>OZ012737.1:526254665-526754665 GCA_963859935.3 Lathyrus sativus | reverse complement strand
AGTTCTCAACCTCTTAACCTTTCTGTCAGTTTGAGTTTCGAACAGAATCTTCCAAATTTTGAAATTCTCAAAAGTTTCATCCTTCTTCTTCTGAATGAATACCCATAGCTTTCTGGAATAGTCATCAACGATGGATAGAAAATACCTTGCACCTGAGTGTGAAGGATTCCTTGCAGACCCCAAAAGATCAGCATGAATGTAATCCAGGGATCCATGTGTTCTCTGCTTGCCTTTGTTAAACTTCTCCCTACACGATTTACCAAATTCACAAGATTCACAAAACTCCAACTTTTCGACTTTGTCACCTCCTAACAGATTCTGCTTCCCCAATTCGACCAGGCCTCTTTCACTGACATGACCCAATCTCATGTGCCATAATTTTGTCTTCGACATAGGTTTCGTGAAGGCAACATTTGCCAAACCACTTACAACCTCAGCCTCAAGGGTATACAAGCCTTGTTTCTTCACGCCTCTCAAGACTTCCTTCGACCCCTTCATGACTCTTAGGATACTTTTCTCTCCTTGAAAAGCGTATCCCTTTCTGTCGAATTCACCAAGAGAAATCAAATTTCTCTTCAAGTCAGGCACATACCTAATTTCAGTCAATAACCTTATTGACTCATCATAGAGCTTGAATCTCACAGATCCAATACCTGCAATTTTGCAAGATTTGTTGTTTCCTAGCAGCACAGATCCACCATCTTGATCACATAGCTCCTCAAACAATTCTCTATTTGGAGTCATGTGCCAAGTGCAACCTGAATCCATAATCCACTCTTTTCTCGAGTCACCACTTGAAACCACAAGAACATCAGATGAGTCGAAGTCATCTTGAACAATGGCTGCGTTGCCATTACCTCCATGATCTTTCAGGCGTTCAGGGCACACCTTTCTTGTGTGACCCTCCTTCTTACAATGATAACATTGAATACCAGATGTTTCACCACTATAAGACTTTTGTTGACTTTTACCTTTCTTCTTGTCGAACTTACCATCCTTTCGTAAGAATTTTCCCTTAACGGTCAAACCTTCACCCACCGTCGAAGGTTTATGCTCCTTTCATTCGTTCAAGTCCTTAGAATACATGGTTGATTGAACTTCTTCAAAGGTCAGTGACTTCGTTCCATACAAGAGAGTTTCTTTGAAGTGAGCATGTGTTCTGGGCAAAGCACACAGCAGCAGCGATGCTTGATCTTCATCATCAATCTTCACATCAATATTTTCAAGATCAAGAATCAGCTTATTGAACATATCCAACTGCTCAGCCAACACTTTGTCTTCACTCATCTTGAATGATTATAAAGCCTGTTTTAGGTAGAGTCGGTTCACCAGAGATTTGATCATGTACAAACTTTCAAGTTTCACCCATAATCCCAATGTTATAGTCTCCTTTGATACCTGTCGAAGAACCTTATCACCAAGGCTCAACAATATTGCATTGTGGGTTTTCTCGATCATGCCTGTATTTTCATTTGCCGTTAGCGCAGCGTCCAGGCTGCCTCACCCTTCAACGCTTCTAAACAGCCCTGTTGAACTAGTAGGGCTTTCATCTTCAAGCGCCACAGGCCGAAGTCGTTCACTCCGGTGAACTTTTCAATCTCATACTTTGTTGAAGGCATCTTCTCCACGCTCACCACACCAATTTATTGTGAATCAGATACCTTTAAACAAAGTATAAACTAGTTTCTTAATGATCAAGAAACACACAAGGGTTAGGGTTAACAAAGAAGACAAGGTAAAACAACAAGGAACAACAAGGATTGGTTATTAAACAGTTCTTATTTCCTTTCTCATAGAACAAAATAACCTTTCTCTCTCTCTTGAAATTAGGATTTTATCTTCCTATTTTTCCTTATGTCAAGATTGAGAAACTATCATCCTATTTATAAGAAAAAAATAGTACACTAACCTAATAGGCTTTTTAACAATTGCCCATTACAAGCTAACTTAAACACTTAGGATTACAAGCAAGGCCCAATCCAATATGCTAACGACCTAGCAATATTGATTAATGCATGTTAGAACAAACTTCGACTACAACACGCGGTATCTTCGACCGTAGCATGCGAACATACTTCGACCTCATGCTTAATTCTTGTCGAACCATAAGCTACCCTTCGACCATACTAGAGTTCGATCTATCATCTCACATATAGCACGCTATCTATTTTATCACAACGGTTCTATGTCTGTGTTAGAAAGCATCATACATACAATCACACCTTACCTCACAACGGTTGTATCCATTTTACAACCGTTATTATAGGTGTTTTTCATAGTAATGGTTCCACATTGACACCAATAATTCTGCTCTTGTTGAAGTTGACGGATAAACGCGAACAAAACTCAAAACCATGAAGCAAAGAATTTAGATTCCCTATGTTCTCCCAAGAAGGTTGGCCCACAAGCATTGTGTTATCGAAAAATTGAAGAAGACCAATATGTAAATTATCGCCCAATGAGAAAGGATGATAGGAACCATTAGAGCATGCATTCTTTAATAAGTCTGCAAGACCTTTAACCGTAAGAAAAAAGAGAAACAAGTAAAGATGATCCCCTTGACGAATACCTCTTCTAGCTTGAAAGTCATTGGTTGAACTACCATTGATCAAAACCAAGATCAAAACTAAGAAAGAAGCAGTACAAACACGAGCCTCAATCTAATTTAACCACTTGTTGCTGAAATTCATTCTTTTAAGAATGTAAAGAAGATAATCCCAAGAAACAGAAACGAAAAACTTTTCAACATAAACTTTAAAAGGAAATAAAACTTTTTTCTTCTTAGCAAAATCAACCACTTCATTTAAAACCAAGACACCATCATGCAAACCTCTGTTAGGTAAAAAAAAACATATTGATTAGCATAAACAAGCTTATCCAACACTCCATTAAGCATCCTTGCCATTAAAAGTTGTCGAGTGACTTAGGAAGGTGAGCCTGCAAAAAGAATTCAGAAATACAATTAAATAGATTATGTTTAATAATATCCCAACAAGCTTTATAGAAATCCATTGAAAAACCATATGGATTAGGAATGTTTCCGCTTGCCGCATTCTAGATAACATCCCTTATATTCTGCATAGTGAAAGAGTCTTCCAAACCTACCATATCAACTTGAGAAAGTTCATTGAAAGAGACACCCTCAAGTAAAGGTCTGTTGGGAAATTTCTCTTGAAAATCTTCTAGAGACAACTACTTAACTCCTTCAACATCATCAACAACAAGATCCCCATGCTTAAGGCCAACAATGTTATTACGACGATACCTAGATTTCATAAATGAATGAAAAAAATTGGAATTTTGGTCTCCATTCTTTAACCAACGACATTTAGATTTCTGCTTGATTATGAATTCTCGAATGTGCAACATATCCAAAACTTGAGCATGAGCTTCCTTCCTTTTAGACTGAAAATTCATTGCTGCTACAACATCACCACCAACAACTACCAACAAATAAGAATCGTTGAGCTCTATAAAAGCGAGAACAACTTGTAAATCTTGAAAAATAAACACCTCTGCAATGAAATTCTCCAACTTTTGCAACTGAGTCTCTTGCAACATACATAAATCCACATACCCAGAGCTAATAAGGTTCTGAATAACCCACTTCTTATAACTGATTCATGTTGAAACAAATTTGATTTCTTTCATCTGAATTTGTGCTTCGATGTCCGTCGATTCCAATCGCCTAATCTCTGCAATGATCGCCGCCTCATCACCACCTCCTCTAATACCCAATCCATAAGCTTTTTTCCAAAAAAATTATGCACCGCCATCATCCTTATAGGACCAAAACCTCGAGTTGCAATGATGAATATCTCCATCAGATGTCGATTCACAGCATAAAGCGGAGCCCCCAGAGAATTTCCCCATTGAATTGTTGGAAGATTCTAAAATTGACTTTAATTTGGAAAGGGTAGCAAAATAAGATGGTTTCAATAGAGGTTCAGAAATTAATTTCCCTCTGAAAAACAATTTTTTAGTAGCATTTGAAACCTACTAAGAATCGCTTATTTCTAAAACCAGCTTACACTTCCTTTTGGGTTGTGTTACAAACCTTGGAGTAGAATGAAACCCATTATTAACCACCTTCAACCTGACCTATCTATCGCAGATAATTGAATTGGGCCCTGATAACCAGAAACATGCTCCAAGCCCAGTGGAGGTGGGCTAACATAAGTTAAATGTCCAACAAAATCCAAAATGTCGACTTGTGGAGCAGAAGCAGGAACAGGAAAATCCTTCTTTATTGGAGACCCAACATCACATTAGTTACTTATCCTAGCTTGATGTGATTCGGCCACTGTATCAATAGTTGTCACCTTTATACATTTATTAGAGTGAGGTAAAGTTTCACCTTTTTGGTTATCATTCAAAACCTGTTGTGCCTCAATATCTTTCAACATATCCCTTTTTCGGATCTGCCTAATAGGCTACTGGCTACTTCATCTTCTATCCGAGCCTCATCTCCTACCTCATGCCACACCTTGCTTCCTCATTTGAGAAGAAAAGTTGAGTACGACACATTGAGTCGTCTTAAATATTTTAAAGATTCAATTTTCAAATTAAGCTCTTCTTGAAAAAAGATAAAAACAAAAAAGCATTAATTATTTATTTAAATTATAAATAACATTAAATTTTAATTACTATTTTTCTTCTTTAAGTTTTAAAATTTTATTTTTCATGTAATTAATGAAATACAATCTTATGGTTTTTTTTACAAATTCTCCTTTCTATAGTAAATAAACTATAATTTTTAATTTGTGGAAAATAGTCAAACATTATATAATATAGAGTTGAGAAAATATTTCGTAACACAATATTAACATGATTTTTAAAAAGAATATTAAAGTATTTGTTAATTTATGTATCTAAATTTATTTACGTGAGATGTTGGATCAAACTCTAGCATGATCAAAGGGTAACTGTTGATTCGTCGAGAATTAAACATGAGGTCGAAGTCTGTTCGCATGCTGCTGCCGAAGATAATGCGTGTTGTAGTCGAAATTTATTCTAACATACGTTAGTCAATATTGCTAGGTTGTTAGCATATTGGATTGAAAGTTGCTTGTAAGTCCAAGTGTTTAAGTTAGCTTGTACTCTAAGTTAGTTTGTAATAAGTAATTGTTAAAAAGTTCATTAGGTTAGGATGCTAGTTTTCCAATCTTGACATAAGTAAAAATAAGAAAATAAAATTCTAATTTCAAGTGAGAGAGGTTATTTTGTTATTCTTATATATTTGTAATCTTGTTCTAAGAGAATGACGATTTATAATCAATTCTTATTGTTCCTTGTTATTTTATTTTGTCTTTTTTGTTAACTTTAACCCTTCTGTATTTTTTGATCATTAAGAAACGTTTTATACTTTGTTTAAAAGTATCTAATTCACAACAACTTATTTAAGTATACTTGATTTATCATTATTTCTTGTTGCTAAAGAATTAATAATGCTCTTTCATCTTTACAAATAACAAATAATGAGAAGTCAAATATACTTAAGCAAATAATTTTAGCTTTGTCTAGCAATTGCGAAAGGTGTAAGTTTTTAGCTAAAAATCCACAAAATTGAAGAGCATGAACGAAGATTTCGTTCAGAAGAACTTGCAACATTCTCAACCACTTAAGAGCACTATAATTAGATAAAATTTGGCCAAAAACTCATATTCTATAAATAATTACTTCTCCTATTTTTAATAAGTGATTTATTTGAAATAAAATGGATTACTCATTTTAATTTTTAATACATATTTTTCAGATTTATTTTTTAATTAATATTATTTTCATCATTCTCATTACATAATTATAAATATTTTAATAAAAATATCATTTTTTATTTTTTATATATATTTTTTAATTTGTATAAAAAAAGTCAACTAAATCACTCATTATAATATTAAAAAAATAATATTTATTCACATCTTTCTCGCATTTACTTAAACACTGCAACATAAGATTCCAAAACGATCAACGGTAGAGGATTAGCTCCAATAAAAGGATGAGATATAATAGAACAAAGCTAGACCAATTCTAAAATTAAGCTCCATTGATGCTTCCACCAACCATGACTCCAAGTAGTAACACTTACAAGTTACAACAAGGCTCTTGAAACAATTAACCTTCAACCTGATTATGAATTCAAAACTAATTAGAATTTTCTTTGATGAACTAATATTTTTCTAATTATTCTCGTACAATACCAATGTGCCATATCTAAAATATAGGTGAGATATTTTGTAGATCAAATTTGTGCCAATAAAATAACACGTGAAATACCATACTAACAACAATATTCAACATGACATTCAAAGCTTCTCCCACTAAAGAGGAATAGAAAAGTTGTCACAATCCTCTCTTATTGTGAACTCTTCGATTGGGCTTCCACTAACTAGAATTAACATTGTTGCTGGTTGAAGACATGCCAAAACATAAACACTACGTAAAAATATTTAAATGTCTTTAGATTTTGAAGATACATTTTCAAACGCATCTTAACACATTAAATGAACCGAAGATACATCTCCGTAACAATTTAAAATATATACCATACATCAGAATCAGTCCTCATTTTACAAGTTTATTGTTCCGAAAATGCATCTCTGTTTATTTTACGGAGATACATCTCTATAATTTCTCAGAACACAATAGTATGTGTTAAATTTTGTTTACGTATATTCGGATGAAGATTTAAAAGTGTTATGTACCATGTTATGTGACGAGATTTAAACCATACAATTTGGATGCAAAAAATGATATATAGAAATTCAGATGGTCTGAAAGTGTCATATATAAATAAAGTCGAAAACAACGATAAAGTAGCATGAGGTGAAATAAAATACAATCCATAATAAATAAAAATCACAACTACTATATACTACTGCACTACTCTGTATGTCGGACTATATCTCATCTTCCACCTTTGCCTCCTCTACCTCATTGGGCTCCACGACCATTAAACCTCAGCCCTCTGGCACTGTCTCTGGCACATCAATACCCCTCATGCCTCCATCATGATGGTATCTAGGACTTGCCTCACATCATACCAATCAAGAAAGATACCTTTGTTAATGTCAGTCTGCGCAATCTCCATTATGTGACGACATCTAGGCAAGACATATATCCTCAACATGGTTTAGTTATGCCTCATCCTCCTCTAATATCTCCTGATGAGCTGACCTCGGTGGATCTCCTAGAGTAGCCTATACCATATACGAACGTGATACCTTGAAGAACCACCTGAAGTACCCGTCAACGTAGCTCCAGTCGCTCTCAGCTATGGTACTTCGTTCCTCCCTCGGTACCAGATGACTCTCATAATCATCAAATATGTCACCCATCTATCTACGTGTCAAAGTAGGAGGAGCAAAGATAACATGGTGTCTGTGTAAGAGCACAGATTGTGTCTTAGTAATATCTCTATGTTTTGATGATAACATTAATGATAATTTGTATACAAGAATTATGCTCTCTAAATTTGTTCTAAACTGTTTTCTACAGGCACAAAAGATTTTAATCTTAAAGAGCAAATTTGATGTGAACAATGAATTCTGAATGGCTCAAGAGCATCTGAAGATTAGAAGAATCTGAAGTATAAGAGCTTAGTTATCAAGATTCTGAAGATTCAACACGCTGCTTATATTATCAAGAATCTGAATGAAAGAAGACTCTGAGTGAAGAGACTCTGAATGAGAGAAGACTCTGATCTGAGTGAAGACTCTGATCTAAGAGCATGTTACGCTTCAAGCACACAGCTGCATCAGACTCTGATTCATCAACATCTAAAGAACATCTTAGGCTCTGAAGTTTCCAGAAGGTTCTGAAGACTGAAGACTCTGATATTGATTGTTGATCTGAACTATCTGAAGAATTATTTGAAGAAGATTATTTTAATATATCCGTTGGAATATGCCAGCAAATCTTTCCTTAATTGGGATAGACAAAATTCTCTGCAAGAATATTATTCCTCTGGTACATTCCATATATGGTATAATCACAGCTCAGCAGACAATTGCTACACCCACTATTTGTGCGCCGTCTCTCTGCTGCAATAGTACAAAGGACAGTACTATTTTGATATTGGAAATATCTTCTCTAACGGTAAAATATTCTCTCCAATATTCAAGTGGCTATATAAAGGACATCATAGCTCATTCTTCAAGTGACGAAAATTGACAAACTTATTGCAAGAACTCTCTCACGTGAAAAAGCTCTCAAGCTCCAATATTCTTCACTGTTCATACTTTGTTCTAAACTTAGAGAAATAACACAGTTGTGTTTATAGCTTTCATAGAAGCATTTCTTACTCTTACATTTTATTACATTAATTTGTAAAGGAAGTTTTCCTTAAGAGGATCTAGGTTAGATCAGTAGCTCTTAAGAAGACTAAGAACAGTTGTTCTTAGGTGTTGCTATTTGTAATCAGTTGATTTGAATAGTGGATTAAGTCCTTGTTGAGAAAGGCAAATCACTCTTGAAAAGGGTGGACTGGAGTAGTTGAGTTCAACGAACCAGGATAAAAATACTTGTGTTTTTATCTTTGATTATTTTCTGTCATACTTATTCAACCCCCCCTTCTAAGTATTTTCTCACCTTCAGTCTGGAAATGGTCTGAGTGTAGCCGAACTACTGCATGACGCACTCGGGTAGATAATGAGTAGTGAGACGAGATCCGCAGGCTAACCATCATGAGTATAACACTATCTCATCAAATGGTCGTGTCTCATGTTGATCCACATAGCTGTTGAAGTGCATGTTCTCGGTAACCAAGCGATCGAGATACACTCTGAATGGCTCTTTTGTCTGGTTCCTTCTTAGCGAGGCAAATTCAACAGCATGCGGTATATCTCTAATGTAAGTCGGTACACCTGTCCAACCGGAGATGTGTGGGAATGCTGGAGGATGATTCAAGCCTGAAAATTTAGAACACACGGATAATCATTAAAGGTGTTGCAAAGATGAAATGAAAATGAAACAGAAACATTAAAAGAAAAAAAAATAAATATTACTGTTAGTAGTGTGATGCTGCTAATGACATGCTTCGTCTTCCACCTACAACCTTCTGATAATTTCGAGTACAAGTAGACCAAACAAGCGGTCCCCTAGTTGTACTCATGGATCCGCTCGAAGTCCTCGAAGTAACGTCAATATATGAATTTGTATAAGTGGTACTCTAGTCCATAAAAATCGCAGTGTCAACCAAATATAGTAGGTATGCTCTCATAGCATATGTTCTATGGAGCCCCACCTGTTCGGTATCCCTTATAGCATGTTGTACTTTAAAGATCTCATATGTGTATACCTTTTTCAGGAATTCAAACCTAGGATGAGCCTCAAGTTCTGTCCATCTCTGCCATCACAACCTCTAGGTCAACTTTCAGATAGTCTACCGTCATTTCGAGTGTCTCCTCTTGGCTAATCCTCTCCTGATCTAAAAGTTTCCCGATGATCAAAAGATGTAGAAAACACGACATATCATCGAGTGTGATAGATATCTCACCAAGTTGAAGATGAAATGTCGAGTTCTTAATGTGTTATCTCTCCACGAATGCATTAAGTGGTTGACCGTAATATAACGGATAATGCACAAGTCCTTCATTCTAGATACGAACAAAGCTTACTAAAATCACTCCTCATTTGACTGAAACAAACTAGTAATCTTTCACCCATAGTTAATAATCTTCAACAGATAAAAATCTTATAAAAAATAAATTAAAGTCAAAAATTTATCAATTAAAATTAAACTTATAAACTAATGTAGTACATAAATATTTTAACTATTGTTAAAAGAAAAGATAGAAATTATATTCTTACACAAACTTTTAAACTACATTATATTTCAATGTCTATCATTATGATGAACAGTAAAATATATAACAATCAATATTTTTTTTAAAAAAAATTATAAATTATTTTATTTTATTTTATTTATTTATTATTTCATATTAAAGAAAATTGATATCAAATTGTATGATTAATCAATTTCATAATTTTATTAATTAATATTTTATATTTTATTAACTATTTTTTTATTATTAAAAATTATTTTTAATATTTAAGTATTTATTAACCAATTTCATAATTTCATTAACTAATATTTTACTTTTTCATTAATTTATTTTATTTTATTAATAAAAATTATTTTTAATATTTTAATATTTTTTAATCAAATTCATCACTTCATTAACAAAATTTTTATTTTTCATTAACCAATTTTATGTTACAACTGGATATTACTTTTAATATTTAAATATTTATTAACTAATTTTAATTTATTAATTAATTTTTTTATATTTTATTAACCAACTTTATTATATTACTGTATTATTTTTTACGGTATTATTATATTATTAAAACTCACTTTTCATATATTTTCACGGATACAGTATTATTATATTATTAAAATTCACTTTTCATTATGTATTGTTTATGAGCACTTCTTATATACTATTTATGTATGTATTGTTTATGAGCACTTTTTATATACTATTTATGTATGTATTGTTTATGAGCACTTTTTATATACTGTTTATGTATGTATTGTTTATTAGCACTTTTTATATACTATTATGAATACTATATATAAGTGTAAGGGACATTGTAGAAATAACATTCCATGTTAATATAGAATACAGTGATTGAACAATTACGGTCTAGTGTTATTATTTTATTTATTCTTGTTCTGTGACTACTGTTATCATCACTACATAATTTAACAACAACATTATATTCTTTTTAAGTGTTAATTTTAGTATCATCAATGTATTTTAGTAGTAATATGATGTACCGAAGGCCGATGTAATTATACGTTAAATTTGAAAACGAGTTAGGGTAGTGCGGAGTGCACGCTCGTCAAGCCAACGTGCAATTAAATGCGAATAATTGAAAAGGGGTTCCAAGGGGCGGAGCCTCTGGCGGGGTGCGGGGCAGCGCTCCGTTGGGGTTCCAAGGGGCGAAACCCCTGGCGGGGTGTGTGGCAGCGCCCCGTGGAGTTCCAAGGGGCAGAGCCCCTGGCGGGAGTCCCGCTCGAAATTAAATTTGAAAAGATAAATCCGTTAAAAAATTTGTCCCTTTTTGTTTTCTATTATTTAATCTCCTATATAAGGAGTCATTTGGCCTCAGTTTTACACACTGAACAAAATTCATATTCTCGCTACATTCTTGATTTGTTTTCTATTGGTAGAAACAAATTGTTCTTCAAAGAATTATCCCCACAAAGATTTCGTAAATCCAGACAAATAATAGAGTCGAAATACTTTATTCGAAAAGTTTACGAACACGATAGCTCGAAAATATCCAAAATTATCGCATCAAATTTTTCTATACTAAGATCTAAGATATTAAATTGCACCTGTTCTATACCTAACTCCAATAAAAGTCGAAAATTGTAGCAAAAGAAAATACTCAATGGCTGATAGTATTTGTTGATAATTAAGTACATTCACACCATACAAAAAAAGAAAAAACAAGTTTAACACTTGAACCTTCTTCTCACTCCACCGACAAGCATCATTCAAGAGAGTTTTGTAAAACAAATGGAGAACAAAACCATCCATTGTTTAGTGATACCATTTCCAGCACATGGTCACACTAATCCAATGTTAGAATTCTCCAAACTCATACAAAACCAAGGAGTAAAACTTACACTTGTATCACCCCTTTCATGCTACAAAAACCTACCAAAATTGCCATCTTCCATTACAACCGAGACAATTTTTGATGGTTTTGACGAAGATGGACTTACAGTACCAAAGAGTTTCAAACTCTACATGAATAAATTTTGGGAAGTTGGTCCAGAATCTCTTGCTGGTCTTATCAACAACCTTAATGGTAGATCAAACAACCATGTTGATTGTGTTATTTATGATTCATTCATGCCTTGGTGTCTTGATGTTGCAAAGAGATTTGGAATTATTGGTGCGTCTTTTTTGACTCAAAATCTTGTTATGAATAGTATATACTATCATGTTCATTTGGGAAAGCTGAAACCTCCCTTTGCTGAGCAAGTGATTTCTCTTCCTGCACTTCCTCCACTACAGCATAAGGACATGCCTTCTTTCTACTTTACCTATGAACAAGATCCATCTTTACTTGATTTGGTAGTGGCACAATTCTCTAACATTGAGAAAGCTGATTGGATCCTTTGCAATTCCTTCTTTGAGCTGGAGAAAGAGGTGAGTAAAATTTGAGATAATAGTTGCACTTTGTGTTATCATTCTTATGTTGCAAACTATAGTTTTATGCGGTTGTGGTCGTGGGTGTTGCAATTGCGGTTGTTGCAGCTTCTGTGATGTGCAATACGGCCGTTGCAGTGTGAATTTTGATTGAGAAGACTTTTAAATAATCTATTAAAAATAATACTTTTCATAATTAAAATGAGATTTGGATTCTAAATTTTGATTTTTAACAAAAATATTTGAAGAAAATTGTGTCAATTTGTCTAATGTGGTTCTTAATGTAGAAAGATTCGTGCTTTCAAATCATCCTACTAAATTACACTGTAATTGCGGTTCGACACAGCTGTGGAGATTACCGCATGCGGCCGCAAATAGTAGTTGTGGACTGCTAAATCACACCGAAAGTGTGGTTCGATGCGCTTGTGGAGATTACAGCATTAGCAATATTACAGCCGCAAATTGTGGTTGTGGATTGCAGTTTAAAACTATGTTGCAAAGAATATGAAAGAATTAGAGTTTCATCTAACTCATCCGTACAAAACCGATTTATAATGCAGGTTTTATTTTCCAATAGAATGAAAGTTGTTAAAATTGGGGAAAAATAACATAAAGAATTGTTTACCAATTGAATCACCACTTGTGTGTTGCTTTTGTAGGTAGGTGATTGGACAATGAAGACTTGGTCCAACTTTAGGACCATAGGGCCTTCGATACCAAAAACATTTTTAGATAACAAAACTAAAGATGATTCAGATTACGGTGTTTCAGAATCCAAAAGTGAAGAATGTATAGAATGGCTAAATAATAAGCCAAAAAGGTCTGTTGTGTATGCTTCTTTTGGGAGTTTGGCAGCACTCAATGAAGAACAAATAGAAGAAGTAGCGCATTGTTTGAAAGATTGTGGAAGTAACTTTCTATGGGTTGTGAAAACCTCTGAAGAGACTAAACTGCCAAAGGAGTTTGAAAAGAAATCAGAGAATGGCTTGGTTGTGGCATGGTGCCCTCAACTGAAAGTTCTGGCTCATGAGGCAATAGGGTGTTTTGTAACACACTGTGGTTGGAATTCTAGTTTAGAAGCATTGAGTTTAGGTGTTCCTGTTGTTGCAGTGCCACTTTGGTCGGATCAAAGCATTAATGCAAAGCTTATTGTAGAAGTTTGGAAAGTGGGAATAAGAGCTTGTGTTGATGAGAAGGAAATAGTGAGAAAAGAGGTTCTGAAGAGTTGTATATGTGAAATCATGGAGAGTGAGAAGAGCAATGAGATTATGAATAATGTTGTGCAGTGGAAGAATTTGGCTGCAAAAGCTGTGGGGGAAGATGGAAGTTCTTATAAGAATATGATTGAGTTTGTGGAAAGTTTGTTCCATCACTCAACCATAAATTAGATCTTGATGCATTGGTTATGTCTTATTTATAGTTGATAAATGTGACTGTGTTGCAGTATTTTGTAATGATTTTAAAAAATAAAATAATATGTTTGGCATTTTTATTTAAAATGTTCAAATTAAATGATATTATTTTATATACTCGCAATGATAGGATCCACACAACCTATCTAAAGATATGGAAACAAATCTTTATATGCTAATAAGCAGATTTAAAACAAAATTCGAAAAAAAAAATTATTTATAAATACATAATTTTGATATAATATTCTTTTACTTTTAATTATCTGAATTTAATGGAATCTAATAGATTCCATTGAAAAATCTAACCAATTGAGAAATGACACTAGTTTGTCTAATGAATTAAACAAAGAAAGTTGGATAAAGAACATAAAGAGAAGAAACATAGTCTTTAATTATAAAACAAAAATATCTAAGGTCTGATTTTAGGTTAATATTATCTACGATCACATTGGCATATCAAGCTAAAAAGTGACATTTTTTCAAACATTTCTGTTTATAAAATTTAATTTAAAAAATCTTTGCTATAAAAGAAATTAGCAGTTAGATTCTATGAAAAACTAAAGTTTAGGTCATCACATGATAAAATATATTTATAGATGAACATTGATCTATAAGTGTTATTTTGGTTCTTATGCTTTGATTAGCTCATGTTTTGATCATCAAATGCAGACTTTTTCAGAGTCTGTTTTTTAGAAGATGACTCCTTCAGAGTTTGATTTTTTAATATTGATCTTTTTTTAGAAGATGACTTTTTCAGAGTCAGTTCTTCAACTTTTAATACATTACAATATGATTTTCACGCTTCTCTTTGAATGTTCAGAGTCATAATCAATACTTAAAAAAATTTATTTTATAATCTTGCACACTTAAACAAATATTAGTATACTCTATTTTCTTTAAATATTGTATTATCATCAAAACCTAAAGAATATGAGACAAACCTATTTTGTTCCAGCAATTATGATTTTTTTTTAACTTGGTGTATCTAGTTGAATAAGAATGATATCTAAAAGGGAACCATTTGGTTGAAAAGGATATTATTTATCTTGTTAAAGTTTTGTCATTGGATTGGTTTAAGACAAATTGTAGAAGTACTTTAGATCTTAATCTTGTAGATTGGTTATCAAACCCGTTTCAGTGTATCCAATTGGTTGACTCGGGTTAAGTCTCTCTTGTATTTATTTTCTTCTTTTTTTTTGTATTGGGTTGAGTACCCTAATACTCTTTTTAATATATTTCTTTTGTTTATAAAAAAAAAATTTCGATTAAAATTGTTGGAGTTTATATATACACATAAATTTGCAGTATCGAATTCATATATGCTTAACATACTTAAGGACTTTTTTCCGCAAATAACTCACATTTAAAAAAAAAATCCACCTTTCAGTTTATTTTTCAAAGTATCCCACTTTAGGGGTGAAAATGAATGTTGGCGCCAACTTAATTGGCGACTGCTCATTAGTCTTTAGAGGTGCCTTCAATTGGATTGGAGACACCATATGTTGTTGTCAATCCAATTGGCAATTGTGTGTTAAATTAGAAGGGTGTCGCCAATTGGTTTGGAGACATGGCGTGTTTTGTAATTTTACTATAAATAGAGGTGGTGTGATCCATTATTTTCACATTTATTCTCATATTATTGTATTAGTGATAACATGTATCGTCGTCGTTTCGAAAAAATGATTTATTCGAGAGACAAACCTTCGATGGAGATCCTCTTCTGAAACATCCAAAGTTTCAAACAATTAAAGAGGGAGTTGAATCGTTGGTTAGACAGAGACATACCTGAAGGCGAAAAAAATAGAAGTATTGAGAGACACGATGCCCTACGTGGGTGGGTGCGAGTTAAGACTGACAAGGATGTGAGGGAAGTGATGTTTGGATCAAATGATATCAGTTTGATTGTTGTAATCAATTAGAAATGTTGTGTTTATCTATTTTGATATCTGTTATATGTGATGTTTATTTAGAGTTGTTGTTGTTTGTTTTGTGATATTTGGATTTTTGTTGGAAAGTGTTGTTGTTTTTAGGTGTGTTTAAGTCGGGATGATGTTTGTTGTTAACATTGTTGTAAAAAAAAGTTATTAATATATCCAAATTTAAGGTTACAACAATTGAAAGGAGAAACTAAATTATGATGCCGAGGTTGCTTCAACATTGAGACAATTTTTCCGATTGTGTCCGGACTGACGATATATACTATTTATGTTCTAATATGCGTGTTGTTTGAACAACCTTTTTTTTTCTTCGCATCTCATCATTGTGCCAAACTATGTCCCCTTGGTATAGAGGCCAATATTCCTCCATTGCTAGTGTCGCTACACGAAAAATGACATAGAGTCACCGCTGAATTTTATTTGTCCCAAGGAGGGAAAGGGAAATAACGAAAAAACCTTTAGGAAAAGAGCATGGTCATCACAACCAAGTTTTAGGGTTCGAGAGTCGGTTATGCGAGGGGAAGGTATTAGCACCCCTCACATCCATCGTATTCGATGGAAACCTTCTAAGTTGTCTAAGCTTGAATGGGTGTTTTAATCTAAAAGTTTGCTTGTTAACGGGAAAGAGGGTTTGGTTTTTTATATTAGAGTGCTCGCCAAGGATTGGGGCCCTTGTGCCTACATATATTCACTTGTAAGAAGTGAAGAATCAGAGCATTCGTAGTTCACGAGACTACGGTGAAAAAGGAGATGTTTGGGTGGACGATGCTTAACAAGCACGTTCTAGCAGTTAGGTGTATTGCAGCTCGCTCGTGGAGTCTTATGCGTTACCTGTTTGCAGTAGAACGGATGTAACATGTCCTTTTTGGGTGATGAGGAATGGAGGACTAAAGTTGGAAAAGAAAGAAGAGTGCTCTCTAGGAATATCACAATCCTATGCCTACGTATTCTCAACAGGTGTGAGAAATCAGAGTATCCGTAGTTCGACCGCTTAAGAAATGATTGTGTGTTGGTTGATTTTATACCTTGAAAAAGGGTTTTCGGATTGATGCCCTAAGGCGAAAATAAGTTTGATGGGTTGATGTTTTTTTATGATTTTTGAGAAGAATTTGTTCTTGATTAGGATCACACTAAAGACTTTAGATAGAGATGAATATCTCGAATATCCAAGTCGAGCGCCTTGTATTCAAAATGTTCGGAACGAGTGTAGGAGGGGTTCCATTCTCATTCCTTCTCCACCACTTTAAAGCCCATGGCGTGTAAACCTAATCGTATCTTTATTTTGTTTTTTCATTTTTTGAGAAAAGTATCACTTGATGTTGGGTCAAGGGTTTTATTGTTTACTAAAAAAAAGTTTGAGGTGATGCGAACAAGGTTGATGGCGATGCACAAGGCAATCGACATACAAGGTCAAAAATGACTCGATAAGAATCGAGAGTTTGTTTTGAAAAGGATTTTGGTAACACAAATCGGAATGGCATTATTAATATAAACATACAATAAAATATAAGACAAGGTCAAGTTAGTTGGTTTGAGGACACAAGTTAAATTTCACAAAGTTGTTCCTTCAAATTATTAATTTAAACTAACTTGGATATTTAATTAATTAATATTTTAATCAATAAATATAAATAACAAACTCTTTTCTTCCTTTTTTTATATTATCTTTTTTTTTATCTTTTCACTTAAAAGAATTTGAAACACCAAAAAAACTTTAAGGAAAATAAGAAAATAGCAAAAATAAAGCATAAAAGCAAGAAAAAACAAAAAGCTGAAAAAAGGGCAAGAAGTTAGATGTGCGAACTTCCTGATAAATTTTCCCAGAAAAACATCAATAAGTTCGTTGTACGATCTTCATGTCGAATTTTCCCATATACACACTATTCACAAATAGAGGCGAAAAGTGGCAAAGTTCGCTGTGTGAACTTGCCAGCGAATCTGCCCAGAAAAATCATCAACAAGTTCACTGTGCGAACTTCCTAACGAATTTTCCCAGAATACGCATTATTCACATAAACAAAGGCGAAAGGTGTCAAAGTTCGTTGTGCGAACATGACAACACTTTTGAGTGTTTTTTCAAACTATTCCACCACAAAACTCACTCTTGTTTATCTCTTTTCTTTTGTTTTCTTTTACAACATAGGTCACTCTTGAGACCTCATTACAATATATACATCAACAAATGGTATCCTAACTAACAATGATAAAAAGCAAAAAATAAAACAAGCATGCAAAAATATGAAAATGCAAAAGAGAAAGGTTTAGAGAGATGGATACCCCAGAACTTCTACTCTCCACCTAGCCACCAATGTCCTTTGTTGGATGTGTCTTCCTCAGACTTTCCCTCTATATTTCTACCTTTATTTTTTTTTGTTTTTCTCTCTAAGATCTCTTGTTCTAAATGTCACTTTTTCTCTCTTATTTTTCTGGTTTTTCTCAATATCTCTTGTTCTCAATGTGGCATCCTCTTTCTCAATATCTCTTGTTCTCTCCAATTGGGCTATCCTCTTCCTACTGTTGTTGCTTCTCTTTTATAGCCAAAGCATTAGGGTTTGGACATGTTTTTTCAAACTTCATAATTTCTACCCTTAGAAATGTCTATTGCCACTTTCTTGATGCACCCATTTTCTTTCCATTTCTAGAAATCCTGCTTTTCTGCATCTTTTGTTGTTGTGCCAAAGTATTAGAGTTTGCACATGTTTCAAGTTTCAGAATTTCTATACTTGAAAATGATTATTGCCACTTTCTTGGTGCAACCCCATTTCTTTCCATTTTTAGAATGCTTCTTTTTCTGCATTTGCTTTTGCACTTTCCTAGTGTTGTTTTTTCTGTTGCCCTTTTGCATTGCCCTCATTTGTTTGCTTGTTCTTGAGCTGTCCTTGTGGTCCATGCCTCTACCCTTGACAGAATTTTGAAATTCTGGTTTTTGATATGTATGTGAACCATCATGAGTTAGTTCCTTAGGTTGTGTGACATGGTTTGTTTGGTTGTGAGTTAGTTGGTTATAAGACTGTTTTTGGATTAATTTGAAAATGCCTTGAAATTGCCCATGGATAAGCACTAATGGTCTTTATCTTGAAATGTTCCAATGTTGAATTAAACCTTAATTATTTTCCTTGGATGTTGTGGGCTTATTTGGTTATGAATCATGTGAAGGCATATGTGTAACATGTAGACTTAATGAGGCATGAAGGGTATCATAGCATTAAGTTGATTAGAAACTTGAATTAAGATTAGAAGTAGCTTAATTTTCTAATCATTACTTAGAGTTGGAAACTTTGTAACAAATGTGACATTCTTGCAATTTCATGAAATTTCCCTTTGTAATATTCTTGAATCTAATCTTGAATTTGGAATGATGGATCTCCCTTATGCCATTGAATTTGAAATGGATGAATTCTTGAATTATGAATTTTTGATCTTAACTCATGTCTTGCAAATTTGAATTCCACTTGAACATAGAATTTGAAACAAAGTTGGATGAAGAAATTTTGAATTAGGCCTTGCACTTCATGTTCATTAGGAATATTGATCTTGAATATCCTAATATTTTTCAAGTAACTTCTCCTTAAAGAAATCTACATGAGTAGACTTTCCAACTTGAATCAAACCTTAGATGATGAACCTTTCTTCAATGCAGCCCATGATAGGCAACTTCTCTTATTTGAAACGAACAACAATGAATTGACTCATTCCTTACCTTGTAAACCCACATGCTTGATATGCACTTGAACGATGTATAATATGATGAATGTAGGACATGAAAGGCTAATGGTGAAAATGAGGGTGTGACAGCTAGCACTGTGAAGCCTTCATTGTAGATGTTCATAATGTTAATGGCCTTGTAAACATCGGATAAATGGATTTAAGCATCCTGACGAGCATGTGCACATGTCGCAATGACATGGGAGCAAGGTAAACAGAAGGCCTGGTACTTGCCATAGTCACACCAACATCTGTTTAGTTTGACAGCATATGATAAATTTTGCCTCCACTCATTGTGGTCCATTGTTTCCTGCACACTGGAAGTTTTCCTATGACGATCAAAACCTATAACGACATGTGTGTTAGCTTTGATAGTTTCCTCTTTCATCACTTTCATTATGAATTCACTAAATAATTGACCTGGCATTAACACTGCACTCCATCTTTCGCCTCTTGTTGCGAAAATTGATGCCAACCTATAATTGCTTAATCTCACCAATGCGGTTATTGGTAGGTTTCTAATTCCTTTGAAGACGTTGTTCATGGATTCCACAAGAATTGTTGTCATGTATCCCCAACGACATCCATCGTCAAATGCCCTTGTCCACTTGTCCAATGGAATGTTATCCAACCACCTTCCTGCATATGCATTTGACAACCTAACTTTGTCATGATAGTATTGAAATGATGGTTGAGTTAGAGCATACCTTGCATTCATAATTTTTTTTGCGAAGGTTCTTGTCTTTGATTACGCGCATGAAGTTTTGTGTGATATGTCTAATGCAATAGAAATGGGTAGAAGGAGGATTATGCCACTCATTATCACGGTTATTGTAAGCACTATTAATAGCAGTATACCTGTCTGAAATCAAACAGAGATTGGCTTGTAGAGCCACATGTGTTCTGAGATTCCTAAAGAAGAAACTCCAACCAACAGTGGTTTCACCTTCAACCAGAGCAAAGGCAATGGGAAAGACATTATTGTTGTCGTCTTGTGCAGCTGCCATAAGCAAGGTGCCCTTGTATTTTCCATATAACCATGTTCCATTAATTTGAATAATAGGTTTTCAGAATGTAAAACCTTTGATGCATGGTTGAAATGCCCAAAAGAGTCGGTGAAATATTGCATTCCCATCAACAATAGATCTGTTTGGCCTACATGTCGGCACTGCCTGTATAATTGCAACAGTCCCTGATGTGTATGTCTTAAGTGCCACCAAAAATCATGGTAATTCTTTGTATGAATCCTCTTAGTTGTCGAATACCTGTTCAACTGCCTTTGTCCTTACAAGGGAGTATAATTATATCGTGTAACGATATAAGAGATTATAATACTTACCTTCATTGATGGGTCCTTGTTAACAAGCGGTAAAATATCTTGACATATCAATTTAGCGCTTAATTTTCAGTGATCCTGTACAATATTTATGGCAGTGCAACTGTGAGGTGGCTTTATAAAAGATATCTTCCAAGAATCACTTCTCTTCCTGTAAGACACATCGAGCCGAAACTTGCAAAGTTCATTACGATAAATAGTGACATACCTTCTCGAATCAGTTCGATGTACGGTGAAATCAACAGATATATCCATGTGATATTTTTTAATAGCTCGTACACATTCTTTCTTGGTACCGAACTTGTCTTCGAATTTTAATTCACCCTCTGACTGCATATATGGATTGTAAAAACTATCTGAGGATCTCACATTGTCATGCAAGTCCAAGTCTGCCATATGTTGATGTGGGCAATATACATGACTTAGAGGTAATGGCACTTGATAATCATTATCTTCAGTGGTGTTGTTCAACAGATGATTGACCTGTGTCTCGCATCCTTGTTCTTCATCATCAACGATGTCGACTTCCGCTTCAGTTTCATCTGAGTCCACATCTTAAATTTCATATGAATATGGACGTTCTGATTGATCAATGATATAAGATTTTTGAGATGGAAGAGTTTGTTGGAGTAAAGTGTACAACTCAACATAGTTGAAACCAGAATGTTTGTGACTAACGAACATATTTTCAATTTCTTCATCATCTCCCACTTTAAGTGGATAAAACTTAACGTGGTCGATTTTAAAAAAATGGATTTTGATATATAATTTATGATATAGGACCAAGCCCTAATTTTGATTCCAATATATCTTTATAATGCAAGAAACTTGTATTTCTATTGATTGTAAATCGAACAACGTCGGTGTTTTGAAAACCAAACCCAGATACATCAGAGACATATGTCTCTCTGTTGTAGTGGGTGATAATAATAATATATCTCGATGTAGATGACGTTGTTACTATATTTTCGTATGAGAAATGAATTAATGCAGATGGAAATGCATGAGATATGTTAAATATGCATGGAGCATTAAAAGCACTCTACAACTCAATTGGTGATAAGGTTCATTTTTTCTTACAATGTCGCCAGTAAAAATGGAGACATGGTTCAATGTTACCTAGCTAGCCTGCACTTACATAGTCTCATGTCATATGCAGTCTTCCAAGTCATATTTGATATGAAGATTAAAAAATCCCTTCATAACTTTTAAAGGCTTCTAACTTCAAAAGAAGAGATTACAACAAGATCATTCTGGGAGAAGCAATCCCCGTCTTATTTGCATTAATTAATTGCTTAGTCTGACTACAAACTTATTCAAATAAGACCCTATCAAATTCTTGAAATCATCCTATGCTGGCTAAAGCATCAACACATATTTGTCTCCCTGTAGGTATGAATGACTCTAACTTTCCAATCCAACTCTATCAAACACCAAATATTCCTAACCAGAGCAAACCTAAAGTTATTCCCAAAGACACTATTCTTGAGCACTTGCATTGCCGTCAAAGTGTCAATATTTAACTCCACCCAATTAACATTAAGATCCCTAGTATACCTTAAACCTTCGTGAATTCCCCATAACTCGGCTATAAAAGAGTTACACATACCAAGAGACTTAGCGAAACCACCTAACTAAAGCCTACCACTATTTCTGACTAAATCACCACAACTTGCTTTATTACCCTCTTTGCACACACCATCAATATTGAGCTTAACCGAACCTTCCCGGGGAAGTTTCCAACCAATCCATTATTGCTCATAGATTGTCTCAATAGTGTTGGAATTAACCCAAAACCTTTTTAGAATTACTAATCAATCTTGATCTCAAGAAATATTATGCGCAATCAACTTTAATGAAAAAACTAGAAAGAGAGAAGGTTAGATTTTTACGAAGATTGGAGAAGAAGAAGATTAATATTCTACAGAGTTTCTCTCTATACACAAACTGTGGAAACCTGTTTTATTCACTTGCAACTGCAAATTCTGTGAATACAATGTTATGAGTTGTTTACAAAATAAGGGTTATTCCCTATTTATAGATTTAGGTTAGCTTGCACCCTAAGCCAAATTCCAAAACTATAAAAGCCCAAAATAGTTAACATTACTAAAATAGACCTAAGTTGAAATCCTGTATGAAGCAGCCTACTTCGACACTTTGACACACTAATACAACTCGACACATAGATATTTTGACACAAATAATTACATTCTTAACAAACCACCTAATTTATTTTGTCTGAACTATCTATAATCATCATGACTCTTAACTTCTTGAACACTTCGAATTGCACTCCTTTCGTTATGATATTTGCAATATGATTCTCATTTCTGCAGTGTTCCAAACTCATCTTCCCTTCTGCTACCTGTTCTCGAAGATAATAAAACCTCATTCTGATGTGCTTGCTTCGTCCATGTACTATTGGGTTCTTCTCCAGATTGATAACTAACATGATGTTGATCTTTATGGTAATTTCTCCATGACTCTTCGTTGTAATCTCTTTGACCAGGTTCACCATCCATGTTACTTGACATGCACAAAGAGAAGCAGTTATGCATTCTGCTTTGCATGACGACAATACCACTACTAGCTCCTTTCTCAAACTCCAAGCAATGGGTGCACTACCTAGCATAAACACATAGTCAGCTATGGATTTTTTATCCTCAGAATCACCACGCTAACTTGAATCAGTGTATCCCACTATCTTGCACTTTTTTCCTTCATCAGCTGCAGGAAACAAAATGCCATAGTCGAGAGTTCCTTTCAGATACCTCAGTATCCTCTTCGTCGCTGCTAAGTATGATACCTTTGGCTTCCACATGAATCTACTTACCATACCCATATTGTAGGCAAAGTCGGGCCTTGTGTGACAAATGTATCAAAGTGACCCAATAAGTCTTTATATTGGGTTAGGTCAACACCATCTTCATCTGAATCTTTCAACAGTTGCAATCTGGTCTCAGCTGGAGTTGAAGTTGGATTGCAGTCTTGCATCTCAAATCTCTTGAGTATTTCGCCTGCATATCTTCTTTGGTGCATCATCAAACCTCTACCACTTTTTTAGAATTTGATGCCAGGGAAATATGAGAGATTTCCCAAGTCTGACACTTCAAACTCCTCACTCAGGTCATGTTTGAAATCTTCGATCTTCTTCTTGCAGCTTTCTGTTATCAACAGGTCATCAACATAGAGACATAGTATAAGCAATTCACTATTTCTTCTTCTTACATATACTTCACGCTCAGTTGTGGACTTCACAAATTTCTTCTCCCTTAAAAAGCTGTCGATCTTCTTGTTCCAAGCTCTTGGATCTTGCTTAAGTCCATACAAGGCTTTAAGCAGCCTGTACACCTTTCTTTCTTTGCCTTGTTTCACAAACCCAGCTGGTTGTGCAACATAAACTTCTTCATATAATGGGTCATTCAGGAATGCACATTTCACATCCATCTGACATGTGTGCCAAATTTTCATGTTTGCTATACCAACAACCAACCTGGTTGTTTCGGTCCTAGTAACAGGTGCAAAACTTCGTCAAAGTCAAATCCTTCTTTCTGAAGAAATCCTTTCGCCATAAGTCTCGCCTTACGTTGAGTTACTTCTACTTTTGGATTCACCTTCACCTTGTAAACCGATTTCACATCAATTGCCTTATTTCCTTTAGGCAATTCGACATGTGACCAGGTGTTGTTGACTTTGACGGACTCTAACTTCTCATTCATTGCTTTCATCCACTTTGAATCCTTCAATGCCTCAACTGCATTGACTAGTTCGACATCTGCATAGAAAGCATAGTGTACCAGCTCGCCTTCTTCATCAACCACATCATCTGATGTACATATTCTTGCAACCTTGCAGGCATGTACCTTGTTCTTTGAGGTCTGCTTGGGCCTGCTTCACCTCTAACTTCTTCTTGTCGAACTTCTCTTTCAACTTCACTAGCTGGTTCTTCATATAATATTCCCACTGAATCCTTCTTGACATTCTTAGTCCAATCCCATTCCTTAAGCTCATATATGATCATGTCCCTACTGATCACAAATTGTTTGTTCACTGGGTCGAACAACTTGTATCCTCCAGTCTAATGATATCCTATTAGGATCATTTGACTCAACTTGTCATCAAGCTTTCTTCTCAATTGATCTGGCACATGTCTATGTGATATAGATCCAAACATCTTCAAATGACTTAGGCTAGGCTTGACACCAGACCAACATTCTTCTGGCGTGATTCCTTTTAGCTTCTTCATCGGACATCTATTCAAGATGTATGTTGCAATCGACACAACTTCTCCCCATATTTCTTTGGATAGATACTTGTCTTTCAACATACTTATCACCATGTTTATGATGATTGTATTCTTCCTTTATGTAGTTCCATTCTGTTGTGAAGTGTAGGGTGGCACCACCTCATGCATAATCCTTTCTTTCTCATATAATACATCGAAATCTTTCGACACATACTCTCCACCACCATCAGTCCTCAGAAATCTTTAACTTTTGATCACTCTGTCTTTCGACCATTGATTTAAATTTGACAAATACCTCGATCAGTTCACTTTTCTTCTTAATCAGGTAAGTCAATATTTTTCGATTGAAATTATCTATGAACGTGACAAAGTATTTGTTACCTCCAATCGAATCTACCTGGATAGGACCACATACATCAAAGTATGTGACTTCGAGAATTGCATTCAACTTGCTTCCTGCATCCTTGTTGAAGTTGTTCTTGTGTTGTTTCACCTGAAGACATTCTTCACACACTGCGTTTGGAATGTCGATTTCTGGTAATCCTGAAACCATATTTCTTCTCTTCAAATCTCAGATGTCTTTGAAATTAAGATGTCCAAGTTGATAATGACATATCCATTCATCTCCGCTGGCTTCAGTTGCAAGGCACTTATGCTTCATCACATTAAGTTCAATCTTGAAGGTTTTATTCTGAGACATTGGAGCCTTCAAGGTTAACCTACCACCTGAGTCGAAAACTCATCATCTTGTCTTTGATCAACACCTTGTAGTTATTTTCTACCAACTCCCTATGTTGAGCAAGTTTCTCTTCATGCTTGGTATGTATAACTGTCAAACCCAAAATTTGTCCTACCCAATTTAGAGTATTTTAATTTTTGGTTATTTAGACACGTGTCCGCTTGCAATTGGTTGATTTTTAAATTTTTATCATTTTTTAATCCAATAAAGACATGACACGTGGCCTAAGAACATTTTTGTGAATATTATTTTCTTAAATTTTTTTTTTATTAATAATATTTTAGTAATTATCTTTTTGTTTTTATAAATTTTAGCTTGTTTTCATATTTTTAAACATTTACTTAATTGTTAGTTGTTAATACTTATTTTAATAATTATTGTTAATATTTTCTATATTTATACTAATGTTAGTTTATATATATTTTTCATGTTTATATTAATAGTTTTTATTAGCATTATTATTAATTATTAATGGTCATGGATTAAGTGATTAGTAAAATTAAGAAAAGAAAATAAAAAAAAAAGAGAGAAAGAATTGGAGTTGGAATTGGACGAGGCCCTTTGGGCCTATGCTGAATTCTTGTTATAAAAAGAAAAAAATTGATTGGAAACGCAGAAAAAAAGATACTGTTCATCTTCCAGGGAAAAAACCCTAAATTCCTCAATTCAGCCAACAAGAAACCCTAAACGGCCGCATTCTTCTTTCTCCCTCATCATCGCATACTTCTAATTTTTCACCACCCTCTCCAAGAACCCATCGCCGCTCCACAAGCTCCATCCTTTTCGCCGATTTCCTCCATTACCGTGCAACCCCATCGACGGAAAACTTCACAACCGTCTTCCCTCAAAGAGCCAAACCCTCGCCTCTAAAACCCGATCTTCTCTCGACGTATTTCCGTTTTCCTCTCTTTCCACCATCAATTGCACATCCATCGTGTTCACCACGATTGCGTTACCTTCCGTCTCCAAGCTCCGCGAAAGCAATAACGAGATTGAAGATTTGCACCTTCACGACTACAACGACAACATAGTGGCTCGAGTTCGCACTAACTCTTCGCATATTCAGGCGAATTCAAAAGCGACAATATAACAATAACGTGAGCTCACACGACACCGTCTCGAACACCAAATATCAGCTAGCAGCAGCCGACGGTTAGTGCGAATTGTCGTAGTTTCGACATTAGTTTTCGTTTTTTTGGCCGCAACAACGGCCGTGAGCAGCAACAAACACAACTCTTAATATTGGGTCACGATTGGATCAACACGTGTCTCCCCGATGAGCTAATCGTCGAGATCTTCCGCCGCCTCGACTCCAAACCAAGTCGCGACTCCTGCTCTCTCTCGTCTGCTACCGCTGGCTCCGTCTCGAGCGGTTCTCACGCTCTTCCATCCGCATCGGCGCAACCGGCTCACCTGACCTTTTCGTTCAGCTTCTCGCTTCCCGGTTCTACAACGTCACCGCCGTTCACATCGACGAACGGCTGTCTGTTTCACTTCCCGTTCAGTTGGGGAGAAGACGTGTCACCAGTGAGAATTCTGGGGCGGCTTCGTCGTTGAAGCTTCGTCATGTTAACCATAAGAATGGATCTTCCTCTGAGGATAGTGAATTTGATTCGTTGTGTTTGTCTGATACTGGATTGACTGCTCTTGCTGATGGGTTTCCCAAGCTTGAGAAGGTTGTTATGTTGGAGATCAAGGCTTGGCTGCTGTTGGACAGTGTTGCAAGCAACTTGAAGATTTGAATCTGCGTTTCCGTGAAGGCTTGACTGATAAGGGTTTGGTTGATTTAGCTCTAGGTGTGGGGAAATCGTTAAAACCTCTCGGTGTAGCCGCTTGTGCCAAAATAACTGATATCTCAATGGAAGCTGTAGCATCGCACTGTGGATCCCTTGAGACTTTGTCTTTGGATTCAGAGTTCATCCACAATCAAGGGGTGCTTGCGGTGGCTAAAGGATGTCCATATTTGAAATCTCTAAAGCTGCAGTGTATTAATCTTACAGATGATGCTTTGAAAGCTGTAGGCGTTAGTTGTTTGTCTCTGGAGTTATTGGCTCTGTATAGTTTTCAGCGATTTACTGATAAGGGTTTGTGTGCTATTGGGGAAGGATGCAAGAAGTTAAAGAATTTGACTTTGAGTGATTGCTATTTCCTAAGTGACAAGGGCCTGGAAGCAATTGCTATTGGGTGCAAGGAACTCACCCATCTCGAAGTCAATGGATGTCACAACATTGGAACTTTGGGACTTGAATCTGTTGGGAAATCATGCCAACATCTCTCAGAGTTAGCATTGCTCTACTGCCAAAGAATTGGCGATCTTGGGCTTCTTCAGGTTGGAAAGGGATGTCAATTCTTGCAAGCACTTCACTTGGTGGATTGCTCAAGCATTGGAGATGAAGCCATGTGTGGTATAGCTGCTGGCTGCACAAATTTAAAGAAGCTTCATATCCAACGCTGTTACGAGGTTGCAAGGAGGTTTCAGATTTGTGATTACAGGGATGAAACGCTGGCTTGATGAATGAAAGGAAGAGTAACACACTACTGAATTTCTCATCACGATGTTACAACTCAACGGTTCCGACAACTTGCAAAGCATCCTTATTGCAACTACCCCAACACAATCGGCAACAGCCTCATCTTCGATAATCTTGTGGCAGCTCTCACTCTGGTTATACGGCGTCGGTAAATCCTTGAATCCTTGTTCTTTGGTTCAATTGTATATCGTTTAGGCTTGATTGCTACTGGAGATTCGATGTGTTTATCTTTGTTTTCAAGGCATTTTGTGGTTGTTTTTGTTCTAAAACTTTGTCGAATATCCGACGTGACGTCGTTAATATTCAAGTTGTTGTTTTGAATTAACAATTTTAGTTCTTGGTTAGTAAATTATATCTAGCTGTTGTTGTGCTCAAACTGGACATATTGGATCCTTTGTGTTGATACTACTATGCCTAGTAAAACGTTTTAGACACATGTCGAGTTGGTTTATAGTGAGTAATTTGTGGCTGTTGTCTCCTATCATTCTAAATATTATTATTTGAATGTGTTTGTTCCTTTAGGCATTTGATTCTGATAAGTTTGGTTCTATTCCAAAATGGTGACTTGAAACCGTAAACACATTTGGATTGTAGTGGCATTATTTTGCACTAATTTTCGTGATACGTTGTTATCAAAGGCTGTAAAATATATGATTGAGTTGCTACCGTTTTGCGAATCAATTTCATGGCGTTAAGTGCATGTTGTTTTGTGTGTAGTTTAATTCAATCGTCGGCTGCACCATGAATCATTGTGAATATTGCATATTATCATGCTGTGTTGTGTGAGTTTATGACTTGCTTCAATTATATTGTGGTATACTCGACGCGTCGTGTTGAATATTGATACAAATGTCAAATTTTCTAGTCCTAATTAAATTTTAAATATTTTAATTCAATTCGTTTTTAAAATGTTTTCCTAAATTAATTTATCGAAAGTAGTGGGCTTTTGGGGTCTAGCACTCCTTGGGTTCTTGGACAACCGCTCTCGAGGCGCACGCCCTTGAGTTGTGGTTGTTCCGTCTTTCGGTTTCCAAAACGTTTTGTTACTCAAATTAATTGAAATTACTCTTAGATATTCTTATAAGAAAACTCAAATTATTCTTTTAAAATATATTTCAAAATCATGACCAAATAAATATTTTAAATATTAAATTTTTATAAAACTATACTTTGTTAATTAAGTTAAAATATTTTTCTAAGATATTAAATATTTTTTTAAAACAATTAATAATGATTACCTTTTTCTCAAATCAGAACTTTTTGCAATTGATTTATTTTATATATAAAATTTAAAACTATTTTCTTGATTAAATTAAACTATTTTCCTAAAACAAATTTCAAAGACAATTAAATTCTTGGATCTCGTCTTTCTTGAATTTTTTAAGCAACCGCTCTCGAGGTGCACACCTTGAGTTGTGACCCTTCCGATCTTATTCTCAAGAATACCTAGCGCGCCTAGTTTGAGTACGCTAATATTTTCAAATTATTTTCATAATTAAATCACGAAATAATCAAGTTCTTGGAGTCGCGCATTCCTCGAATTCGAGAGTGACTACTATTGAGGCGTACGCCTTGAATGGTGTGTCGTTCGAATTTTCGTTTCTAAAATACCTCCTTTAATTATTTGGACAGGTACTTTCACTGTCCAACAAACATATTTTATAATTAAGGGAACGAAAAAGGTATCGTTGGGATCTAGCATTCCAACGATGTCCCGACTAATTGGTTACGAGGTCGACGTCTCGTTTATCGAGTATTCGTCGTTCCTCCCAAATTTTCAACCCGTCTTATCTCGTTCCTCATCCTCGTGCGATCGCGTCTAAACCCTAATATGTCTCTAAACCATACGTCAAATTCAAAACTATTTTCTTGATTAAAATTGCGAAAGAATTGAGTTCTTGGAGTCTCGCACTCCTTGAATTCTTGAGTAACCATTCTTGGGGCGTACGCTTTAGGTTGTGGATTACTCGACCTTTCGTCTGTAAAACACGTGCCCTAACTATTTGGACAAATATCATAATTGTCCCTTCAAATACAATTTCATAATTAATTGAATGAAAAAGGTGTTGTTGGGATCTCGCATTCCAATAACATCCCGATTAATTGATTGCGAGGCTGACGGCTCGTTTATCGAATAGTCGTCATTCTCCATCAAGTTACCTAACCAAACTCCTCTTTCTCGCCCCCGTGCGATCGAAACCTTAAACCTATTCAAACCAACTCTCTTTTCTCTCCCTCGCGCAATTTCCAAACAAAACACCTTTTGTCAAGAACATTGTTTAGTCCTTTCTTTCGCGCATATGAACTCGTGCTTCAGCCTCCCCTAGCGAGCAGACAAGCTAATGTTTAGCAATTAGAAAGCGACATAAACTCTCGTTCGACCCAAATACATCTTTTACCAAGAACATTGTTTAGTCTTTTCTTCCGCGCATAACAAACTCGTGCTTCAGCCTCCCCTAGCGAGTAATCAAGCCAACGTTTAGCAGTTAGAATGCGACCTAAACTCTCGTTCATTCCAAACCCAAACCTTTTACCGTAGTTAGCCGAAATACGGCTGCTCTGATTCTTCATTCCCTCTTGAATGTAAGATACGTAGGCACAAGATTGCGATGATCTTGGCGAGCACAATTCCCTCTTTTTCCCGTAGTCCCACGAACTACGAATGCTCTGATTTTCCACTTCTTACAAGTGAAGATACGTAGGCACAAGGGCCCCAATCCTTGGCGAGCACCCTATCCTATAACCATCCATTCCCCCCATACGAGAAACCTTAGAAGAAAACAATTAAGCATAGTTAACTTTACTCTCGAATCGATCAAGAGGTTCCCGTTGAGTACAACGGACGTAGAGGGTGCTAATACCTTCCCTTTGCGTAACCGACTCCCGAACCTAGAATATTGGTTGCAATGACCATGTTCTTATCTCTCTTAAAGGTTTTATCGATATTTTCCTATTCCATCCTGGGAATAAATAAAGTTCGGTGGCGACTCTATTTCGAACAGTATTTTCCGCGGCCATCGCGAGGATCGTATTTTTCGAGGTACGACAATAACACATTGGAAATTACTGACCTCTTGTCATCTTTCCTCATAATCAAAACATCACCAATACCTTCAGCTGTTAGAGTATTATCATTTGCAAATTTTACCATGTTCTTCATCGAGGGCTTCATGTTGACAAACCAATCTTTCCTACTAGTCATGTGTAATGACCATCCTGAGTCCAAGTACCATTGGTCCTGGAATCTTTCTTCATCGTTGTGACCATCATCAACATCTCTTCTTCTGCATGTTTCGCCAGCTTTGCATCAGTTTCTTGATTCTTCTTCTTTTTTGGACACTCACTAAAATAGTGACTATACTTTTGACAATTGTAACACTGAATGTGACTTTTGTCAGGTTTTCGACCACCACCTCTTCCTCTACCTACAGCACCACCTCTTGGGTTGCCTTGGTTCCAGGGTTTTCTCTTATTCGACCAGTTTCCTTCCTGCTAATTTTGACTAGTCGAATTATTGTGGCCTACTCTGCCTTTGTTTCCATTCCAACTTCCTTTGCCTTTCTTTTCTTTTTTTGACTGTTCCCGCAAAATGATGGACCTAAAATATACTATTTATTTGACTCAATCCGCACGTGTTATTTAGGATTTTATTTATGTTTTCTTGCATTATGCCTCTATTTTGTCTCTTTTTCAGGATTTTATATTTTAAAAGCTACTCAAGAAGAAATGAAGAAAAACAAGAAAAAAGACCAGCTTTTCAGGAAATTGTACACATGGCACTCACCATGGCGGGCGCCATAGGAGAAGCCATGACTTGGATAAGAGACCAACGTCTGACAACTGGCACGTCTCCCACTTCTTTCCACTCTAGTACACATGGCGGGTGTAACATCCATTTTAATTATTTAGTCATTTTATTATTATTTTAAATATTATGTGTTGGTGTGCCCTTTGGTGGGGGTGTATTTGGTGATGTTTGGTGGGTGTCCCTAATGTGGGAGGACTATTGGTGGTATTTTGGTGTGAAATATAATAATATAAAAATAATAGTAACATTGGTGGGGGTGTTATTATTATTATTATTATATTTATTATATTTGTTAATATTATTACTATTATTATTATTATTATTATTATTATTATTATTATTATTATTATTATTATTATTATTATTATTATTATTAAGTTATTATTATTATTGGGATTAGAGAATTAAAATAGAGAATGTGAGGGGTTAGTAGTTTTAGGATACATTGTGAGAAGTTAGAGAAAGTGGAAAAAGAACGATAGAAAGGAGAGAAGTGAGAAGAACGGAAAAGGGAGCGAAAAACGAAGGAACGGGGGAAAATCAGAATTGGCCAAACCTTGGAGGGTTCTTTCATCGATCAACCGATTAACAAGGTAAGGGGGGAGAAACTTGATTGGGAAATGGTTTATACATGTATAGGGTAGTTGGGGATTCCTTAACCCCGTAGAAAGATCATCTATATATGATATTGTGAGTTGATATGTTGTGATTGATGATGACTGTTGATAATTGGATAGTAATCGTTGAATGAATTGTTGTTTTTGGTTAATTTGGCATATAGGTGATTTTACGGTTTTTAGGGAAATTATGTAGGGATTTTAATGTATCAATAAAGTGTCTAGGTGATGATTTTGGGATTGGGATTAGGAATCATTTAGGCTGAATTACGTGTAATGTTGGTACTGATGTTAAGGTGTGAATTGGGATGGGAGATTAGAGTTATTTGGCTTAGAAAGCACTCTGCAGAACTGTGAGAAATTGGTGAAATCGCAGCATTCGCTGGGCTTCGCCTGGCGAGTGTTGGCGAAGGGAGGCGAGAGTTCGCCTGGCGAGCTGAGGCGAGTGGCAGCGAATAATTCAGAATTAAGTCCCAGACCTAAAGGGTAGGAACTTCGCCTGGCGAGTGTGGCTAGCGAAGGTTCGCCTGGCGAATGAAGGTTCGCCTGGCGAGTGCATGATAGTGAAATAAGGGCTTCGCCAGCAGGTTCGCCCGGCGAATGCCAGTGAAGGTTCGCCAGAAGGGTTCACCTGGCGAATGCCAGCGAACGTAGCAGAACCAGAATGTGATTTTTGTGATGTTTTGGCCTTGAGCTTGGGCTTGTGTGATCCGTTTGGCCTTGATGCACTGTAAGAATGATGAGTGTGGGAACTAACTTGTGTACTTGGTGATAGTGCATGTTTCCCGTAATAATGACTGGTGGACAATTAGTTGATGTATATGTATGTAGTGATCGATAGTATCGTGTATCCCCGAGTAGTGGGATGTGTTTGTATCTTGGTGATAGAATATGAGCTTGTTTACTAACTGATTGATTTATATGGTGTTGGTGCATGTTATATCTATGCATATATATGTGATGTATAATGATACGATCAGGTGGATCGTGTGCACTTAGTGTGCCTGAACATAATAGTTATGCATTGGTGTGTGCATATCATGGTGTCTTGGTGGGATGGATCATGTCTCGGATGGAGCGTAAGTGATCTGTTCGTACTCCTTTGTGGAGAATGGTGGGGTTGAATCATGTCTCGGATGGAGCGTAAGTGATTCACCCGTACTCCTTTGTGGAGAATGGTGGGGTTGAATCATGTCTCGGATGGAGCGTAAGTGATTCACCCGTACTCCTTTGTGGAGAATGGTGGGTTCGATTGAATGAACCAATGAGTCGGTAGCGCATGCATGGTGTGAGTTGCATAAATGCATTATAATACGTTATATTGTAATTTGAACAGTAGGTTCGTTATATTGTGTTGTTGGGGTGAATATTGGTGCGTGGGTGTGTTGTACTACCTTATTTACATGTATTATATGACCATTATATTTTTGGTCATGTTTTCTCACCCCTTTGTTGTTATTGTGGTTTGTGCTTCTTCGGAAGTACAGATAATCCAGGTGCTTAGCTAGCTTAGATATTGGTGTGATTGTCGAGTCTAGGATGCTCTGATACGTAGCACGGGACTTGGGCGTTTTTATTTGTTTTATGTTTAACTTATATTTTATTTTCCTGTGAACGTATCAAACTTTTATTGGATTTTAATATATTTAATATTCCGCTGTATTTTGGAGGAAAACCTTTTATAAAGGAAATGTTGTTTTTATGTGATACCCCACTGGGGAGAAATACTCTGATGTTTATTTATGATGTTTATTAATTTAATTGATTTTGGGAAGTGGGGTGTTACAGCGGGCGCCATGAGGGCATGGCGGGCGCCACCCTCGTATTCTATTTTCCCTCCCAAAAGAAGTTTGGGGGCATTCTAGTATTTCCCTGTACTTTCCTAGCATTATAAATAGAAGAGTTCTGCCTCATTTCTAAGCATCCAAGCTTAGTTACAGAACTCAAGCCATAAATTTCCATCTGTTGTAAAGTGATAAACTTCTCACATCGAGTGGTTATCACATTGTCTAATCGAGTCTGTAATCGGGTTTGGAGCACTTTGGTAGAAGTTAATCCTGCCGCCATTTTATTTCACTCTTTTACTTCAAGTTGTACGAAGATTTAAAACTTACCGTTTGAAGCAGGTTTCTATTTATTTTCCGCTTTTATTTATCCGCATTTATTTCTTGCACTTTATTTATCACCCTTTATTTACCGCATTTTATTTACTCGCACTTTATTTACCGCCCTTATTTATCGCACTTTATTTACCATGTCTATTTAGGTTTCCATGTCCGGCTAAATCTTAGAGGTTAGGATGTGAGGATCATAGTTAAAAGTGGTATTCCATAAGGCAGTCGATAGAATCACTTAGGGGTTATTCTGACTTTTAATACATATTTTATGCACTTAAAATCTGTTGGGTAAGATCGAAAGTCGTCCAACCTTTAGATAAATTTGGTTAGTCTTAACTGTTCAAAGGAAGCGAAAGCTTAGTCCAGTTAAGCAGGGATCTTTAATGCTTTAGAAAAACGATTTTAAAACTATTTTTGGACGTATTTGTGGATTTAAAGTCTGGTTCGCAAGAACCTCTTTTTGTTATAAATTCCAGGTCAAAATACTTTTCAACTAAGTTAAGAAATTATATTTCTTAAAAATAGGTTTAATCACTCTAACGCAATGTGCGCCTTTTTATAAGTGACAATAAGAGGGATTGATTAGGGGATAAACTCGGTTCTGAATACGTGAAAGCGGTAGTTCCTATTAAATTAGTTCTTTTCATGAGTAGAAAACATTACCCCTCAAGAAATCTATTTGTACGCATTTGGAATACTTCCTAGCTATGTGAATTACATCCAAGCCTGTTGTTTTATTATTGAATTTATTTTCGCACTTTACTTTTATTTCGCACAACCCAATTCCATATTAACTTATCTTAGGTAAACACCGTAACAACAGTAATCGATAGATTGACGTTTGGTATCTGTGGGATCAATAATCTTTTATATTACTCTGACTCTATTCGTGCACTTGCGAATCACAGCATCAAGTTTTTGGCGTCGTTGCCGGGGACCAATTACGTCAAAATTGCGCACCCTGTCGTTACACCGTCTAGACTAAGGTTTTACCTACTGGTCAATGCGAAGAACTCACAACACCGGTAGTCTTATAGATCCTTTAGAGGAACTTGAATGTTACACTCGCGCACGTCTCTTACTTCGTAGAATTAAGGAAGCTATGGAAGAAGACCGTAACCAAGGACCCCTTAAGGATTTTGCCCAACCATCTAATGACGAACCTAGTTCTAGTATTGTGAACCCCAATATCCATGCTCACAATTTCGAACTAAAACCCTCCTTATTACAATTATTACAACAAAACCAATTCGCGGGTCTCCCTATTGAGAACTCGAACCAACATTTAAAAACCTTTATTCAATTAGCTAACACTTTTAAAACCAATGGTGCTACTCCTGAGGCAATTCGTCTAAGACTATTCCCTTTTTCCCTCAGAGACAAAGCCCTTACTTGGTTAAATCCCCTTCCATCCAATTCTATAAAAACTTGGGAAGACCTTAGGAGAGTTTTTCTCGCTAGATATTTTCCCCTAAGCAAAACAATTGTTCTTAGAAACCAAATAACTAGATTCACTCAAAACCAAGGTGAGTCACTCTTTGAGGCTTAGGAAAGATATAAAGACCTGTTGAGAATATGCCCACACCATGGCCTAGAATCATGGCTAATCATTCACACCTTCTATAATGGACTTCACTATAACACTAAGATGACCATCGATGCTGCCGCAGGTGGCGCTCTGATGAGTAAACCTTACCCTAAAGCTTGTACTCTTATCAAAGATATGGCTCAAACCCATTGTCAATGGGAGATAGAGCGGGCAACGGTGGAGAAGAAAGAAGCCCAAGGAGGAATCATGAGATAAGTTCTATAGACATGATGCAAGCCAAAATGGACGCTTTGCCCCTTAAGGTCGAACATATGTACGCAAATCCAGTTGTTGCAGCCACAGTCTCGACTGAGTGAGAATTATGTGGAGCCAAAGGCCACCAATCAGCAGAGGGCAGTCTTCTGAATGAAACCCATTCAGGAGAGGTCAACTATACCCATGGGAACCCATTTTCAAACACCTACAACCCTGGATGGAAGAATCGTCCAAACATTTCCTATAAAAATAATAACCCCATCCAAAACCCTGCACCTCTGAGACCATCCGGTTTTCAAGCTCAAAGACAAAACCCGCCTATGCAAGTTGTGCAACCTAAGCCGAACCTTGAGAAAATCATGGAAAATTTCATTACGGCTCAAATCCCGCAAAACAAAGAATTCATGAACTAGAAAATTCATGTAAATGAACTAATTACCCAGTTAGGAAATAAGGTAGACCAAATAGTCACCCACAATAAGATGCTTGAAACCCATATCTCTCAGATAGCTTTAAAACAAGCCCCGAAACTACCCCTGGAGGGCAATTCCTTGGACAACCTCAACAAAACCCCTGAGGGCAAGCCAATGCAATTACTTTACACTTTACGAAGTGGGACCGCTTACGATGAACCAGTTAAACCGACATTGAGTGAACCCAAGACTTCTGAAGAAAGCATAGTGCCCACAGACGAAGTAGAGGAACCAGTAGGATCCAAAAAACAGAAAAACCAAGACAAAGAAAAAACTTTAGAAAAAACTAATGAACCACCTCTGCCATACAAACCTCTTATACCCTATCCACAAAGATTAAAACAAACCAAGATCAATAACCAATATCAGAAATTCATTAAAGTCATAGAGAAACTTCATGTGGAGATCCCTTTCACAAAAGCCATCACCCAGATACCATCATATGTAAAATTCCTCAAAGACATCCTTACCAATAAGCGTAGACTTGACGATCCAAAACCCTTGGAATGCAATTCCATTTCCAAAAACAAACTTGCCAAAAAGGAGAAAGATCCTGGAAATTTCTCCATACCTTGTATTTTGGGGAGTCATGTCATCAATAAAGCTTTTCTAGACTTAGGAGCTAGTATAAGCCTAATGCCTTTGGCAGTTTTTGAAAGGTTAGAACTAGGAGAATTATATCCTACGAAGATGTCTCTCCAATTAGTTGATAGATCCGTCAAATATCCGGTTGGCATATTGGAAGACGTCCCAGTCAGGATCGGTCAATTATTCATCCCGACCGATTTTGTTGTCATGGACATTAAAGAAGACGATGACATTCCAATCCTCCTAGGTAGGCCATTCTTATCAATCGCAGGAGCCATAATAGATGTCAAGAGAGGGAAGTTGACTTTTGAGGTAGGTGACGAAAAGATATAATTCGTTCTATCAAAGTTTCATATGGCACCGATATTAGGAGACGCATGTTATGCCATAAACATCATTGATGAATGCGTTAGGGAGCTAGAATTAGAAGAAACCATCTTACTGCTCTCAACCTTCATAAAAGAAGATGATGGATTTATGGAACCCTACATTAATGATAGTCTACACGAATGTTTATCCCTTACCCCCGATCCAATGTCGTGTCCTAAGAAACCTACTTTAGAACTTAAAGAACTACCCGAGAATCTAAAATACGAGTTTCTGGATGAAGAAATGAACTGTCTATTTATAGTCAGTGTTGCCTTAAACTAGGTAGAAACAGACCAACTCTTATATGTTTTACGTAAATATCCCTCAGCCTTAGAATATAACATCTCTGATCTAAAAGGTATAAGTCCATCTGTGTGCATGCACCGGATCTCACTCGAGGAAGACTCAAAACCCTCTAGAGAACATCAGAGAAGGATAAATCCTATAATGAGTGATGTTGTAAAAAGGGAAGTTCTCAAGTTATTAGAGGCAGGTATAATTTATCAAATCTCAGATAGTAAGTGGGTAAGCCATGTGCATGTAGTACCAAAAAAGGGAGGCATCACAGTCGTGCAGAACGAGAAAGGAGAACATATAGCAAAACAGATAGAAGGAGGGTGGCGTATGTGCATAGATTATAGGAAACTAAACAAAGCGACTAGAAAAGACCATTTTCCCCTACCATTTATAGATAAAATGCTGGAACGTTTAGTCAGACACTCCTATTTTTGCTATCTCGATGGATATTCAGGATTTTTCCAAATCCATATCCACCAAGAAGATCAAGAAAAAACTACCTTTACATGCCCTTATGGAACCTTTGCCTACAGACGAATGCCTTTCGACCTCTGTAATGCACCAACAACCTTCCAGCATTTCATGATGGAGATCTTCGCTGATTACCTTGATGGAAGTATGAAAGTGTTCATGGATGATTTTTCGGTATGCGGATTTGATTTCAAAAAATGTCTCGCTAACCTTGAGAAAATTCTAAAAAGATGTGTTGATGTTATCCTGGTGTTGAATTGGGAGAAATGTCACTTTATGGTCACCGAAGGTACAATTTTAGGACATGTAGTCTCTGAAAGAGGTATTGAAGTAGATAAAGCTAAAATAGAAGTGATAGAAAACCTAAAACCACCTAACATCGTCAGAGAAGTTCGAATTTTTCTTGGACATGCTGGTTTCTACCGGCGTTTTATCAAAGACTTTTCTAAGATAACCAAACCTTTAACCGGCCTCCTAATGAAGGATATCGAGTTTAACTTTGATGAAAAATGCCTCGAAGCATTCAACCTTTTAAAACAAGCGTTGATCTCGACACTCATTATCCAACCTCCAGATTGAGCCGAACCTTTCGAAATTATGTGTGACGCTAGCGATTACGCTGTAAGAGATGTTCTAGGGCAAAGAAAGGATAAAAAATTGCATGTTATTTACTATGCCAGTAGGACGCTAGATGTTGCTCAGCTTAACTACGCTACCACTGAGAAAGAACTTCTTGCCGTAGTTTTTGCTATGGACAGATTTCGATCCTATCTGGTAGGAGCCAAAATTATAGTTTATACAGATCACGCTGCCATTATTTATTTATTAAACAAGAAGGATGCCAAACCTAGGTTACTTTGATAGATCTTTTTATTACAAGAGTTTGATCTAGATATTCGAGACAAGAAAGGCACGGAAAATGTAGTTGCCGATCACCTTTCTAGGCTTGAATACCTGAAACCTGATCCACTCCCTATAAATGATGATTTTACCTATGATAAGTTAATAGCTAGGATAGAAGCCATAGAAGAGAATAACCTAAATCCTCATAAGATCCCCGAGAGATCTCTGGCAGTAAAAAGCGTACCTTGGTATGCAGATTTTGTAAATTATCTAGCTGTTGACATCATACCCAATGACTTTAACTACCAGCAGAGAAAGAAGTTCTTTAGTGACTTAAGACACTTCTATTGGGATGAACCACTCCTTTTCAAAAGAGGCACTGACGGTATTTTTCGTTGTTGCGTCCCAGAAGAAGAGGTAAGAAAGATCATAGAACACTGCAACTCTGCACCCTACGGAGGACACACTAGCACCTCCAAAACACACGCCAAGATTCTTAGAGCATACCTGTTTTGGCCCATAATATGGCGTGATATGCACGCATATGTAGTAAAATGTGACCGGTGCCAGCACACTTGGAACATCTCCCGGCGTGACGAAATGCCCTTAAGAAATATTAAAGAGGTAGAACGCTTCGATGTTTGGGGCATTGATTTCATGGGACCATTTCTATCTTCCTTAGGAAACAAATATATCTTAGTAGCAGTTGACTACGTGTCTAAATGGATTGAAGCCATAGCCTCACCCACCAACGATACACGTGCAGTGATAAAGCTATTTAAGAATTACATATTCCCTAGATTCGGAACACCCCGTCTTGTCATCAGCGATTGTGCATCGCATTTCATATCAAGAATTTTCAACAAGCTTTTAAGCAAATATGGAGTTAAGCATAGGATAGCGACACCTTACCATCCATAGACTAGTGGCCAGGTAGAGGTATCCAATAGAGAGATCAAACAGATTTTAGAGAAAACGGTTTCTATATCGCGAAAAGATTGGTCTCAGAAGCTGCAAGATGCACTATGGGCCTATAGAACCGCCTTCAAAACCCCTATTGGAACAACTCCTTACCAATTGGCCTATGGAAAGTCCTGTCATCTACCCTTTGAGTTAGAACACAAGGCTTATTGGGCCACAAAGACCCTAAACTTTGACTATTTGACTGTTGGAGAAAGTTGCGTCCTTGATATTCATAAACTAGAAGAACTTCGCCAATCCGCCTACAAAATTGCCATCATATATAAGGAAAGAACTAAGGCCTGGCATGACAAAAAGATCGTAAAGAAAGATTTCCATATAGGAGACCCTATTCTCCTATTCAATTCCAGATTGCGACTCTTTCCTGGCAAGCTTCGTTCAAGGTGGACAGGTCCTTTTACAGTTACTAAAGTCTTAAAATCAGGAGCAGTCGAGATCCAGAGCCAGTCATGTAGCCCATTCATTGTAAACGGGCAGAGATTGAAATACTACGAAGGAGGTGACATTCCCGATGATTACTCCAGCCACACCTTGATCGATCCACCACTGCCTACTTCAACCACATAGGTTCTACTCGCCAAGCTAACGATGTTAAACAAGCGCTGCCTGGGAGGCAACCCACATTTTTATTTACTTTTCTTTACTTATCTTTTAATTTAATTTATTTTAACTAATTATTATTTTGTTATGTGTCAACTAACTGTTTATGATGCTTGTACTTTCAGGTCTCGTTTTCTAAATTTTACTTGTAGGAGGCAACCTCTTGACGACATTCACGTCACCTTTAGGGACAACAACTAGAGACAGAGGTACTTAGTTCTTCAGCAGCGTCCTATGGCACCTACCCGGTACCCAGATCAGGCCTGCATGGAAGCCTTGGGCATTGAGCCCAACATAATATTTCTCTGTCATCAGCTCAAGTGAGATGCATATGCTGATGAGTTACATCAGACCTACAGGAACCTTACTCTAGAGTTCCTTAGCTCTTTCTGCCATGAGCCATACGTTGGTCAGGATAGAATGAACACATTCAGACTTTTTGGGACGGAGTATGCCTTTACCATGAAGGAGTTCGGCAATCTGCTCGAATTCTAGACCATCCCTGATGCTATACCTGATATACCAATGGGTTACTTTATGAGTCGAGACATTGACCAATTATGGAGTGACATTACATGTGGAGGAAGCCTCGATCCATCCACTCAGTTGTCTCCAGTTATCCACAATCCAACTTTGAGATACTTTCAGATGATTCTGGCCTACACTTTCCTCGAAAAGGCTGACTTTGATATTTATGTTATTGAGGAAGAGATCTTCTTCCTATTTTGTGTAAACCGGTCACGCCCAGTGGCATGTGGGAACTTCTTGCTGAATCATCTCGAGGGCACAGTTAGATCCTCTGAAGGGATTATTCACGTAGGAGGCACCGTGATCGGTGGATTTCACTTGTGTTTTCAAATGCTGTTTGTTGTTAATTTTGCACCGTTTTTATCTGTTTTCGAAGCTTTAGTTGTTATTATCTAAATTACTCGTAGTTGTTTGTCTTCAAGTCTTATTTTGAAGTTTGTATTACTTTTGCCGTTGGTGCGTTTGATTCGGTTTCTTTTAGTGTGTTTTTGGCAGGAATGGATAGCACGACAGTCGCACCGCTTTCGGAGGCAAAGAAAAGTCGGAAAAGGGAAGTCAGAGCCACAACACGGGTACCCGTGTTGCACAACACGGCCCATGTCATGGAGGACACGGTTGGCAGACACGGGTAGACCAAAGTAGAAGAAAATGGGAAACAGACGTACAACACGGGCGCCCGTGTCATGCAACACGGCCCGTGTTGCAGCCCTTGTAGAAGAAAACGTGCCCTGAAGGAGTCAGCAGCCTGACATGGCCACCCGTGTTGCACAACACGGCCCGTGTCAGGGCCACTGAGAGTGAAATTGTTATATTTTCTGATTTTTTGCTGTCAGACCTATTTCGAAGGGCATTTGAGACATTTCGCGATGTAATTTGAATTTAGATATAAGAGCCACTTTTTAGAAAGTAGGAGACACTTTTGAATTGATATTAGGATTGACAACTGAGGAGAGAGTTCTTCTGGAGAACAAAGGATCGATCAAAAGCGGAAGCAATTGATGATCCAAGGGATCCAAATCGAATTGTAATGATCTTCTCCTTTTCATTTCAAATTGCATTTATGTTTACAAAGAACATGAGCAGCTAAACCCCCAGTTGTTAGGGGGTGGTCCTAAGTTGCGATGTAATGACTTTCGTTTGATTATTCTATGAGAACTATGTTATTCACCTTATGTATTTTATTTTGCATCAATCTTAATGCGTATTCATATTGGAAAGTATAATTCGAGTTATGCTTAGGTTTTAGTCTGGAAAGTCAACCTAACACTTTTGCAAAATAGTCTCACGGTCGATATTGCTTAGGAATGAGGATATCCCGTATCACGTCTTTTATGGTAGGAACTATTTCTTGATGCTTTCCATGGACACTGAGGAATTAGTGTACATGAAACTCATCAAAGGGTTTTCATTAAGGAATTAAGAAAAACTAAATTGGCCAACTGATGAATTAAGGTTAATGACTTTTATAGCAGAATAATCATACATGGTCTTTACTCGCATCGTATCCACTCCCCTAACACTGTTCTTAGATTGATTTATAAGTCTTTATTTACTTGTTATATTACTCTGCTACCAAACAAACCACTAGATCTTTTGTTCCTTTGAATCCTAAAAATCACGTTAATTACTACGCAGTCCTCGAGATCGATACTTGAGACTTTTCCCTTATTACTACAATCGGTAAAAATAGTACACTTGCTATTTTCCCGATCAAGTTTTTGGCGCCGTTGCCGGGGACTGCCAAATTAACATTGTTTTTAGAATCCAAAAGAAATTTTGTAGCTCTGCGACTAAAATTTTATTATTCGCTGCATTTTTTTTCTCTGCTTGTATTATCTAACGTTTGTCTAATTGTGTATGCGAGGTCAGGCCTCAGCTAAATATTCTTTTGATACAGAACCAGAACGAGCGTTACACGAAAGACGGAGAATAGCTAAAGTTAAAAGACTGGAAGCAATAGAGGAAATTATATTTGTGCAGAGCGACTCCGAAGAGAGAGAGAGAGACAACACCTGAAACTGTTTAAATGGCTGGAAATCCACCTCATCCTAAAATACTGCTAGGAGACTATGGAGGGGCCAATGCTCAACCAAACCGGATGACTATTGTGAATCAACCGGTGAATGTTACGCACTTTCAGCTACATCCTTCCACCATCCGTCAGTTGGAGAGCAAGCCGTCCGCCGGAAGAATCAACGAAGATGCAAATAAACATCTTCAGAGATTCCTTACGACCACCACCTCGTTGAAGATAGAAGGACATTCCGAAGAGGCCAAGAGATTGGTTATGTTCCCGTTTACACTCATTGTTGATGCGGAAGAATGGTTTTACTCGCTTCCAGCTGGGAGTATCACAACATGGCAAGAGATGGAAACTGCGTTCCTGAATGAGTATTTCCCTGCTTCAGTGTTTATCCGAAAAAGATATGACATTGTCAACTTCAAGCAAAAAGAAGGAGAATCTTTAGGGGATGCATATAAGCGGTTTAAGAGGTGTCTTACAGCATGTCCTACTCATAACATGGACGCCACTGAGCAGATGCAAAACTTCGTGAATGGATTACGACTCAAAACGAAACAGCTCATAGACACTGCAGCCGGTGGCTCAACCAACTTCTCAACGGCCACGGGTATCAAAAGGATCATAGAAGCAATTGCCGCCAACGAGCACCTTGAGTTGTATGATCGCACGGTAAACCAACCGGAAGGTAAGATTGATTTGAAGCTGGCAGACCAGGTTGTTAAAATGGAGGATCAGATTACCGCTGAGGTAGAGAGAAGGTTAAAGAAAATGAATGTTGAAACTCAGACAGTGGCACAGGTTGAACCAGTTCAAGCAGCACCTTGTGAAATATGCGGTGGACCACACTTTACAATGCATTGTGTAGCAACTCAAGAGCAGGTGGAACAGATTAATATGTTGAGGTAGAACAATCCCTACGCCAACACATATAATCCTGGTTGGAAAAACCACCCCAATTTTTCATGGAAAGATCAACAAGGAAATGTACAAAAACCGGTTCAAGGCCAACAACCGTATCAACCTCAGCAACAACAGTACCAGCAGACACCGTACCAACTTCAATATCAACAACAAGCGCCTCGAAAAGCTGATTGGGAAGTAGCCATTGAGAAAATGGCCGCCCAAAGTTCTCAATTTCAAGAAGAGACAAGGAGTAACTTCAGGAATGCTGGAGCATCCATTAAAAATCTTGAAGTACAGATGAGTCAAATTGCTCAACAGCTAGCGAGTTCGCAAGCGCCGGGTACACTTCCAAGTGCCACAGTACCAAACCCGAAGGATCACCACCAAATTAAGGCGGTAGTAACAAGAAGTGGAAAATCCAAGGAAGTAGAAGAAGAGGAAACGGAACTAAATGATCAGATGATTGAGGTTGAGCTGGAAATTAAAGAAAATGAAGTGATTGAGGAAGAAGTGGTGACACCGGTACCGGTAACTAAAGAAAAAGTGGTGGAACCGAAACCGGTGATCAAGCTGCCATACCCCTTAAGAAATAAAAAGAAAGGACAGCAAGAGAAGAATTTCGAGAAATTCCTTGAACTGTTTAAAAAGTTAGAGCTGAACATTCCGTTGTTGGAGGCACTAGAACAAATGCCCACCTATGCAAAATTCATGAAGGACATCATTGCTAAGAAGCGGACTAGTGAGTCCGAACCTGTTATTCTAACGGAAACTTGTAGTGCTATTTTGCAGGGTCTGAAGATTCCGGTGAAGAAGAAAGACAGTGGAGCTGTTACTATCCCATGCACTATTGGCGATAGGTCATTCAATAGAGCTTTAATTGATTTGGGAGCAAGTATTAGCCTCATGCCCTTGTCCATCTACAAAAAGTTGGATATTGGTGCGGTTCAAGACACTCGGATGACTCTCCAATTTGCTGATCATTCGGTTAAGCGGCCGTATGGAGTGGTTCAAGATGTTCTGGTTAAGGTAGATAAATTTGTGTTTCCGGTTGATTTTGTGATACTAGAGATGCCGGAAGATGAAGAAATGCCGTTAATTTTGGGCAGACCATTCTTGGAAACCGGGAGAGTCATGATAGATATGGAAGGCGGCACCCTGACCTTGAAGGTATATGACGAGGAGTTAAAAATTGATGTAAGCAATACCATGAAGCATAAACAGGATCTTGGCACAAGTAGTAACATACAAGTGCTAGAACAAGTTGTGGAGAGCGAACATTTGGAGAGTGTGACCCAACTGCCCCTTGAGAGAGTGTTAAGCATGTCAATTTTTAAGGAAGATAAAGAAGTGGAAGAGAATGACAGGGAAGTAGTTGAAATGTTGGAAACTCGACCATTCCAAAGGGGATCCCGACCACACCGATGGGAGGACTTACGACAACCTATAGCGCTGGAAGGTAATGACGAAAAGCCTAAAGGTTCGGAATTGAAACAACTGCCGGAAAATCTCAAATATGTTTTTCTAGACACCGAAGAAAAGTGTCCCGCCATTATCAGCTCTAGTTTGAAAAGTGTCCAAGAGAAACAACTGATTGGGGTTCTTAAAAAATTTAAGAGTGCTATTGGCTGGAAAATCGAAGACCTCAAGGGTATAAGTCCTACAGTTTGCATGCACAAAATCCTTATGGAGAAGGACCACAAACCGATTGTGCAGCCCCAGAGAAGATTGAACCCCGTTATGAAGGAAGTCGTAAGAAAGGAAGTGGTGAAATTGTTGGATGCTGGACTTATCTATCCTATATCGGACAGTTCATGGGTGAGCCCTGTTCACGTGGTGCCCAAGAAAGGAGGTACAACTGTGATGACTAATGACAAGAATGAGTTGATTCCTATGCGTACAGTCACTGGTTGGAGGGTATGCATTGATTATAGGAGACTTAATTTGGCCACCAGAAAAGATCACTTTCCGTTGCCCTTTATTGATCAGATGTTAGAAAGATTGGCTGGGCACGATTACTATTGTTTTCTAGATGGATACTCCGGATACAACCAAATCGCGGTTGCGCCGGAGGATCAAGAGAAGACGGCTTTCACATGCCCGTGCGGAGTTTTTGGTTATAGGAGGATGCCATTCGGGTTATGTAATGCCCCAGCAACATTTCAAAGATGCATGACTTCTATTTTTGCGGATATGCTTGAGAAACATATGGAAGTCTTCATGGATGATTTTTCAGTTTTTGGGTCATCATTTGATAATTGTTTAACTAACCTGTCACTTGTTTTGCAGAGATGTCAGGAAAGTAACTTGATCCTAAATTGGGAAAAATGTCATTTCATGGTAAGAGAGGGCATTGTCCTTGGTCACAAAATCTCACACAAAGGGATCGAAGTCGATCAAGCAAAAGTGGAAGTAATATCTAAGTTACCACCACCCGTGAACGAGAAAGGTATCCAAAGTTTCTTGGGTCACGCAGGCTTCTACCGCAGGTTCATAAGAGACTTCTCCAAGATAGCTAAACCGTTGACGTCCTTGTTAGTCAAGGACACAGCGTTTGTGTTTAATAAGGAGTGTGCTGACGCATTCGAAAACCTGAAAAATAAGTTAGTGTCAGCACCAATTGTGATAGCCCCAGATTGGTCGCTGCCATTTGAGATCATGTGTGACGCCAGTGACATCGCGGTGGGGGCTATATTGGGGCAGCGGAGAGAGAAGCTTTTGCATGTTATTTACTATGCGAGTCATGTTTTGAACCCTGCACGGATGAATTACGCAACTACCGAGAAGGAGTTGCTAGCGGTGGTGTATGCCTTTGACAAATTTAGGCAATATCTGTTGGGTTCTAAAGTGATTGTTTATACTGACCATGCTGCGTTAAAATATCTTTTTGCTAAGTAGGAGTCAAAGCCCAGGCTGCTAAGATGGATTCTACTTCTCCAAAAATTCGATGTGGAGATTCGTGATAAGCGAGGATGTGAAAACACTGTAGCTGATCACCTCTCGCGAATGTCACCGATTGAAGAAAATGAGGAAAAGCGTCCGATAAAGGATGAGTTTGCTGATGAACACATCCTAGTTATTCATGGTGTTCCTTGGTTCGCGGATTACGCCAACTATCTGGTCGGGGGTCTAATACCTGACGATTTTGATTCTAACAAACGGAAAAAGTTTGTTCATGACTGCAGGTTTTACTTATGGGATGACCCGTTTCTGTACAAGAGAGGGGTGGATGGACTGATCAGAAGATGCGTTCCTGAAGAAGAGCAAAGGAAGGTGCTCGAAGCATGTCATAATTCAGATTATGGAGGGCATTTCAGTGGTGACCGCACCACGGCCAAAGTCCTCCAATCGGGGTTGTATTGGCCGTCTTTGTTCAAGGATGCCTAGAACGTTGTTAAGGAATGTGACAGATGTCAACGGACTGGAAATATCTCGAAAAGAAACCAGATGCCGCAAAATTCCATGTTAGAAGTAGAGTTGTTTGATGTTTGGGGTATTGACTTTATGGGACCATTCCCACCATCATTTGGAAAACACTATATACTGGTGGCAGTTGACTATGTTTCGAAGTGGGTAGAAGCAGTGGCACTACCAACAAATGATGCTAAGGTAGTGGTCAGGTTTCTGAAGGAGAACATATTTTCGCGGTTTGGAGTACCAAGGGCCCTTATAAGTGATGAAGGAACTCACTTCCTGAATCATCTCATGGAAAAGTTACTCCTTAAGTATAATGTGAAGCACAAAATATCTACTCCGTACCATCCTCAAACCAACGGGAAAGCCGAGGTGTCAAATCGACAACTCAAACAGATATTAGAGAAAACTGTGTGTGCTTCCCGTAAGGACTGGGCAGTAAAGCTGGACGACGCTCTCTGGGCGTATCGCACTGCATACAAAACACCCATTGGTATGTCCCCTTACCAACTGGTCTATGGTAAAGCTTGCCATCTGCCTCTAGAGTTAGAACACAAGGCATTATGGGCATCAAAAGTCCTTAACCTAGACCTCACCAAAGCAGGAAAGTCTAGAACTCTCCAACTCCATGAGCTAGAGGAATTCCGGAACCGGGCATATGAGAATGCCAAAATTTACAAAGACCAAGCAAAGAAATGACATGATCGACAAATTCAGAAGAAAGAATTTCGGGAAGGACAATTAGTACTGTTGTACAACTCCCGGCTGAAACTCTTTCCGGGAAAGCTTAAATCAAAATGGTCAGGACCATTTGTAGTACATAAGGCGTTTCAGCACGGAGCAGTCGAGCTGAAAAATCCAGCAAATGGAGACATTTTTAAAGTAAATGGTCAGCGTCTGAAACCTTACTACGAGGGACAGCAGAAAGATCGAAACGAAGTCGTTCATCTCACATGATACGATGAAGGACCGTCGAGCCAGGCGACGTAAAATGAAGCGCTTCGTGGGAGGCAACCCACGTATTTTACACTCACGCTTTCATTTTGTTTTTTTTGTTTTAACAGGTTTTGATTAACTCGCGGTTCATCGGTAAAAGAAGATGGTCGGAGACCAGAGGAGAGTAAAAAATTTGAAAAATAGCACCCTGACACGGGTGGCCGTGTTACACAACACGGGCCGTGTCAGGCCTAGCATATCAGGGCTGAAAAACTTGAAAAAGGTGGAGTCAGTGGTGCAACACGGCCCGTGTTGCAGGTGCGTGATTTTGAAAAAAAATAATAATACAGGAGGTGCAACACGGGTGCCCGTGTTGCAAAGCACACTGTCACTAATCATGTTTTACCAAGTGGGGTCCACCTGTTTTACTACCCACTTATCATTAGTAACCACCCATTTCTTATCATTGTTCCCTATCACTTCATATCCCTTCTTCTTCTCCCTCACAAAACCCTTAGCCTCCATAGCCTACTCTCCAAAAAGCTTCCATATCCACCACACCTACTCATCGGAAACACTTCCGCCCTTCACAAAAAACGTTCTACTCATCCTTGTGCTCATTTCTACGGTTGCGTTTTTCACTAACAGTGATTTCGAAATTTTTCGAACTATCTGTGTTGTTTGTGTTTTGCAGGATTAATAATGCCTCCTCGTAGAGACACAGGAAATGCAGTGGCAGAAACTTCGCGCCCCAGAAAGAGAGCACACCGTATGGCGAATCCTCACGGCATACTCTTTGAAGATCCGAATCATCAGAAGAAATACTCCAACATCATCAAGCGTAAGCTTACTCCCACAAGGTATATCTGTAACACGAAGCTTGATAATCTAGGGATGAGAGTAGAAGTCCATAGGATGTTTCACACTCTGGGTATGCTAGAATTTATGCAATTGGAAGCGCCGACTTATGAGCGCATAACTGTTGAATTCTTGAGTACTTTAGAATTTCAGTTGAAGCACAGGTGGACAGGTGTGGAGGAGGAATATTATGGTACACTGAGGTTTCGATTATTTGATATTGACCATAGCCTGACAATAGCCGAATTGGGAGATATTCTGAAGCTCCCCAATTTTGGACCTGGAGCCCCTCCGGGAAATTTTAGTGCAGGGGACTTCTGGAAGGCTATTACAGGCAGAACTGATTATGTCGCTAAGGCGGCAAAAGCCTCGTGTATCCATAACCCATGTTTCAGGTACGCTCAAAAGGGACTGGCCTATACACTATTCGGCAGGGGTGACAGCACAAGAGTGGCCACTCAGAGGGAGTTGTACTTCGTGTATGGCATGGCAAATCAAGAACTCATCAATGTGGCTGCCTTTGCAACTGACCACCTGAAGAGGGTTGCGAATGCACCTTCCGGCGAAATCAGTGTAGGCGGTATGATTACTCAAATCGCAAATCACTTTGGCCACGGTGCTCTCCTGAGAGAGGAACCCACTGTTGCAGGTAAGACAAAGATAGATCTTGCCACACTGACTGCCCAAGGTATGATTCGAGTCTTTGATAATTACTACTCTTTGGTAAGCCGAAACAGTCATCTCCTCGGTTTACCTGCCCCTGACTTTATTAGTATTCAAAATGTAAATAACTGGCTATATGAGAGCACAATGCAGGATGAAGAAGACCAATTTTATGATGGTACAGGTACAAAATTCTTTGAGGAGGAAGGAGATCAGGTAGAAGAAACGCCTATACCGCCTACTCGAGTCTCACCCCATCAGGAGTCCGGCTCCGGCTCTTGGAGCTTATCTAAAAAAGAATGGGATTGGATGGAGAGTGAGATGTGTCATCTCTGAAGTGAGCAGACAAGGCAAGGCGAGGAGCAGACAAGACAAGGAAACGAACAAATCCGACAAGGCAGGTTGATCGGTGAAATGCACGAATGGATGCGGCAGATGCTGCTGCGCGACCAACCTTCGCAACCATGAACTCTGTGAATCCTCTGCTACTGGTGTTCCAACAGTGAAGACACTATTGAATCCTAGTGTGGGGGTATTTTATTTGTGTTTTTATGTTATTTGTTTATGTTATTTGTGTGTTTTCGTTTCTGTTTTAGTTATTTGGTTATTTAATTTTCAGTGTTAGTTTGTCAGTGTTAGTTTGTCAGTGTTAGTTTGAAAGCATGATAGCAAGTCCACAGGAAAACCTCCTGACATTGAGCTAATAAAATTAATAACATTGTTGGTCTGGGGAACTGTTTGGTGGAGATGTCGGTGAGTGAGGTGATGAGAAAGTATATAGAATACTCAGAAAAGAACTGTGAGGATGAAATTGGAACAATCTTGAGAGATAGGTAAAAGGCAAACACCCTGGGTTTCCCGAATAGGAACGAGTTCGACGTGTAGATTTGTACCATAGTGCTTTGATCTGAGAAGTACCCCTGAGTAGTTTATTTTGACAATCAGGTTTCATCAATAAGAATCGTGTGTGCAAGGTTAACGAAAAATATTGAGCTAAGGCACAAAGAAAGAAAAAAAAAAACAAAAAGGGGCAATTAGGCGACTAATCCTTCTAAGTTGGGTAACCCTCATCCAGTTATTCAGCCCAACGGCGGTCGAAACTGAAAGCCATTCAAAAATAATAACAGTGCCAAAAAAGAAAAATATCGTTGATGAATCTTGTGCACACGAGGAAAATAAAAAAAAGCCGTTATAGTGATTGTCCGAATGAAAGGGAGGAAAATCGAAAAAGAAGACTTAAGTACAAAGCATAGTCGGAGAGGTTACCCATAGGGAGACTGAGGTCTGTGGTTTACCGCAGTCTAGTGTTTGCATGTTACCTGTTTTGAGGGAAAAGCCGAGATTAATCCTAGTGGGACTTGGAATGAGAAGTTCAAGTATGAGTATCATCATTGTAACTCACATTTCTATGGACGGTTCTGTTATGAAAAAGATATTAAGTTTGGTTTGGCGAGCTTTTTGCTTGAGGACAAGCAAAAGTTCAAGTTCGGGGGAGTTTGATCGGTGGATTTCACTTGTGTTTTCAAACGCTGTTTGTTGTTAATTTTGCACCGTTTTTATCTGTTTTCGAAGCTTTAGTTGTTATTATCTGAATTACTCGTAGTTGTTTGTCTTCAAGTCTTATTTTGAAGTTTGTATTAATTTTTCCGCTGGTGCGTTTGATTCGGTTTCTTTTAGTGTGTTTTTGGCAGGAATGGATAGCACGACAGTCGCACCGCTTTCAGAGGCAAAGAAAAGTCGGAAAAGGGAAGTCAGAGTCACAACACGGGTACCCGTGTTGCACAACACGGCCCGTGTCATGGAGGACACGGTTGGCAGACACGGGTAGACCAAAACAGAAGAAAATGGGAAACAGACGTACAACACGGGCGCCCGTGTCATGCAACACGGCCCGTGTTGCAGCCCTTGTAGAAGAAAACGTGCCCTGAAGGAGTCAGCAGCCTGACACGGCCATCCGTGTTGCACAACACGGCCCGTGTCAGGGCCACTGAGAGTGAAATTGTTATATTTTCTGATTTTTTGCTGTCAGACCTATTTCGAAGGGTGTAACACCCATTTTAATTATTTAGTCATTTTATCATGATTTTAAATATTATAGGTTGGTGTACCCTTTGGTGGGGGTGTATTTGGTGATGTTTGGTGGGTGTCCCTAATGTGGGAGGACTATTGGTGGTGTTTTGGTGAATATAATAATCTAGTGTATAATATTAATATTGGTGGGAATATTTTTATTATTATTATATTTATTATAGTTATTATTGTTATTATTATATTTATTATATTTGTTAATATTATTAATATTATTATTATTTTGGTGAAATAATGATATTATTATTATTACTATTATTATTTATTATTATTATTAAGTTATTATTATTATTGGGATTAGAGAATTAAAATAGAGAAGGTGAGGGGTTAGTAGTTTTCACGATACATTGTGAGAAGTTAAGAAACTGGAAAAAGAACGATAGAAAGGAGAGAGGTGAGAAGAACGGAAAAGAGAACGGAAAAGGGAGCGAAGAACGAAGGAACAGGGGAAAATCAGAATTGGCCAAACCTTGGAGGATTCTTTCATCGATCAACCGACTAACAAAGTAAGGGGGGAGAAACTTGATTGGGAATGGTTTATACATGTATAGGGTAGTTGGGGATTCCTTAACCCCGTAGGAAATTGATCGGTATATGATAATATATATCATATTATCATATACTTAGAAGGGGGGGTTGAATAAGTATGACAGAAAATAATCAAAGATAAAAACTCAAGTATTTTTATCCTGGTTCGTTGAACTCAACTACTCCAGTCCACCCTTTTCAAGAGTGATTTGCCTTTCTCAACAAGGACTTAATCCACTATTCAAATCAACTGATTACAAATAGCAACACCTAAGAACAACTGTTCTTAGTCTTCTCAAGAGCTACTGATCTAACCTAGATCCTCTTAAGGAAAACTTCCTTTACAAATTAATGTAATACAATGTAAGAGTAATAAATTGCTTCTATGAAAGCTATAAACACAACTGTGTTATTTCTCTAAGTTTAGAACAATGTATGAACAGCAAAGACTATGAGAGCTTTTCGCGTGAGAGAGTTCTTGCAATTGTTTTCGTCACTTGAAGAATGAGCTATGATTTCCTTTATATAGCCACTTGAATATTGGAGAGAATATTTTACCGTTGGAGAAGATATTTCCAATATCAAAAAGGTACAGTCCTTTGTACTATTGCAGCAGAGAGACGGCGCACAAAATGTGGGTGTAGCAATTGTCTGCTGAGCTGTGAATTTACCATATATGGAATGTATCAGAGGAATAATCTTTTTGCAGAGATTTATGTCTATCCCAATTAAGGAAAGATTTGCTGGCATATTCCAACGGATATATTAAAATAATCTTCTTCAAATAATTCTTCAGATAGTTCAGATCAACAATCAATATCAGAGTCTTCAGTCTTCAGAATCTTCTGGAAACTTCAGAGCCTAAGATGTTCTTCAGATGTTGCTGAATCAGAGTCTGGTGCAGTTGTGTGCTTGAAGCGTAACATGCTCTTAGATCAGAGTCTTCACTCAGATCAGAGTCTTCTCTCATTCAGAGTCTCTTCACTCAGAGTCTTCTTTCATTCAGAGTCTCTTCACTCAGAGTCTTCTTTCATTCAGAGTCTCTTCACTCAGAGTCTTCTTTCATTCAGATTCTTGATAATATATGCAGCGTGTTGTATCTTCAGAATCTTGATGACTAAGCTCTTATACTTCAGATTCTTCTAATCTTCATATGCTCTTGAGCCATTCAGAATTTATTGTTCACATCAAATTTGCTCTTTAAGATTAAAATCTTTTGTGCCTGTAGAAAACAGTTTAGAACAAATTTAGAGAGTATAATTCTTGTATACAAATTATCATTAATGTTATCATCAAAACATAGAGATATTACTAAGACACAATCTGTGCTCTTACAATCTCCCCCTTTTTGATGATGACAAAACATGAGAAATTTGTTCAATAAAAATATGAATTAAAATTACTCCCCCTGAGATTAACAATCTCCCCCTGAAATGAATACTCTAATGGAATTAGATACTTCCCTTTCTGGTTGATTACATTTCAGATTCAGAGCCTGATTGAAGCCTGGTTGACATATGTTTGACTTCTAGAGTCAAAGCTTGATGCCATATTAAAGCTTGATGCCAGATGAACAACTTCAGAACACATGGTTGTTTATCTTGCCATTTCCTGTCTTGAGTTATCTTTTAGATCATAGTACTCAAGGTTAGATATCAGAGTCTGGTCTACTCAGATTTAGCTATTTTTGATCAGGTTCTGAAAAGATAGATCTCAGGAAAAACTTCAATGAATTTTGTCAGATTTTTTAATAGTATCTGGGACACTTAAATTCAAAGAATGTTAGTAACATGTCTGACTTAGTTCAGATAATTGCTTATAGATTTGAACAATCAGATTCTATTTTGTTTCTCCCCCTTTTTGTCATAATCAAAAAGAATTTTAAAAGACAGTAAAGATGCAGAAGAAACACATATCCAGATAAGCAAAAAGATCATTGTCATTAAGTCAAGAGAACATCCAGATTCAGATAAAAGCATACAAAACATATCAGAAGAAAATCAAAACAAAGCAAAACATGAAAAACTTGTGCAAAACATCAAGTAGGTTTAGCAGATGAGGCTTGTTGAGAAGCAATGAGTTGCAGCAGTTAGGAGAGTGCGTACTGGTTCTTCGACAGTGGTAGCATTTTTGGTAGTAACAGCTTTTGAAGTAGATGCCATTGTTGACGATGATGAAGAAGATGAAGGTTTCTGAGTTCTTTTAGGGTTTGCAAAGAGAGAGAACAACAAACAAAAGCGCATATGTGTTTGTGAATGTGAAAAGTGTGAATGTGTTATGAGAGTGGTTTATATAGACAAATAAAGCAAGCATGGGAAACACAACAGACACACATAGGACACATACGCACGTTTGCATTAAATGAAAAGAAATCATTTTTAATTATGATATGACATATGGGGGAAAATCAAGACAGATTGAGATTTTCAAAGCAATACCTTAAACGTCATAATCAGTAGGTGTACTCCATCTTTTCAGATTCTGAGTGACACGTGTTTGCTTGCATGTGATTCTATAACTCTTAAGAAATGAAACGTTTTCAACTTTCAGATCCTCTGAGATGGTCAGTTCAGAGTTTCACACAAAAAAAATAATTCACAGATAAATTAAACAAGCAAGACAGATGAAATACTTCAGAGTGTTAAACACTTAGCATCTGAGAAGTTGACTCTGAGAAATATTACTCTGGACAAAAATCCATACAAATATTTTTCAGAATAAACTTAAACCTATCTTCAGCAAGGGGTTTTGTGAAAATATCTGCCCATTGATGATCTGTATCAACAAAGGCTAAATTTATTACACCCTTCTGAACATAGTCTCTGATGAAATGATGTTTAATCTCTATATGTTTGGCCTTAGAGTGTAAAATTGGATTTTTGGATAAACATATAGCAGAAGTATTATCACAGAAGATAGAAATATTACTCTCATAGATTTGATAATCTTCTAGTTGACTCTTCATCCAGAGCATCTGAGTGGAACATCCAGCAGCAACAATGTATTCTGCCTCTGTGGTTGATAGTGCAATTGTTGGTTGCTTCTTGCTGTACCACGAGATCAGATGACTTCCAAGAAACTGACAGCTTCCAGAAGTACTTTTGCGCTCAACTCTATCTCCAGCATAGTCAGCATCACAGAATCCAACTAGTGAATATTCGTCAGATCTTCTGTAACACAAACCAACATTAGCAGTACCTTTCAGATACCTTAGAATCCTCTTAACAGCAGTTAAGTGTGATTCTCTAGGATCTGATTGGAATCTAGCACATAAACAAACACTAAACAGAATGTCTGGTCTAGAAGCAGTCAAATAAAGAAGAGATCCTATCATACCTCTGTAGAGTTTTTGATCTACCTTCTTACTTACCTCTTCCTTACCTAGAGTGCTTGTAGGATGCATTGGAGTCTTTGCCATTTTGCTATCCAGCATGTTAAACTTCTTCAGAAGCTCTTTAACATACTTGGTCTGATGTATGTAGGTGCACTCTGGAGTCTGATTTACTTGGATTCCCAGAAAGAATCTCAGTTCTCCCATCATGCTCATCTCAAATTCTGCCTGCATACATTTAGCAAACTCCTTTCCAAGCATAATATTTGTTGATCCAAAAATAATATCATCTACATAAATTTGACAAATCAACAAATCTTTCTTAATGGTTTTACAAAATAGTGTGGTATCCACTTTTCCTCTGATGAAATTTTTCTTCAGAAGAAAATTACTCAACCTCTCATACCAAGCTCTGGGAGCTTGTTTTGGTCCATAAAGAGATTTTTTCAGTTTGTAAACATGATCTGGAAAATTTTCATTTTCCAAACCAGGAGGTTGGTGGACATACACTTCCTCTTCTATAATTCCATTAAGAAAAGCACTTTTAACATCCATCTGATAAAGAGTGATGTTATGTTGTGCAGCAAATGAAATAAGCAAGCGTATAGACTCTAACCTTGCAACAGGAGCATATGTTTCTGTGTAGTCTATGCCTTCTTGTTGACTGTAGCCTTGAGCAACCAGTCTTGCTTTGTTCCTTTCAACTTCTCCTTTTTCATTAAGTTTATTTCTGAAAACCCATTTTGTTCCAATGACATTGAAACCTTTAGGTCTTGGAACCAGATCCCTGACTTCATTCCTTGTGAATTGATTCAGCTCCTTTTGCATAGCTAAAATCCATTCATTATCTTCCAGAGCCTCATCAACAGATGTTGGTTCTATAATTGACACTAAGCCACAGAAGGAAGATTCAGAAGTTCTGAGAAATGCTCTTGTCCTTATTGGATCATCTTTCTTTCCAATTATCACATCCTCTGGATGAGAAGCTTTCATTCTAGAAGAAGATCCTCTGACTGTTGGTCTTTCAGAAATATGCAGATTGTCAAGTTGGGAAGTTAGAGGCGTAGCATCTGGGTTTGCTTCAGAGTCTTTGTCTTTAGTCTTGTTTGCCTCTGAGCCTTCAGAGTCTGTGAGAATAACTTCTCTATCTGCAGAACTTTCAACTTGCTTTGGCTTTTCAGAGCCAAGCTTATCATCAAATCTAACATGAATAGATTCTTCCACAATCTGTGTTTCAGTATTGAATACTCTGTAGCCTTTAGAGCGTTCAGAATAACCAAGCATGAAACACTTCTGTGCTTTGGAATCAAACTTGTTCAGATGATCTTTAGTGTTAAGCATATAACAAATACATCCAAATGGATGAAAATAAGCAATGTTGGGCTTTCTGTTTCTCCACAATTCATAGGGAGTCTTTTCCAGAAGAGGTCTTACAGACACTCTGTTCTGAATGTAACATGCTGTATTTATTGCTTCTGCCCAAAAGTATTTTGCCAGATTTGTCTCGTTGATCATGGTTCTGGCCATTTCTTGCAATGTTCTATTTTTCCTCTCTACAACTCCATTTTGTTGTGGAGTTCTAGGACAGGAGAAATCATGTGCAATTCCTTTTTCAGAAAAATATTTTTCAAAATATTTGTTTTCAAATTCACCACCATGATCACTTCTGACTTTAATAATTTTGCATTCTTTTTCAGTCTGGACTTGATTGCAGAAGTCAATGAACACAGAATGAGACTCATCCTTGTGTTTTAGAAACTTTACCCATGTCCATCTGCTGTAGTCATCTACAATGACTAACCCATACTTCTTGCCTCTGATGGATGCAGTTTTCACTGGTCCAAACAGATCAATATGAAGTAATTCCAATGGTCTAGAAGTGGAAACAACATTTTTTGGTTTAAAATGAGATTTTGAAAATTTACCCTTTTGACATGCGCCACACAGAGCATCTGAATTGAACTTCAGATTAGGGAGTCCTCTGACCAGATTGAGTTTATTAATCTGAGATATACGTCTCATATTAATATGTCCCAATCTTCTATGCCAGACCCATTGCTCATCATTCACAGATAAAAGGCATTTTACATTTTGAACTTTAAGTTCTGAAAGGTTAATTTTGTAAATGTTGTTTTTCCTCTTTCCACTGAATAGGATTGAACCATTCTTTTGACATACAGCTTTGCAACATTTTTGATTAAAGATGATATCATAACCATTGTCACTTAATTGACTTATGGACAATAGATTATGTTTCAATCCTTCAACTAACAGAACATTAGAAATAGAGGGTAGGTTACCATTACCTATTGTACCAGAGCCAATGATCTTGCCCTTCTGGTTCCCTCCAAATTTCACGCCCCCTCCAGATCTAAGTTCCAGGCTTTGGAACATAGACCTTTCGCCCGTCATATGTCGTGAGCATCCAGAGTCCAGGTACCATGATTGGTGTCTGGATTTTGCTGCTAAGAACATCTGCAACAGGTATAATTTTACTTTTAGGTACCCAGATCTTCTTGGGTCCTTTGGGGTTAGATGTTCTGTGGTTTTGCCTAAACTTCTGTTTTTCAACATAGTGTTTATTCTGGCTAGCCCTTGGCTTAAACACATAAGTACTCTTTTCAGAGCTTGTATGTTTAATATCATTCAGATGACCAAACTTAAAATGAGAATACAGAGGAGTCTTCTTGATGAAGAGTTTATCAACAGATTTTGGATTGCTTCCAGAGGAAGATTCACATCCAATGCCTCTTCTGTTGTTCCCACTAACACCATAGATCATAGAAGCCATTTTGCTTCTGTCTATGCTTTTAGTGAGGAATCTTTTAAAACTGGAGTCATATTTTTCTAAAATATTTTCACTTGACTCTGTTTCAGTATCAGATTCTTGTTGAGTTGTTTCTAAATCATTTTTGAGTTTTAAATTTATTTCTTTCTGCTCAACAAGTTCTGTTCTCAGAAGATCAATCTCAGATTCAAGATTGCTTTTCAGCTTCTTGTATTTGAGTTTAATCTTGCTGTAGCTTTCCAACATGTCAGATAAACTTTCAACAAGTTCAGCTCTGGAGAGTTCAGAAAATACCTCTTCAGAGTCAGAGTCTGATTCTGACTCAGATTCAGATGATGACGTTCCTTCATCTTGATCATTTGTGTTGGCCATCAGCGCAACATTTGCACATTCTTCCTCAGATTCAGAAGATGATTCAGATTCATCTGAGTCATCCCATGTAGCCATCAGAACCTTTTTCTTTTTATCAAACTTCCTTTTGGGTTTTTCCTTTTGAAGTTTGGGACATTCACTCTTGTAGTGTCCAGGTTCTTTACATTCAAAGCAAGTGACCTCTTTCTTGCCAGATCTTCTGTGTCCAGAAGATTCTCTCTTTTGATCAGATCTTCTGAAGTTGTTGAACTTCTTCCCTTTGTGCTTCCAGAGTTTGTTGATCCTTCTGGACAGCATGGATAGTTCATCTTCTTCTTCAGAAGAAGATTCCTCAGAGCTTTCTTCATTTACCTGCAAAGCTTTAACAGATTTGTTAGATTTAAAAGCTAAGGATTTACCTTTATCTTTCTTCTGGGGTTCATCTTCCTCCAGCTCAATCTCATGACTTCTCAAAGAACTGATGAGTTCTTCTAATGAGATTTTGTTCAGATCCTTGGCCAGCTTCAATGCAGTCACCATAGGTCTCCATCTGGTAGGAAGACTTCTGATGATCTTCTTGACATGATCAGATGTTGAGTAGCCCTTGTCCAGAACTTTCAACCCAGCTGTTAGAATCTGAAATCTGGAAAACATAGTCTCAATGTTCTCAGATTCTTCCATCTTGAACGCTTCATACTTCTGTATCAGCGCCAGAGCCTTTGTTTCTTTCACCTGAGAGTTTCCCTCATGAGTCATTTTGAGAGACTCAAACATATCATGAGCAGTGTCTCTGTTGGTAATCTTCTCATACTCTGTATGAGAGATTGCATTAAGAAGTATGGTTCTGGCTTTGTGATGATTCTTGAATTCTTTCTTCTGCTCCTCAGTCATTGATTTTCTATCAATCTTTTTGCCATCCTTAGTAGGATGTTCATATCCATCAATGACTAAATCCCAGAGATCAGCATCATACCCCAAGAAAAAACTTTCAAGTCTATCTTTCCAATAATCAAATTTTTCTCCATCAAACATTGGAGGTTTGGTGCTGATTCTGTCTCCTTCATATTTGTTGCTTGATGTAGGAATATCACCCATATTAGCAACCAACTAAATAACAGAGTATTCTTCTCACTGGATCTTTATCTGTCACGGTTAAGTGAATGCACACTCAGAACCGGAGCTCTGATGCCAACTGAAGGTGAGAAAATACTTAGAAGGGGGGGTTGAATAAGTATGACAGAAAATAATCAAAGATAAAAACTCAAGTATTTTTATCCTGGTTCGTTGAACTCAACTACTCCAGTCCACCCTTTTCAAGAGTGATTTGCCTTTCTCAACAAGGACTTAATCCACTATTCAAATCAACTGATTACAAATAGCAACACCTAAGAACAACTGTTCTTAGTCTTCTCAAGAGCTACTGATCTAACCTAGATCCTCTTAAGGAAAACTTCCTTTACAAATTAATGTAATACAATGTAAGAGTAATAAATTGCTTCTATGAAAGCTATAAACACAACTGTGTTATTTCTCTAAGTTTAAAACAATGTATGAACAGCAAAGACTATGAGAGCTTTTCGCGTGAGAGAGTTCTTGCAATTGTTTTCGTCACTTGAAGAATGAGCTATGATTTCCTTTATATAGCCACTTGAATATTGGAGAGAATATTTTACCGTTGGAGAAGATATTTCCAATATCAAAAAGGTACAGTCCTTTGTACTATTGCAGCAGAGAGACGGCGCACAAAATGTGGGTGTAGCAATTGTCTGCTGAGCTGTGAATTTACCATATATGGAATGTATCAGAGGAATAATCTTTTTGCAGAGATTTATGTCTATCCCAATTAAGGAAAGATTTGCTGGCATATTCCAACGGATATATTAAAATAATCTTCTTCAAATAATTCTTCAGATAGTTCAGATCAACAATCAATATCAGAGTCTTCAGTCTTCAGAATCTTCTGGAAACTTCAGAGCCTAAGATGTTCTTCAGATGTTGCTGAATCAGAGTCTGGTGCAGCTGTGTGCTTGAAGCGTAACATGCTCTTAGATCAGAGTCTTCACTCAGATCAGAGTCTTCTCTCATTCAGAGTCTCTTCACTCAGAGTCTTCTTTCATTCAGAGTCTCTTCACTCAGAGTCTTCTTTCATTCAGAGTCTCTTCACTCAGAGTCTTCTTTCATTCAGATTCTTGATAATATATGCAGCGTGTTGTATCTTCAGAATCTTGATGACTAAGCTCTTATACTTCAGATTCTTCTAATCTTCATATGCTCTTGAGCCATTCAGAATTTATTGTTCACATCAAATTTGCTCTTTAAGATTAAAATCTTTTGTGCCTGTAGAAAACAGTTTAGAACAAATTTAGAGAGTATAATTCTTGTATACAAATTATCATTAATGTTATCATCAAAACATAGAGATATTACTAAGACACAATCTGTGCTCTTACAATATTGTTATGTTATGATTGATGATGATTGTTGTTAATTATATAGTAATCGTTAATGAATTGGTGTTTTGGGTTGATTTGGCATATAGGGCATATAGGGTGTTTTACAGTTTTTAGGGAAAGTTCTGTATGGCTTTTGAGGTATCGATAAAGTGTGTAGGTGATGATTTTGGGAATAGGAATTAGAAACCGATTGCTTACGGTAATAGGCAAGATTGGTACTAAAATAGGATGAGAATCTGAGTTGAGATGATAGGCATAATTTGGCCTAGAATAGTACTGCAGAATTGTGAGGAAACTGATGAATCGCAGCATTCGCTGGGCTTCGCCTGGCGAGTGTTGGCGAAGTTTCGCCTGGCGAGTGGAGGCGATTGTTCGCCTGGCGAGCTGAGGCGAGTGGCAGCGAATAATTCAGAATTAAGTCCCAGACCTAAAGGGTAGGAACTTCGCCTGGCGAGTGTGGCCAGCGAAGGTTCGCCTGGCGAATGAAGGTTCGCCTGGCGAGTGCACGATAGTGAAATGAGGGCTTCGCTAGCAGGTTCGCCTGGCGAATGCCAGCGAAGGTTCGCTACGAGGGTTCGCCTGGCGAATGCCAGCGAACGTAGCAGAACCAGATGAATTTTTGTGATGTGTTGGATTCGAGCATTGGTCGCGTGTGATCCTTCTAGCCTTGTTGTAGTGTGAAAATGATGAGTATGGGATATAACTTGTGTACTTGGTGATAGCACGCGCCTCCCTTAATATTGTTGGTGAGCAATTAGTTGATGGATATGTATGTAGTGATCAGTAGGATCGTGTATCCCCGAGTAGTGGGATGTGTTTGTATCTTGGTGATAGAATATGAACTTGTTTACTAACTGATTGATTTATATGGTGTTGGTGCATGTTATATCTATGCATATATATATGTGATGTATAATGATACGATCAGGTGGATCGTGTGCACTTAGTGTGCCTGAACATAATAGTTATGCATTGGTGTGTGCATATCATGGTGTCTTGGTGGGATGGATCATGTCTCGGATGGAGCGTAAGTGATCTGTCCGTACTCCCTTGTGGAGAATGGTGGGGTTGAATCATGTCTCGGATGGAGCGTAAGTGATTCACCCGTACTCCTTTGTGGAGAATGGTGGGGTTGAATCATGTATCGGATGGAGCGTAAGTGATTCACCCGTACTCCTTTGTGGAGAATGGTGGGTTCGATTGAATGAACCAATGAGTCGGTACCGCATGCATGGTGTTGAGTTGCATTTTGCATTATAATATGTTATATTGTAATTTGAACAGTAGGTTCATTATATGGTGTTGTTGGGGTGAATAATTGATGTATTGGTGTGTTTTACTGCCTTATTACATGTATTACATTACCATTATATTTTTGATCATGATTTCTCACCCCTTTGTTGTTGTGGTGGTCTGTGCTTCTTCGGAAGTACAGATAATCCAGGTGCTTAGCTAGCTTGGATATTGGTGTGATTGTCGAGTCTAGGATGCTCTGATACGTAGCACGGGACTTGGGCGTTTTATTTATTTTATGAAGAACTTATATTTTATTTCCCTGTGAACGTATCAAACTTTTATTGAATTTTATTATTTAACATTCCGCTGTATTTGGAGAAAAACCTTTTTATAAGGAAACGTTGTGTTAATGTGATATCCCACTTGGTAGAATTGGAACTCTGATTTTGTTTATTTATAATGTTTATTAATTTAATTGATACTTGGGAAGTGGGGTGTTACAATTGGTATCAGAGCAGGTTGGTCCGTCCGACCAGTGTTGTTGAGTCGAGTTGAGTCTGTCCTTTATGGATGGAGTTGAATATCTTTTAAACATGGTGTTGTTGTTTTGAGCAGTATGGCAGGGAGGAACGATGCTGCATTGGCTGCTGCTATGCAAGCAATGGCGCAGGCGGTTGCTAATCAGAATCAAACTGCAGATGCCCAATTCAGGAGTTTGGCGCAGTTTCGGAGCAACAAGCCGCCAACGTTCGAAGGGGGAATTCTGGACCCCGAAGCTGCTCAGAAGTGGCTGAAGGCAATTGAAAAGATCTTCAGGAGTATGGAATGTAGCGATGAACAAAAGGTGAGGTTTGGTACTCACATGCTGGAGGGTGAAGCTGAAGCCTGGTGGGACAATAGTCGCCAAAGGTTGGAAGCTGCTGGAACTACCATTACTTGGGAGGTGGTTCGGAAAGGTTTTCTGGAGAAGTATTTCCCGGAAGATATCCGAAGCGCTAAGGAAATTGAATTCTTAGAGCTGAAACAGGGTAGCATGACTGTAGCAGAATATGCTGCCAAGTTTGAGGAGCTGGTGCAGTATTGTCCCCACTATAATGTGGAAGGGGCAATGACCTCTAAGTGCTTAAAGTTTGAGAATGGACTGCGTCCAGAGATTAAGTTGGGGATTGCTTGTCAGAAGATCAGGAGCTATCCTGAGCTGGTAAGCAGAAGCAGGATTTATGATAACGATAACCGAGCAAGGATTGCGCACTACAAAGCTGTTAATGACCGTAAGGGTAAGCAGAGGTTTAGTGGTACTCCTTATAGTGTTGCTGCTGATAAGGGAAAACGTAAAGATGTTGCTGATAAGAAGCCTAGAGGTGGGAGAGCATCTGCTGAAGGGAAATGTTTTCGGTGCGGTGGTATGGGACACCGTTCTAATGATTGTCCTAATGAAGCCAAGAAGTGTTTTAAGTGTGGGAAACCAGGTCATGTGATAGCTGACTGCAGAGCAACTATGCCGACCTGTTATAACTGTGGTGAGAAGGGTCATATCAGTACACATTGTGAGAAGCCGAAGAAGCCTCAAACGTCTCCGGCTGGTGGAAAAGTGTTTGCCTTGGCAGGAACTCAAGCTACCAGTGATGAGCGTGTGATCCGAGGTACTTGTATTATCAATAATATTCCTTTGATTGCTATTATTGATACGGGTGCAACGCACTCGTTTATTTCTGTAGATTGTGTGGAGAGGATATGTTTGGTGTCGTCCACTCTAGAGAGACGAATGACTATTGAGACACCCTCTATAGGTTCAGTGACTACTTCTTTGGTATGCCTGAAGTGTCCGCTGACTATTTTCGGTAGGGAATTTGGAGTGGATCTGATTTGTCTACCACTTGGTAAGTTGGATGTTATTCTGGGTATGAACTGGTTAGATTTCAACCGAGTCTACATCGATTGTTTTCGGAAGGAATTGTTGTTCTTGACCCCTGAAGAGGAAGTTGTGGCAAGTTCTTTGTCTAATAAAGAATTGAGGGCCTTGTTGGAAGATGAAACTAGAGTGTTTGCGTTATTTGCAACTTTATCGATGGATAACAAAGTGCCAATGGAGGAATTAGCAGTGGTGAATGAATTTCCAGAAGTGTTTCCTGACGACATTACAGAATTGCCTCCGACGCGAGAAGTAGAATTTGGTATTGATCTTGTTCCTGGTACGAGACCTATTTCTATGGCACCGTACAGGATGTCTGCAGTGGAATTGGCTGAGTTGAAGTCTCAGATTGGAGAATTGTTGGATAGAAAGTTTATTAGACCAAGTGTATCGCCGTGGGGAGCTCCAGTGTTGTTGGTGAAGAAGAAGGATGGTAGTATGCGTCTGTGCATCGATTACCGTCAATTGAATAAAGTGACTATTAAGAATAAGTATCCTTTACCTAGGATTGATGATTTGATGGACCAGCTGGTGGGAGCTCGTGTATTTAGTAAGATCGACTTAAGATCGAGTTATCATTAGATGAGAGTAAAAGAAGGTGATATTCAGAAGACTGCCTTTAGGACTCGATATGGACATTACGAATATGCTGTAATGCCGTTTGGAGTGACTAATGCACCGGGAGTATTTATGGAGTATATGAACAGAATTTTCCATTCTTACTTGGATCAGTTCATTGTAGTGTTTATTGATGATATATTAATTTATTCTAAATCTGATGAAGAGCATGCGGGACATCTGAGAATTGCCTTGCAAGTGCTGAAGGAAAATAAATTATTTGCTAAACTGTCAAAGTGTGACTTTTGGTTGAAGAAAGTAAGTTTCTTGGGGCATGTAATATCTGAAGATGGAATAGCGGTGGATCCGTCAAAAGTAAGTGCAGTATTGCAGTGGGAACCGCCGAAGACAGCGACAGAGATTAGAAGCTTTTTGGGGTTGGCCGGTTATTACCGCAGGTTTATTGAAGGGTTCTCTAATTTGGCGTTGCCATTAACTCAGTTGACGAGGAAGAACCAAGTTTTTGTATGGGATGCTGCTTGTGAAGAAAGTTTTGAAGAGTTGAAAAAGAGATTGACTACGGCACCGGTGTTAGTGTTACCGACTCCGAGTGAACTGTTTGTGGTGTACTGTGATGCGTCTAAGATGGGATTAGGCGGGGTTCTGATGCAGAATGGTAAAGTAGTAGCATATGCATCGCGGCAATTGAGAGTGCATGAGCGAAATTATCCGACTCATGATCTTGAATTAGATGCGGTTGTTTTTGTGTTGAAAATTTGGAGACACTATTTATATGGTTCAAGATTTGAAATGTTTAGTGATCATAAGAGTCTGAGATACCTGTTTGATCAGAAAGAGCTGAATATGAGGCAGAGAAGATGGTTGGAATTTTTGAAGGATTATGACTTCAGTTTGAGTTATCACCCAGGAAAGGCCAATGTAGTTGCAGATGCTTTGAGTAGGAAAGCAATTCATATGGCAGCTCTGATGGTGAAAGAAATTGAGTTAATTGAACAGTTTAGAGATTTGAGCATGGTTTGTGAGACTACTGCAGATAGTGTAATATTGGGTATGTTGCAGGTAAATAATGACTTCTTGGATATGATTAGAGAGAATCAGAAGTTGGATGTAAAATTGGTAGATTTGATGCCTGGAGTAGGGAGTGACTCCGATAGTGACTTTAAATTGGATAGTACAGGTGTGTTGAGATTTAGAGGCAGGATTTGTGTACCAGATGATGAAGAATTGAAAAAGTCAATTTTGAGCGAAGGACATCGTAGTAGCCTGAGTATTCATCCGGGAGCTACGAAAATGTATCACGATTTGAAGAAATTATTTTGGTGGTCTGGTATGAAAAGAGACATAGCTCAATTTGTGTATGCCTGTTTGACATGTCAGAAGTCGAAGGTGGAACACCAGAGACCTTCTGGATTTATGCAACCATTAGAGATTCTGGTTTGGAAATGGGATTGCATTACTATGGATTTTGTGACAGGTTTGCCGAATACGGCGAGAGGTTTTGATGCTATATGGGTGATTGTGGATTGATTGACGAAGTCTGCACACTTTGTGCCGATCAATATTGGTTTTCCGTTAGCGAAGCTGGCGGATATTTACATTCGGGTAATTGTGAAGTTGCATGGTGTTCCGTCCAGTATTGTGTCGGATAGAGATCCACGGTTTACTTCGGAATTTTGGAAGAGCTTGCAGGAAGCTTTGGGAACTAAGTTGAAATTGAGTTCAGCTTATCATCCGCAAACTGATGGTCAGTCGGAGAGGACTATTCAGTCGCTTGAAGATTTGTTGAGAGCTTGTGTGTTAGAAAAGGGTGGTGCGTGGGATACTCATTTACCATTGATTGAGTTCACGTACAATAACAGTTACCATTCGAGTATTGGAATGGCACCGTTTGAAGCTTTGTATGGGAGGAGGTGTAGGACTCCTCTGTGTTGGTATGAAACTGGTGAGAATATGGTGCTTGGGCCAGAAATTGTACAGCAGACTACTGAGACGATTCAGATGATTCGTGAGAAATTGAAAGTGTCTCAGAGTAGGCAGAAAAGCTATCATGATAATCGGAGGAAAGAGTTGGAATTCTGTGTAGGTGATCACGTATTCCTAAGAGTTAATCTGATGACTGGTGTGGGTCGTGCATTGAAGTCCAAGAAGCTGGATCCTAAGTTCATTGGACCTTATGAGATTTTGCAGAGAATTGGTGATGTGGCTTATAGGGTGGCGTTGCCGCCTGAGTTGTCAAACTTACATGATGTGTTTCATGTGTCGCAATTGCGAAAGTATGTTTCTGATCCATCTCATGTGATTCAGAGAGATGATGTTCAGATTCGGGAGAATCTTACTGTTGAGACGATGTCGTTGAGGATCGAGGACCGTAAGATGAAACAGCTCCGAGGGAAAGAAATACCTTTGGTGAGGGTAGCTTGGGGAGGTGCTGCAGGAGGCAGTGTGACCTGGGAGTTGGAAAGCAGGATGCGAGAAGCGTATCCGGAGCTATTTCCATCAGGTAATTTTCGAGGACGAAAATAATTAAAGTGGGGGAGAGTTGTAACACCCATTTTAATTATTTAGTCATTTTATCATGATTTTAAATATTATAGGTTGGTGTACCCTTTGGTGGGGGTGTATTTGGTGATGTTTGGTGGGTGTCCCTAATGTGGGAGGACTATTGGTGGTGTTTTGGTGAATATAATAATATAGTGTATAATATTAATATTTGGTGGGAATATTTTTATTATTATTATATTTATTATAGTTATTATTGTTATTATTATATTTATTATATTTGTTAATATTATTAATATTATTATTATTTTGGTGAAATAATGATATTATTATTATTATTATTATTATTATTATTATTATTATTATTAAGTTATTATTATTATTGGGATTAGAGAATTAAAATAGAGAAGGTGAGGGGTTAGTAGTTTTCACGATACATTGTGAGAAGTTAAGAAAGTGGAAAAAGAACGATAGAAAGGAGAGAAGTGAGAAGAACGGAAAAGAGAACGGAAAAGGGAGCGAAGAACGAAGGAACAGGGGAAAATCAGAATTGGCCAAACCTTGGAGGATTCTTTCATCGATCAACCGACTAACAAAGTAAGGGGGGAGAAACTTGATTGGGAATGGTTTATACATGTATAGGGTAGTTGGGGATTCCTTAACCCCGTAGGAAATTGATCGGTATATGATAATATATATTGTTATGTTATGATTGATGATGATTGTTGTTAATTATATAGTAATCGTTAATGAATTAGTGTTTTGGGTTGATTTGGCATATAGGGCATATAGGGTGTTTTACAGTTTTTAGGGAAAGTTCTGTTTGGCTTTTGAGGTATCGATAAAGTGTGTAGGTGATGATTTTGGGAATAGGAATTAGAAACCGATTGCTTACGGTAATAGGCAAGATTGGTACTAGAATAGGCTGAGAATCTGAGTTGAGATGATAGGCATAATTTGGCCTAGAATAGTACTGCAGAATTGTGAGGAAACTAATGAATCGCAACATTCGCTGGGCTTCGCCTGGCGAGTGTTGGCGAAGTTTCGCCTGGCGAGTGGAGGCGAGTGTTCGCCTGGCGAGCTGAGGCGAGTGGCAGCAAATAATTCAGAATTAAGTCCCAGACCTAAAGGGTAGGAACTTCGCCTGGCGAGTGTGGCCAGCGAAGGTTCGCCTGGCGAATGAAGGTTCGCCTGGCGAGTGCACGATAGTGAAATGAGGGATTCGCCAGCAGGTTCACCTGGCGAATGCCAGCGAAGGTTCGCTACGAGGGTTCGCCTGGCGAATGCCAGCGAACGTAGCAGAACCAGATGAATTTTTGTGATGTGTTGGATTCGAGCATTGGTCGCGTGTGATCCTTCTAGCCTTGCTGTAGTGTGAAAATGATGAGTATGGGATATAACTTGTGTACTTGGTGATAGCACACGCCTCCCTTAATATTGTTGGTGAGCAATTAGTTGATGGATATGTATGTAGTGATCAGTAGGATCGTGTATCCCCGAGTAGTGGGATGTGTTTGTATTTGGTGATAGAATATGAACTTGTTTACTAACTGATTGATTTATATGGTGTTGGTGCATGTTATATCTATGCATATATATGTGATGTATAATGATACGATCAGGTGGATCGTGTGCACTTAGTGTGCCTGAACATAATAGTTATGCATTAGTGTGTGCATATCATGGTGTCTTGGTGGGATGGATCATGTCTCGGATGGAGCGTAAGTGATCTGTCCGTACTCCCTTGTGGAGAATGGTGGGGTTGAATCATGTCTCGGATGGAGCGTAAGTGATTCACCCGTACTCCTTTTTGGAGAATGGTGGGGTTGAATCATGTCTCGGATGGAGCGTAAGTGATTCACCCGTACTCCTTTGTGGAGAATGGTGGGTTCGATTGAATGAACCAATGAGTCGGTACCGCATGCATGGTGTTGAGTTGCATTTTGCATTATAATATGTTATATTGTAATTTGAACAGTAGGTTCGTTATATGGTGTTGTTGGGGTGAATAATTGATGTATTGGTGTGTTTTAATGCCTTATTACATGTATTACATTACCATTATATTTTTGATCATGATTTCTCACCCCTTTGTTGTTGTTGTGGTCTGTGCTTCTTCGGGAGTACAGATAATCCAGGTGCTTAGCTAGCTTGGATATTGGTGTGATTGTCGAGTCTAGGATGCTCTGATACGTAGCACGGGACTTGGGCGTTTTATTTATTTTATGAAGAACTTATATTTTATTTCCCTGTGAACGTATCAAACTTTTATTGAATTTTATTATTTAACATTCCGCTGTATTTGGAGAAAAACCTTTTTATAAGGAAACGTTGTGTTAATGTGATATCCCACTTGGTAGAATTGGAACTCTGATTTTGTTTATTTATAATGTTTATTAATTTAATTGATACTTGGGAAGTGGGGTGTTACAAAGGGCATTTGAGACATTTCGCGATGTAATTTAAATTTAGATATAAGAGCCACTTTTTAGAAAGTAGGAGACACTTTTGAATTGATATTAGGATTGACAACTGAGGAGAGAGTTCTTCTGGAGAACAAAGGATCGATCAAAAGCGGAAGCAATTGATGATCCAAGGGATCCAACTCGAATTGTAATGATCTTCTCCTTTTCATTTCAAATTGCCTTTATGTTTACAAAGAACATGAGCAGCTAAACCCCCAGTTGTTAGGGGGTGGTCCTAAGTTGCGATGTAATGACTTTCGTTTGATTATTCTATGAGAACTATGTTATTCACCTTATGTATTTTATTTTGCATCAATCTTAATGCGTATTCATATTGGAAAGTATAATTCGAATTATGCTTAGGTTTTAGTCTGGAAAGTCAACCTAACACTTTTGCAAAATAGTCTCACGGTCGATATTGCTTAGGAATGAGGATATCCCGTATCACGTCTTTTATGGTAGGAACTATTGCTTGATGCTTTCCATGGACATTGAGGAATTAGTGTACATGAAACTCATCAAAGGGTTTTAATTAAGGAATTAAGAAAAACTAAATTGGCCAACTGATGAATTAAGGTTAATGACTTTTATAGCAGGATAATCATACATGGTCTTTACTCGCATCGTATCCACTCCCCTAACACTGTTCTTAGATTGATTTATAAGTCTTTATTTACTTGTTATATTACTCTGCTACCAAACAAACCACTAGATCTTTTAATCCTTTGAATCCTAAAAATCCCGTTAATTACTACGCAGTCCTCGAGATCGATACTTGGGACTTTTCCCTTATTACTACAATCGGTAAAAATAGTACACTTGCTATTTTCCCGATCACACTATCACTCAGATAGCCACAGCCTTAGGACTTACCAGCCGACTGCTGCACCTGACTCCATACTCTGCGGATACACCTTACTGGACATCGATTTCTATCTGGATAGAGGGTTGATAAGGAGAGCATCCTTTCAACCTGATTATTTTAGACTCCTGATCAACTATCAGACTATCCACTATTTTACATTGCCTGATCTTGCTATGACCAGTGTCCGTGATCCTTCCAACTGGAGTTACACCTTGGAAGGTTATGGAGAGACAGTTGATGAGCCGCGCTCACCACCTTCAGCAGAGTACCATCCTTCACCGCCCTCTCCGAGGATGACAATATTATCTAATAATCATTCACTACGAAGGACTGACTTATACACTCAGATAGCGGAGTTACGCATAGAGATAGCTAAGCTCTAGCAGACAGTTGCCGACCTTACTTTGCAGGTACAGGTATCTAACATGAATCATGCAACAAAAGCCGACACTTTATACCAGGAGATCTTAGACTTACACCGAGAGTTACAGACACTCCGACATCCAGACCAGACAGAAGGACACCCTACTCAGTGATGACATTGTCTTTCGCTATTTTTATAGTTTGAGTTATTTCCATTTTCTTTTACAGACTTCTCTTTATTTTCGTATGCTCACGTTTCTTCCTTCCATAACAATGACTATGCACTTTATATTTATATTTGCGATGATTAATGTGTTCTTATTTTATGTTATTTTTAATTTATGTTATTTTACTCATTTTTATTCTCTAAATTTTTATGTCAAAAATAAGAAGAAAAAAATATATGTATATAATAGGAGAAATGTTAGTAGGACAAATGATACCTGCTACCTACACACCCCAAAAAGGAGGAGCACAAAAGCCCAAGCGAGAAGAGAAGAATCCGGCCCACAACCTTTAGTGAGGATAGCGCCCTCCATATAGCCTATGGCGCCCGCTATGGGGTTTGGGCTATATGCGGGGAAGAACCTCCATAACCTTTTTACACCTTTAAACCCTCAAACCTCCATTTTTACCCATACAAAAATCTCCCTCAAGCACCAAAAAGTTCCAAACTTTATCATCCACTCACCAACCCATTAACCATTCCAAGTTCCATTTTCACTTCCCTACACCAAAAATCCATCAAAACTCCATTTTTACCAAATTCCCCAAAACTACCCATTTTCACTTATCTTCCATCCAAAAGGTACATCCATGGAACACGACGGTTATGTTTTTCGTTAAGGGAAGCCCGAAGAAAGACAACGGAACATTCTCGACAAATTGCAGAACCGGGAAATTACTTTGACACGGTACATAGACGAAAACTGTTTGTATGCTCTAGGCATTTACCATAGTGTTTTTCATTTGTTAGACATTTTAGGTCTGCACGAAATTTTTGCTAGGAAAGATCCTACCTTCGAAAGGCTGGCCCGAGAATTCTTGAGTTCCCTAATTTATATTGTCAGGCCTAACACTGCTAGTACCGTCGGCACGGTACAATTTAGAATGTTTAATGTTGAGTACGAATTCAATACCGACGAACTAGCAGAGAAGCTGTGACTGCCTTTTGGTGAGGATGCTATTTGTGAAGCACCCTTGGATTCTGATTGGTCAGTGGAGGCATTTTCCTTTTGGCACAAGTTATCAAACTTTACGATTACATCTTTTGAAGGAATACTTGCCTCCCAAATCCATAACCCGACCATCCGTGTTTTTCGTTACATGTTGGCATGTACTATTTTTGGCCGGGAGAATCCAAATAAGGTGAACGCAAAAGAACTTCTATTTTTGCACGGGTGCCTCACAAATAAGAAATTTAATATGGTTCCTTTTATGATTGCCCATATGATTGTTGCAATCAAGAGCACAGGACCCATTGCTTTCAGAGGGCTTATTATACGTCTATTGCAAAGGCTCTGAACTTGGATGCCGAGATATCCACTTTAGTGCCTCTCCCTCCTCGCACAATTAATTTAAAATTCTTAAAAGACATGAAATTGTGCAAGGTAAGGAAGGAAGGGGGCTTTGAGCTTATGATTCATGGGAAGGCTATCCCATCTATCGTTTTTCCTTGCACTAGACGTACGGATGTGCGTATCGCGAGGAACTGGACATATGATTTGGATGCTCCACCTATTACGGGTCCAGTACCTTCAAATATTCCTGTTGGTAACGGCGATGCCACCGATGACGAGTATGATTGGAGAGAGAAGTCTCCTGATCATCCTATGCCGCCTCACCATGTTTCACCCGCACACACTGCACCGTTTTCCTCTTACCATTCTACAGGTACCGCCCCCAGTTTTTATATTTCTGAGCAGATGTGGCGAGACTAGATAGCAAGAGAGGAAAGACACGATAGCTTGCTCAGTACCATACAACAGTAGTTAACTGAAAACATGAGATTTATGCAAGAGTCTCAGCAGTAGATGAGTCAATCCGTGCAAAACATAATGCAATCACAAGCTGCTTTGACCACTAGATTCGACGAGTTCAACGCTTCTCAAAGCGATCATCGTCGCAGTAGATCTCGTCGTCCTAGGTACTCACCGCAGGCTGGCGACAGTACCAACAACATGCCTTAGGACCTTCAGGTAACTCGTCCCTATCTTATTTCGAAACATTGGGGACAATGTTCGATTTAAGTGTGGGAGGAGACTTTATTTATTTTCTCGCATTTTTCGCACTTTCAATTTCTTTCTTTTTATCGCTTTCTAGTTTAATTCTAGTTTATTTCCCTTTCATTTTCTTTTTTGTTTTTTAGAATACACATGTGATTAACGAGTCATTTGCAGTATATCCTTATTCCCTCATTTCTTAAGCCTCACCAAAAAATTTATTGACAAGAAGTGTATTATCCTGAAAATTTTTAGGCTTTGAGGCAAGTTCGAGTTAGGATGCGGATGATTTGGAAAAACCCTTTTTGAAACATCGATATCATTGTAACATCTTAGGCTTCACAAATGTAGAAATCGACCCCGATACTCTATGTACCATGGTCTTAATAATAATGTTCATAGTAAGTCCTTAGTAGTTTATCCTAGCAGTCAGCTCCGGCCAAAGCGTGATCTAAGTGAAGGACCGATCAATATAAGTGAATGATCTGCATGTTCAAAAATAATAATTGCAACTCAGGTATAGGTAACCCTCACAAGGTCATTTAACCCAAAAAGTTGTAAAAAGTTTGAAAAAAAAGGCAAAAAAAATAATAAAAGCAAAACAAAATAAATATCTTCTCATTGATAGTTGGTTCAGAGGTGTCTGGTGCTGAACTCGGCAGGGCGGGTTACGATCCGATCCCCCACAACTACAATAGGGTCAATAAAAGGGGTTACACCAATTTTTGTACCAGAGCCCCATGCTTGAGATCAGAATCACTAACCGGTCACTTCACTATGAGCACATATGGATAACGGACTTAATGTGATTGCACCTGAATGAAAAGGACCCACGTGATACTTTTTATTATTCTCTGGATCACCCCATATGAATTTATGTTGCATGCCATGAATTTCATTAATGCAGAACTTTAGAATAAGATTGGTCATCATAGGAAAAATCGAAATAGCCTCCATAACGCTCTTTGTCAAGGTTACTCTTCCCGAAAACAATAGACGATTAGTTTTCCAAGTCACAAGTCTTGCACTAATTTGATCCAGCAAGTATTGAAATCTACCTTTCTCAAGGCATTACCACTGAGCGGTACACCAAGATTTTACCGAGTTGAAAGGATTCTCAAAAATTTGAGATCTGCACTAGCCTATCTCTCACGCCTCTAGTGACATTCTTAGAAAAGTAAAAGTTGGTCTTTTCACACCTGACTTTTTGCCATGGCATATTACAGAATCGTTGAAAAATATCCATGACAGTTGCCATCTGACTAGCTGTAGCCGCACCAAACAGAAGAAAGTCGTTTGCGAACATTAGATGAGAAATGATTGGCCCATTTCTCCCAGCATGAAACATCTTCCATTTTCCTTCATCAACAGCTTGAGACATTAAGTGAGACAGATTATCCATGCAAAGGACAAACAAATATGGAGAGATTGGATCGCTTTTCCGTATTCCTCGATGAGGACGAAAAACGTATTTCTCGCACCATTCCACTTTACATTGATTTCGAAACTTGTAACTGCATGCATGATAATATTAATCATATATTTTTTCTACTTACCTTGTAATAAAAAGATGGATAACTTATGGAGGTAGAATCAATTATAAAGAGACATGTGTATTTATTAATCTTACAATTATTTATATTTTATTAGAGATATTTTATTTTATTTTCACATTTGACCCTATACATTAATTACAATTTATCTTTCTTTAAAACGTCTCTTCACTCTCACTTCTCTGTCTTTCTTTTTTTCACGTATTTTCACTTCATTTTTTACTTCATTTTCATTTTGCTTATAACACATTTCTCTTCTACAAATTATATTTATTTTCTGCAAATTATATAACAATGGTCATTTGTAATTGATTCTTTACATACAAAATTGTTGCCAACAACTCATATCGATTCAACTATCTTTCCATCTTCACCATAACAATCACACCATAACAATCACAAGTAAATTGATCTATTTCCCCCTTTAAATTTCTTCTTTTTTTTTATTACAATTATTACTAGTTATTATCATTGTTTGTTTATAGGTACTTAAAAATCACCTTAAAAATTTAAGATTTTAAGTGTTTAAACTTATATAAACAAGTAAATAATTGTGTTTTGTGTTTTGAAGCTCATTGTTACATAGTAATTAAATAGAAAAATAAAAATTGTACTTTATTTGTTAATATATTTGAGAGTTGAAGAACTCAAAGTTGAAAACAAATAAATAGAATGACGTAGTTGGTTAGTGATGATATGATTAATAGAAAATATATATTTTTTATTTAAAAATATAATATATAATCGAAAATGATTTTTTTAAAAAAATAATAATAATAGTTAATAATAACAATAAATTTTGATGATCTTTTCACTTTTCAATCATTACCATGGTTAATGATATAATGTGCAATTAATAATAATAATATGTGACCTTTTCAAAAAATCTTGATATTCAAAGAGTTTTGACTTTATCTCTCACCACACCAAGAGTTAAAACAAAGATTAACATTCATATAAAATTAGCCAAATATTTTAAATATCAATTCAAAATATATTATTAATGTATATTAAAAAAAATTAAAATAATAAATTTGTTTTTTGATGCTACAATTAGGTGTTAAATATACTATTACTATGGAGTAGTAGATATTAAAATTAACTTAGAGAACAACAATGCGAATTAAAAATGATAATTTATTGTTGTTTAAAAATAATTATTGCATTTTAATATTTAAAATAAATTATAATTAAATTAAATTTTATAATATTATGATTATTAAAAATAAGTTTACTAGTATTTGATTGTAAACTAATTTTTAGAAATGTGACATTGTAAATTAAGAATAAATAATTTTTATTTCATTCGTTCATTTGACTAAAAGTTTTAACAACATGCAACAATTTATTATTTAATTTTTTTTAAAATAATCAAATAAACATGGAATCAATATATTAATTAAAAATAATATTTTAAATAATATATTAATCAAATAAACATGTTTATTTGATTATTTTAAATAAATAAAAAATTGTTGCATGTTGTTAAAACTTTTAGTCAAATGATCGAATGAAATAAAAATTATTTATTCTTAATTTACAATGTCACATTTTTAAAAGTTAGTTTACAATCAAATACTAGTAAACTTACTTTTAGTAATCATAATATTATAAAATCTTATTTAATTATAATTTATTTTAAATATCAAAATGCAATAATCATTTTTAAACAACAATAAATTATCATTTTTAATTCGCATTGTTGTTTTCTAAATTAGTTTTAATATCTTACTTCATAGTAATGGTATATTTTTAAAACCTAATTGTAGCATAAAAAAACAAATTTATTATTTTAATTTTTTTTAATATCTTTAGTTGCTACATTAATAATATGTTATGAATTGATATTTAAAACCTTTGGTTAATTTTATATGAATGTTAATCTTTGTTTCAACTCTGGGTGTGGCGAGAGATAAAGTAAAAAACTCTTTAGATATCAAGATATTTTGAAAAGGTCATGTATTATTACTATTAATTGCACATTAAATCATTAACAATGATAATGATTGTAAAGTGGAAACATCATCAAAATTTATTGATATTATTAGCTATTATTATTTTAAAAAAAATTATTTTTGATTATATATTACATTTTTAAATAAAAAGTGTATATTCTCTATTAATCGTATCATCACTAACCAACAACATCATTCTATTTGTTTGTTTTCAATTTTGAGTTCTTCAACTCTCAAATATATTAACAAATAAAGTATAATTTTTGTTTTTCTATTTAATTACTATGTAACAATGAGCTTCAAAACACAAAACACAGTTATTTACTTGTTCAAATAAGTTTAAACACATCACAACTTAAAATCTTAAAATTTTAAAGTGATTTTTAAGTACTTATAAACAAACAATGATAATAACTAGTAATTACTGTAATAAAAAAAAAGAAGAAATTTAAAGGGGAAATAGATCAATTTACTTGTGATTGTTATGGTGCAGATGGAAAGATGGTTGAATCGGTATAAATTGTTGGCAACAATTTTGTAGGTGAAGAATCAATTACAAATTACCATTGTTATATAATTTGCAGAAAATAAATATAATTTGTAGAAGAGAAATGTGTTATAAGCAACATGAAAATGAAGTAAAAAATGAAGTGAAAATACGTGAAAAAAAGAAAGACAGAGAAGTGAGAGTGAAGAGACATTTTTAAAAAAGATAAATTGTAATTAATGTATATGGTGAAATGTGAAAATAAAATAAAATATTTCCAATAAAATATAAATAATTGTAAGATTAATAAATACACATGTCTCTTTATAATTGATTCTACCTCCATAAGTTATCCATCTTTTTATGGTAGAAACAGAAAGATGGTTGAATTGGTATGAGTTGTAATTGTTATGGTAGAAACAGAAAGATGGTTGAATTGCTATGAGTTGTTGGCAATAATTTTGCATGTAAAGAATCAATCATAAATTAACATTGTTATATAATTTGCAGAAAATAAATGTAATTTGTAAAAGAAAATTGTCTTATAAGCAAAATGAAAATTAAGTAAAAAATGAAGTAAAAATAAGTGGAAAAAAAAAGAGTAGTGAGAGTGAAGAGACGTTTTTTGAAAAGATAAATTATAGTTAATGTATAGGGTCAAATGTGAAAATAAAATAAAATATTTATAATAAAATATAAACAATACCCTTTAGTGTTGTAAGATTAATGAATACACATATCTCTTTATAGAGTAGAAACTCTTTAAATTAATATTCGGTAAATTAATAAACTCTCTAAAATAATAAATTTGTCCGGTTCCGATTCGGGCCAATGTAAAAAATTGAAAAACTCGATAAAATAATAAGATAATAATTTTTCGGGAGATCCCTTTATAATTTTCGGTCCCAAGAAAATCATAAATTTAATAATTCATAGAAACTGAAAAAAATATATTACACTTAAAATATGATTCAATAGTTGTCTGTTTTCCTTTAAAGTTCAAAAGTCATTATTGATTTTCAATGCATATGAACATAGTAATTACTAATTTATATTGAGTCCCAAGGTTCGTAATTCAAAGAGGCATAGACTAATTTGCTTTTTTGTTTGGTATGTACAGTATAACTACTTAAAAATTCTTTAAATTAATAATTATTAATTTATCAATAAATTAATAACTCTCTAAATTAATAAATTTTTCCAATCCTAACATTATTAATTTAAAGCGTTTCTACTATAATTAGTTCTATCTCATATGGGTAAGTTACTCATTTTTTTCTCATGGTAATGCTGAAAAAATCAAATATTAATGATTTGTCAATAAATTTTGAAATAAAAATGATTGCATGAATTGGTGACATTAGGATAAATTTTTTTAAGAAATTGTTTATAAACTAATTTCTTAATTTTTTAAGAAATTAAGAAAAAATTATTTTAGTTTTCAAAACTAGAAAATTTAATCTTGTTACAAAAACCAAAATAAAAATATTATTTTAAAAAATTGATATTTTTAATTAATCTTCAAACACCTTATATAATGTTGTTGACTTTATTGGATATATATTTTTATTGATTTTATTTTATATTAGACTTTTGGTCTTATTACTTTTTTTAAAATATAATTTTAGTTTAATTATTTTATTTAATATAAGATTTAAATCTTTAAGAATTATATATATATATATATATATATATATATATATATATATATATATATATATATATATATATATATATATATATATATATATATATATATATATATATATATATATATATATATATATATAAAAGGTCAACTACATTAGAAAAAGAAACAACACCAGAAGTGCTAATATATACAACCAAAAAAATAAGAAACTGCATAAACACTGCAAATGAAAAGACAAAGAATACAAATCCAACCATCCAAGACAAAGAATATAAATTTTGTTAACTCATTAATTTGACACAAATATTCTCCACCAATTTTTAGAGAAAAAAAATCATCACAAAAAAATTAGAGAAAATCCAACACAAATTGAGAACTTAATTGATTTTGTAGGCCGGCTAGAGTTTTGTTGGAGAGCTTTTTTCATAAATTTAGCGTGAAAAGAATAAATGAAAAAAATTAAATGAGGGAGAAAAAAAATGACAAATATATAAACTAATTAAATTATATTTAAAAAATAGAAATAAAGGAAAAGAAAACATTTCTCTTGAAATTTTAAAACATTATTAAATGTCAGTATGGTTAGAAATTAAATAAGATAAATATGTATCCAAAAAGTTAAATTAAATTTTTTTAAATAACTTATTATTATAACACATGTGTCATAAGCTTATTGGATACAAGTCATATGGGTAATTTATCCATATTTTTCACAAGGCAACCTAGGCCTCACCTTAATCATATTACTTGGAAATTTAATCTTCGTTAAAGTTCTCCAAATAAATTACCAGCTTATGTCATAAGCCTTGGACAAATCTAATTTAATGGCATACTAACCTTTTTTTTCCTTTCATATTCTCCATACTATGGACCATCTCCCTTGTTGCTATGATATTGTCGTAAATATTATGTTCTGGCACAATCTTGGTTTGATCCGGCGAAATCTTTCTATTATCAATATACTTACAATCTTATAGATTTTATTGTAAAGCAATATAGGTCGTGTGAGATGTTGGATCGAACTCTAGTGTGGTTGAAGTTTGTTCGTGAGTAATGCGTATTGTAGTCAAAGTTTGTTCTAACATACATTAGTCAATATTGTTAGGGTTGTTAGCATGTTGAATTGGGTCTTTCTTATAAGTCCAATTGTTTAAGTTAGCTTGTACCTTAAGGCAGCTTGTAATGGGTAATTATTAAAAAGCCCATTAGGTTAGTGTGCTATTTTTCTTATAAATAGAATACTAGTTTCTCAATCTTGGCATAAGGAAAAATAGGAAGATAAAATCCTAAATTCAAAAGAGGGAGGTTATTTTGTTTTTCTTGTATACTTGTAATCTTGTTCCTAAGAGAAAGGAAAGAATATCAGTTTAATAACCAATCCTTGTTGTTTTCTTCTTTATTAACCCTAACCCTTGTGTATTTCTTGATCATTAAGAAACTGTTTATACTTAGTTTTAAGGTATCCGATTCACAACAAATTGGTGCAGTGAGCGTGGAGAAGATGCCTTCAACAAAGTATGAGATTGAAAAGTTCACCGGAGTGAACGACTTCGGTCTTTGGCGCTTGAAGATGAAAGCCCTATTGGTTCAGCAGGGTTGTTTGGAAGCGTTGAAGGGTGAGGTAGCCATGGACGCTGCGTTAATGGCAAAAAAAAAGACGGGCATGATCGAGAAAGCCCACAATGCAATATTGTTGAGCCTAGGTGATAAGGTTCTTCTACAGGTATCAAAGGAGACTACAACATCAGGATTATGGGTGAAACTTGAAAGTTTGTACATGACCAAATCTTTGGTGAATCAACTCTACCTGAAGCAAGCTTTATATTCATTCAAGATGAGTGAAGACAAAGTGTTGGCTGAGCAGTTGGATATGTTCAACAAGATGATTCTTGATCTTGAAAATATTGATGTGAAGATCGATGATGAAGATCAAGCACTGTTGTTGTTGTGTGCTTTGCCCAGAACACATGCTCACTTCAAAGAAACTCTCTTGTATGGAAGGGAGTCCCTGACCTTTGAAGAAGCTCAACCAGCCTTGTATTCTAAGGACTTGAACGAATGAAAGGAGCATAAACCTTCGACGGTGGGCGAAGGTTTGGCCGTTAAGGGAAAATTCTTGCGAAAGGATGGTAAGTTCGACAAGAAGAAAGGTAAAAGTCAACAAAAGTCTTATAGTGGTGAAACATCTAGTATTCGCTGTTATCACTGTAAGAAGGAGGGTCAAATAAGAAAGGTGTGCCCTGAACGCTTGAAAGATCATGGAGGTAATGGCAATGCAGCCATTGTTCAAGATGACTTCGACTCGCCTGATGTTCTTGTGGTTTCAAGTGGCGACTCGAGAAAAGAGTGGATTATGGATTCAGGTTGCACTTGACACATGACTCCAAACAGAGAATTATTCGAGAAGCTATATGATCAAGATGGTGGATCTGTGCTGCTGGGAAACAACAAATCTTGCAAAATTGAAGGTATTGGATCTATGAGATTCAAGCTCCATGGTGAGTCAATAAGGTTATTGACTGAAGTCAGGTACGTACCTGACTTGAAGAGAAATTTGATTTCTCTTAGTGAATTCGACAGAAAGGGATACGTTTTTCAAGGAGAGAAAAGTATCCTAAGAGTCATGAAGGAGTCGAAGGAAGTCTTGAGAGGCGTGAAGAAACAAAGCTTGTATACCCTTGAGGCTGAGGTTGTAAGTGGTTCGACAAATGTTGCATCCACGAAACCTATGTCGAAGACAGAATTATGGCACATGAGATTGGGCCATGTCAGCGAAAGAGGTCTGGTCGAATTGGGGAAGCAGAACCTGTTAGGAGGTGACAAACTCGAAAAGTTGAAATTTTGTGAATCTTGTGTATTTGGTAAATCCTGTAGGGCGAAGTTTAACAAAGGCAAGAAAAGAACACATGGATCCCTGGATTACATTCATGCTGATCTTTGGGGGCCTGCGAGGAATCCTTCACACTCTGGTGCAAGGTATTTTCTATCCATCGTTGATGACTATTCCAGAAATCTATGGGTATTCATTTAGAAGATGAAGGATGAAATTTTTGAGAATTTCAAAAGTTGGAAGATTCTGGTCGAAACTCAAACTGGCAGAAAGGTTAAGAGGTTGAGAACTGACAATGGCCTTGAATTTTGCAATGAAGCGTTTGACAGTTATTGTGTTGAGTATGAGATTGCAAGGCATAAGACTGTAGCAGGTACTCCTCAACAAAATGGCTTAGCTGAGAGATTCACTCGAACAATCCTTGAAAGGGTTAGATGCATGCTGGTTAGTGCTGGATTGAAGAAGGTGTTTTGGGCGGAAGCTATTTCGACAATAGCTTACCTGATAAATAGATGTCCCTTGACTGCCTTGGGAATGAAGACACCTGAAGAAGTTTGGTCAGGACATCCACCTAGTCTCGACAGAGTGAGAGTATTTGGCTGTGTGGCCTATGCTCACATTAGGTAAGACAAGGTCAAACCTAGAGCTCTGAAATGCATGTTCATGGGATACCCTGAAGGAGTCAAAGCTTATAGATTATGGTGCCTAGAGCCATATCACAGGAGGTATATCACCAGTCGAGATGTAGTTTTCAATGAAGCAAAGATGGCTTTCAAGAAAACTAATGATGCTGACGAAGAGCTGGAACAAGGAGAGATTCCTGTTGAGGTGGAGCATGTTGATGTTGAATTGCGTACCCCAGATGAAGTCGAAGAAGACACATAAGATGTTGTCGAAGATGAGGAGACTAATAATGACTAACTGCTAGCAAGAGACAGGTCGAGGAGAGTCATCAAGCCACCTTAGAGACTTGGGTATGCGGATCTTATAACTTATGCCTTAATCTCTGCTAGTGAGGTTCTAGATGAAGAGCCTAGAGACTATAAGGAAGTTATGAGGAGTCGAAAGAAGACTGAATAGATGAAGGTCATAGATGATGAGATGAAATCTCTTCATGATAACAACACCTGGGAACTTATCAAGAAACCTGCTGGAGCCAGGTTAGTCAGCTGTAAATGGATTTTCAAAGTTAAGGAAGGAATCGAAGGAGTGGCGTCGAAGAGATACAAGGCAAGATTGGTTGCTAGAGGGTTCACTCAGAAATAAGGTATCGACTTTAATGATGTGTTCTCTCCTATTGTGAAGCACATATCTAATCGAATGTTGCTTGCCATGGTGGCCCAGTTCAACCTTGAACTGGAACAGATGGATGTGAAGACTACGTTCTTGTATGGTGATCTAGATGAAATAATCCTGATGAGGCAACCTGAAGGGTATGTCGAAAGGGGGAAGAAAGATTATATGTGCAAACTGAAAAGATCTTTATATGGACTGAAACAATCTCCTCGACAGTGGAATAGGAGATTAGACAAGTTCATGACACACATAAGTTTCATCAGAAGTCAGTTCGACCACTGTGTTTACTTCAGATTTCGACGGGGTAATTCATTTGTTATTTTTATTGCTCTATGTGGACTATATTCTAATAGCAAGCAACAATGTCAAAGCGGTAATGAGGGTGAAGGTTGAACTCAATAAAGAGTTCGACATGAAGGATATGAGAGTTACGTCCAGGATTCTTGGGATTGACATCCAAAGAGATAGAAAACAATCGAAATTATGCTTATCTCAAGAGGCATACCTAGAGAAGGTTCTCGAAAATTTTGGTATGTCGAATTCAAAGCCTGTTGTGACTCCGACAAACCCTCAATTCAAGCTGAGTATAGATCAGTGTCCCAGCATTGATGTTGAAAGAACTTATATGAATAGCATTCCATATGCTAACATAGTAGGTTCTTTGATGTATGCTATGGTCTGTACTAGACCCGGCATAACATATGCAGTAAGTCTTGTAAGCAGGTACATGGCAAATCCTGGAAAAGCTCACTGACAAGCATTGAAGTGGATTTTAAGGTACATAAATGGGTCTCTGAATAGAGTCCTAATTTATGGTGGAGCCTTGGGTGAAGATAGTAAAGTAGAAATTGAAGGATATATCGACTCTGATTATGCAGGTTGCATGGATTCTAGAAAATCTATCTCTGGATATGTGTTCACTATGTTTGGGACAACAATCAGTTGGAAAGCAACGCTTCAAAAAGTCGTTGCCTTATCAACCACTAAAGCGGAGTATATTTCCTTAACTGAAGCTGTGAAGGAAGCATTGTGGCTTAAAGGTTTTGCAAAGGAGCTAAAACTTCAAGGTCGAGTTATCATTGTTAAATGTGATAGTCAAAGTGTAATACACCTTTCAAAGAATTCAGCCTATCATGAGTGAACCAAACACATTTATGTGAGGCTGCATTTCATCAGAGGGGTAGTCGAGCGTGGAGAAGTCCAAGTGCTGAAGGTTTCGACAGATCATAATGCTGCTGATATGATCACCAAGACGTTGCCCAGTTGCAAATTTTTCCATTGTATGCAGTTAATAAAGTTGCATGAAGAAAGCTAGTTTCTAGATGTTATAGAGTTAGATCCAAGGTAGAGATTTGTGAGATGTTGGACCGAACTCTAGTGTGGTCGAAGTATGTTTGCGATTAATGCGTGTTGTAGTCGAAGTTTGTTCTAACATGCATTAGTCAATATTGCTAGGGTTGTTAGCATGTTGAATTGGGCCTTACTTGTAAGCCTAACTGTTTAAGTTAGCTTGTACCCTAAGGTAGCTTGTAATGGGTAATTATTAAAAAGCCCATTAGGTTAGTGTGCTATTTTTCTTATAAATAGGATACTAGTTTCTCAATCTTGGCATAAGGAAAAATAGGAAGATAAAATCCTAATTTCAAGAGAGAGAAGTTATTTTGTTATTCTTGTATACTTGTAGTCTTGTTCTAAGAGAAAGGAAAGAATAACAGTTTAATAACCAATCCTTGTTGTTTTCTTCTTTATTAACCCTAACCCTTGTTTGTTTCTTGATCATTAAGAAACTGTTTATACTTAGTTTTAAGGTATCCGATTCACAACATTATCAATCTTGGTTTGATCCGGCGAAATCTTTCCATTATCAATATACTCACAATATTATAGATTTTATTGCAAAGTGATATAGGTCAAAATTACATAACAAGCTGGGATTCTCCACCTTCAAAATAAGACAAATATCTGTTTGATTAATCGAGGCGATCTCGCTTGGCTTATCCCAAACTTTTTGAACAAACTCATAAAATGTTTTTTCAACCACTCTCTATGTTTTTTTAAAAATAAAAACACTACTACGAAAAACACATATCACAACAGTTAGAAAAAAGATACGACCATGTTGGACCAACCGTTGTGAGGTAAAGTATGATTGTATGTATGATACTTTCCACCACGGTCGTGCCACCGTGATTATAAGCTATGTAGCATGTTACCTACAACAACGACTACATTAAAAAATTGTTGTGATATTCTTTAATGGCATAACATTTAACAATGGTTGGTGATCGTACCTGATCAGAAGAGATTGTTGGTCGAACACGCGTCTGAGCTGTCAGACTGCTGATATAATGAAGGAGGTGTACCTAAAACACACTCTGATGCTAAAGTAAGGGTCGAGTAGAGCGATAACAAGTATAGAGAGAGAAGTAGGAATGAGATTTCTTGACCCTTTAGTGAAAGAGGGTATTTAAATTGTGCCCCCAGCGTAGGGCCAATGGTTACTACGTGTTGGGATGGGTTGTAAGGCCCAATGCTGGTAACAGTTAGGGCTAACGTGGCGTTATGAAGACCAGCACATGGTCTTCGCCTTAGTGTAGCTGCTCTGTGCTATTCGGGAGATGGAGGACTGAATAATCAGGACACTGATAGTTACCTGATGTTGTGTCTCCGTGTACGGAACATGTTCAGAATGTAGGAGAGGTCAGAGGAGCTCCCCGATGTGGATGGGTTCTGCCCGACAGTGGGGCAGAAGAGAGAGTGCGCCAGGCAGATGTGAAGAGCCTGCTCGACTGCCATGGGTTCGTGCCCGACGGAAGAAGATGTTCTACCTGACAGGGGGAAAGTCTCTGCCCGACGATGAGGCGGCTTAGGTCTTATTGGGCCTTCCAATTTGATGGGGTTTGGGCCTTCTCGACTATGGGCCAAGTGTCGGCCCAGTCCAAAACACTAGCCCTCTAAGTCGTTGCTCGCGGTCAAACGAGCTATGACTTAAGGTGCAGAAGTGTCGAGCATGTCGCTTCGTCGGTCAGTCTGCAGCTTTACTGGTCGGACTAGCCTATGATGTACGGGGATGCCCGCGGACGAGGAGGGGAAACCTGAAGAGATGCAGGGAAGGCTGAGGGTCACCATGTGTCATCCTAAAGAGGCTACGGGCTAGGTACTTGAGTGCCTAGCGACGCTTCGTTTCTTGTGCTAGGGCGTATATATACATGGACTCAGCCCGTCTTTTCGCTCTCTTGTCTTCTTGATGCTGTTCAACCTTCTGAATTTCCTGCTCGACGTCTACAATCATTCTGCTTGATGCAACCGCTTTTCTCCGCCGCATCATGTAAGTCTTTGCCTCCCTACTGGTATTTTTAGTATGCTTCCAGCGGTGTTTCCGGCGGCTACGACAGGAACGCCGGGGATACCGTGGGCTTTTTCGGCAAATACGCCGGAGAGTCCTTCAAAACTAGGGTTCTGGATGACCGTCCTCGGCCCTTGCAATGAGTGACCTGGCGAGATATAATGACTGTTGAATGTCCCAAGGGTGCTTTATGAATACCCCGAACACGATTGATGAGCATGCCAAGGACAAAAGAATGAACTCCCCGAGCACGACGGAGGGTCGGGTTATCCCAGACTGGTCTTCTGGGCGCCCCAGGCATGTGGTAGTTCTGCTTAGCTTCGGGCATCCACGCCCTTTCACTTGAACTGCGGTGGAAGGGTGAATTTGATTTAGTTGTCGAATTCACTACGTTCCTCTGCTTTTTAGGTAAATGGCTTCCCGTGAAGAAGAGGAAACAATGTGGTACCTGTTCGACGATGAAGAGGGTCGCCAAGATGAGACTGTCGTGGAGCCTCCAGACAGGCTGGTTGGGGAATGGGTCGGGGACGAACCCCTCAACTATATGTCCCAGTTCGTGCTCGACGATTCAGGCGTCTTTTCTGTGATAGAAGATAGAGAAGCAGAGGCTCCTCGTTAATTAGGGCATGTCGGTATCAGGGATCTGGATCGTATCTGCTCTCGCTACGACAGGGGTCGATTCCCTATGTATGAATTTGCATTTAAGGAGGCGGGGATGCGTCTGCCGTTCACAGATTTCCAGCAGGGAGTGTTCGACCACCTGATGCTGGCGTCGTCTCAGCTCTACCCTAACTCCCTTGCTTTCCTCCGTGCTTTTGAGATTGTCTACAACTATCTCGAGCTCGGGGCTACCATACCATTATTCTTCTGTGTCTTCCACTTGCAGCAGCAGACTGTGTCTGGGCGACACAATTGGGTTTCCCTGAAGCAACCGACCAGGCTCTCCCGGGCATACACAGACTCCGTTAGAGGGTTAAAGGACAGGTGGTTCGTGGTGATGGCGGAGACGGACGATGCCATTAATATGATGTTCCAACGAGAGGTTACCGTTGTGGACGATAAGTACGAGGTGGACTTGCACTCCCATTTCCCATTAGAGTGGATGAAATTGCACTTTCGATCTAGTACGAAGAGCTTTATCTACTGACCTAACCATCTGGACGAGGATGATAGCTTGGCCTTCCAGAAATTGGTCGACTTCGTCGGGCATCTTCCCCCTCGCAAATGCGTGACCCCGAATGGGAAGTACATCTGCGATACTAATGGGGAGATCCAGACCGAGACTATGTGTATCAATACGAGGGCCCTCCTCGAGTGTTGGACCGAGGTAAAGGCTCATTGTTTTCTAGGTAGCGGGAAGCTTCCTCGGCTTTTATTCATTCTGTTTTCAATTTCCATACTAATTGTTTTCTCGTGTTCTCCTTGCAGGTGCTATGAGTTTGATGGAAGAGCGTGTTATGAAGCTACTCAAGGGGGGTGGCCGACGTCTCGCAAAGAGGGTCGCTGCTGTTAGGAAGGAGGCTGGTGTTGGACCAGTGGGGTTGGTTTCATCCATGCAAGATAGCGGCTCCCCGATTGCACCGTCGGTCTCTAAGAGGTGACGAGAGATTGAAACATCCCCGATCGACTTGACGGACGACTCTTCTGACCAACGTTTCATTTTTCCCCCTTGCTGTCTCAGGCCTAATTTCTTTATCGGGAATAATGTCCCTACTGTGGCTCCCGAAGAGACGAAGACTATCCTGGATGCCAGCAAGAAGGCTCAGAGGAAGATGTTCTTCAATGACCTGGCTTCGGTGGTGAGAGAATTTGAAACGACCCTCATACTCAACAAGGAAGGTTGCTCCTCGACTGACTTAGCTACCATGCAGGGAGAGTTGGCAGTATCAGAGGGGGTTCGATCCAAGCTGGTTGCCAATCAGAGGGAGTACCAAAGGCATGACAAAATCCATTGCGAGCGGATCAGGGAGCTTAAGAATATGGTGAAGGACGGGGGAGACGAGCTAGCTGGGCTGAGGGGTCGGGTTATTGAACTCGAGGATTTGCTTGCTCCTGTAGAGGAAGAGTTCGACGAGGAGAAGCTGCTGGCTTCCCGACGGGAGCTAGTGGAGAAGATCCAGCTGCTGGAGGACGACTGCTTAGGGGCCGTCGAGGTGGGCTTCAAGAGTGTCATGGACCAGCTTCGGCTTACCAATCCCGCGCGTGGATTTGGTGACCGAGGGGACTGCCCCCTACCATCAAGTCCAAGGAGACTGCATCGTGCCGCCCAGTGGACTCGACGATGACGAGGAGGACCAGCCCGTCCTAAAAGAGGAGGATCGTATTAATTAGGAAATGGTAGCCTGCGCGCCCATTTTTTGTTGGCCTGCGTGCCCGTTTGTTTTCGCTTGTGTGCCCAATTGTTTATTTTTTATTGTTTCTCGGGCCGTGTGCCCTTATTTTTAATTTTTGAACAGCTGGGTTAGTGCTTGTTTATGATCAATGTTTATCATTTTGCCAAGTATTTGTGTGTGTTCGTTTATTTATTTATGTATGCTTGTTCGCACGTTTTTGTATATTGTTAGGAGTGGTAGCTCGATATTATTTGTTGTGTCCGGTAGTGTAGGGAACTGGCTGGGTGACCGGGGTTGTTACCTGATCAGTTACAAAGATGGACCGTGGTCGTGGTCATATCTCCGCGGCGTGAACGTCCTATCGCGAGCTGGGTGCTCTGCCATCTCGGTATGGCAGCGGTGACTCTCGATCGAGGGGTCCCCGTCGAACAGAATGCTCTGCCCATATACACAAAAGGGCAGGCGCTTGTTATCTCATTGAGTTTTAGGAGACGCGTTTGTACCATGTCACACTCACGCGGTCGTGAGGTGGGTCGTCGCGGGCAGTGTTTAACTGTAGTACTTTTATAGCTTCTCAACATTCCATGGTCGAGCTATTTCGTCCCCATGTAAGTTCTCGAGGTAGTATACCCCATGCGCCATCTTGTCCCGGACACGATAGGGGCCTTCCCAATTTGCGGCGAGCTTTCCCTCGCTCGAGTCTTTCTGGTTTCTTTGTATGACCAGGTCATCGACCTAGAACTCACGTTTTATGACCTTGTTGTCGCAGCGGAGGGAAATTTTTTATTTCAGCGGGGCTTCGCGGAGAGCTTCCCATGAACGGATCTCTTCGACTAGGTCGAGCTCATATCTGAGGGCCTCGTTGTTGGCCTCCTCCTCAAGGGGGGATTCGGTTCTTCAGAACAACTCCCTTATTTCTATCGGGATCACCGCTTCGGTCCCGTAGGTTAGCCGGAAAGAGGTCTCCTCGGTGGTCGAGTGGGGCGTCGTTCTGTAAGCCCAGAGTACGCTGTGGAGCTCCTCGAGCCACCTCTTCTTGGCGTCCCCAAGCTGGCGTTTCAGGCCTCGCAGGATAACTCTATTCGCGGCCTCCGCCTGGCCGTTTGTTTGTGGGTGTTCGACTGACATGAAATGCTGCTTTGTCCCGAGCTTGGTCACAAAGTCTTGGAAATTTTTATCAGTGAACTATGTTCTCTTGTCGGTCACGATGGCCAGGGGAACGCCGAACTTGGCGAGGATGTTCCTCTTTTAGAAGATAAGTATATTGTGCGTCGTGATCTTGGAAAGGGCCTCGGCCTCGATCCATTTTGTAAAATAGTCGATGCCGACTATCAGGTACTTGTTATGGTAGGAGCCTATGGTGAATGGGCCAAGGATATCCATCCTCCACCAGGCAAACGACCATGGGGAGGAGAGGGACTTGAGCTCGCTCGGAGGGGCAAGGTGCATGTCCCCGTGCCGCTGGCACTTGTTGCACTTCTTCACGTGCTCCTTAGCATCATGTTGCATCGTCGTCCAGTAGTACCCAGCTCGCAGGGCCTTCCTGGCTAAAGATCTTCCTTTCGGGTGTTGCGCGTTGATGCCCTTGTGAACCTCTTGCAAGATGCTCGGGGCCTGGGCTTTATCGACGCATTTGAGGAGAGGGATCGAGAAGCCTCTCTAGTATAGTCTGCCTTTGAGCAGCACATAAGAGCAGGCTTGACGTTTGACCGTGCTGGCCTCATTCGCATCGTCGGGGAGGTGTCTTGTGCTAAGGTAGGCATGTACCGGGGTCATCCAACAGTCGTTGTCCTCGATGGTGTTGACCTCGAGCATCTTTTTCACCTTCTCTGTGCTTGGCCATGCAAGGACCTCCTGGACGACGGATTTGTTCTCGCCCTTCTTCTTTGTGCTCTCCAGTTTTAAGAGGAGGTTTTCCCGAGTCTTATGTTCGCGGGGAACGTGTTGCACCTCGGTGGAGTCGAAACTCTTCATCCGCTCCCTTATAAGGGCTAAATATTCAGCCAAATTATCGTTCTTGGCTTGGTACTCACCCCGGACTTGGGAGGCGATCAACTGGGATTTCGTGAAAGTTTTGATCTCCTTGGCTCCGAGGTCTTTCGCTAGGCTGAGTCCAGCCAAGAACGCGTCGTACTCGGCCTGATTGTTTTTCGTCGGGAAGGCCAAGGCGAGAGAGAATTCCACGACAGTGCCTTCTTCATTCTCCAGGATGATGCATGCGCCGCTTCTCGTCGATCTCGAAGCGCCATCGATGAAGATGGTCCACTTGTGGGCTCTGGAAGTTGGTTCCGTGGTGGGTGTCATCTCGGTGACGAAGTCAGCCAATACTTGTGCCTTGAACGCTTTTTTGCCTTCGTAGAGGATGTCAAATTCGGAGAGTTCTAGCGGCCACTACAACATGCGTCCCGACATGTCGGGCCTACCGAGCAACTGTTTGATAGGCTGCTCTGTTTTGACTGCAATGTGTGGGGGAGGAAGTAGTGTCGGAGTCTTCTGGCCGTGTTGATGAGGGCCACAACGAATTTTTCAATTTGTTGGCACCTCACTTCAGGGCTGTAGAGGGCCTTGCTCGTGAAGTAGATCGGCTTCGGCCAAGTACAGGTAGAGGGTTTTGTTGCACCCCAAAATTTGACCAACAATTATTTATTCATTGAGTATTTGAAAATGGATACCTTCATCAGAAAATTTAAGAGATCCCCAGAGGAGTGGGTTGAAACCAGGGTTGTGTGCTTCATAGCTTGAGGGTTGTGGGTGCTCCTCAGATGATGCTGAGACTTTGAGAATGAACTTGATGTTTTGAGAAAGCCTATGAGATGTCTTTATAGCCATCATGAAGCCCAGAGAGGTCATTGTGCAAGAGTTCAGAAGATTCAACCATGAATGATAGAATTAGGGTTTTGATTGGGTCAACCCTAGGATAACTGAAGATTTGGAGAAGGTTGAGACCCAATCCATGGGCCATGAGATCATGGAACGATGCATAGAGATGTTATAAAGATGATTCCTAGACCAACTCATCATGATTGAGGAGTCTGAGAAGTTTCAAGTTAGGGTCTCCAAGGATTGTCAGTGAAAAAACCCTAATTTGATCCCTATCTTCCAGGCAGTTTTAGCTCTAGATGTGATTGATATCTCATCTTCCCCACAACATGAATGTTGTAGAGCTTGTTCTAAGATTTAATTTGAGTGGTGGAAGTCCTTGATAGGAGTTACAGAGCTCAAGTTATGGTTTTGACAAGTTACAGGTCAGCAGAGGTGTGTGAATCTGGGTCCTTAAAAGTCACCCAACTTGCAGACAACTTTTGCCCTAGTAGGATGATTCCTATGATTTCTTGGTCAACATGAATGTTGAAGAGCATCTTCTAAGCTTTAATTTGAGTGGTAGAAGTCCTTGATTGGATTTGTGGAACTCAAGTTATGGTTTGAACAAGGCAGGGGTATTTTGGTCATTTGTCAGTTATAGGTCATTTTATCCAATGCCTAAAACTCCTATTTCCAAGCCTCAAATGGAAAAACTCAAAACATGAAAGTTGCTAAAAATGTGATTTTAAGTCTAGAAAGAAGGTCACAAATTGTTGGAAAAGCTCATAGCACAAGATTCCATGATTGGTCAAAAATGAACTAAAAATGACTTATAACTTTGAAAAGTTGAAATTGAAAAGTGTTTTGGGAGATCCACAAATCCAAAATAGGTCATCCAATATATCATTTTGATTGGAAAAACCATTTTAAGAACTTTGGTTTAAGTAGAATTTTCATTTGAGGCTTAAAAAATGAGGTTCCTTTGGAAATTTACTACTTGAAAAAGAAGGCAATGTTGGAAAACTTAACATAAGGCAATTACAAGGCATGTGAGCTTCCTTACCATTCCATATTATCATGTGGTGAGATTTTAAAAGGTGTGTAAGTTGGTTAGAGGTGATATATCATGAGATAACCAATATGGCATAACATGAGATTTTGAAGAAACTTCCATCACATTCTAGATGATTCTAGAAACATCCAATGATTGTTATATAAAGAATGCATTGTGGAGAGTCTAAGGTTGGTGAAACTTGAGCCAAGTCAGAGGAGAGAGAAGGATACATAGCCATTAAAGCTCTTGCTTCAAGTTGAAGCAACTTAAGAATTCTTCCATTACAAGTCTTCTTCTTCAAGAATTGTGCAAACAGAAGGCTATCCATCATCAAAGGATCATCCTGAAGGATTTGCAAGCCCTGGTTCGAGCCATAGCATCACTCACCATAGCTTCTTGACAGGTTGGTGAACTCATCTCTTTCTCTTTATTTATGCTTAGATAGATCATATTATAGGTGTAGAATGATTGTGTTAGGGTAGAGGATTAATCCCTGAGAATTAGAGCAAGATTGGTGAGGTTGCATAACAGAACCATGATTCTTGGATCTTCGATAATTAGTTGTTTAATGAGTTTTAATCAGCATGGATTAGTGTATGATAGCTAGCATAGCTTGTAGAACATCTGTAAGCCATTGAACTGAGGTTTGATGAAAGTTTGATAGCAGTTGAATATGGTGGTGCCAAGGTGTTCAAGCATTCTGTTAGAACGATCTAGGGCGAATCAAGAGAAGCTGCTCGTACCATTGTGATCTAGGCATTTAGTAGGTCATTTCTTGTTTTGGAATCGAATCAAACCGTGGCGTGTAGAGAGAGATAGGTGAGCTCGAATGAGAGTGCATGGAGGGAGGGTCTGAAAACCCTAATTCGTGTTTGGAGAAGACGAAAGGATATCCGTTGGATCAAGTCCTAAGATTGACTAATTCTATAGATCCAACGGCTGTGAATTAAGCTGAGAAAGAGAGGGAAGATTTGAATCTTATGAAACGCGTCGTTTCATTAATAAGCCATTCTGGGCTTATCTTCTATTCCCACCCCCCTTTATTTCTGGCCCAACATTTTGAACTAACGCGCCTTACTATTCTGACCCCCCACCCCTTTAATTCATTTTATTTCTTTTATTTTCCTTTTAATATTTTTCTGTTTTGTAAAATTCATTAAAAATTGATAGAAAATGATTTTTAAATGCTTCTTTTTTCTATGAGTAGATTAAAATGTGTAGAAAATTATAAAAATAAAATTGAGATTTTATTTTTAGGTTTAATATTTTTAATAGATTTTCTAGTTAAATAGCTTTTTAATTGTTTAATTTTGTATCATGATTTTGTAGGAATTGTTTTAGAACCTTACCTTAGGGTTTTTAATCCATTCTTTTTTTATGCAATTAGATGATGAGTCATAGTTCCCTATAGGATTTTTTCTAGATTTTTAGAATTTAATCTTGGTTAGTTTAATTAGGGTAGACTTAGGGTGTCCTGATTAGGGTTTAGAATGGTGTTTAGGTGATGAATCATTTTCTTTGAGCCAGTTTTATCTTGATTTTTAGGTAGAAACCTTTATAGATGTTATGAGTAGGTGTTGAGGACCCTTGTGATTAATTGTTAGATTTTTCCCCGTTAGTTTAGCATTTTTAGGTATTTTTCTGAAGTTGCCTGATGATGTGATCTGTTCAGTGGGTTATCTGTTCATCTGTGGGGTTCATTCTGAGGAATTTGATGAAGGGCTTGTGTTGCCTTGAGGATATTGATGGAGAGCATCATGAAGGGAAGCTTGTAGATCAAGATGCAGAGACCCAGAGCTTGGCTGATGCCCTGTTGGTGAGGTTTGAGATCCTGAAGTTTGAAGGAAGTTCATGGTACTCTCCTGAGGAAGGCACTATGAATAACTTTCATCCTTCCTTCTCACCTCTTTCTTAAGTATCCAATGATGTTGGAGCCCACTTGTGAGTTTAATTTCTCCTGAGGAGGAATGTAAACTGATCACATGTTGTTGAGCCACATGGGATACAACTCCTAAGTGGAAGCCTCCTAGTACTTTCCTGAGGAAGGTCCTATGAGTCTGTTCACTTAGTTCCACTAGTTGATCTAGGATTTCTCAAGTATCCAATGATGTAGGAGCTAACTTGTGAGTTTGATTTCTCCTGAGGAGGAATGTAAACTGATCACATGTTGTTGAGCCACATGGGATACGACTCCTAAGTGGAAGCCTCCTAGTACTTTCCTGAGGAAGGTCCTATGAGTCTATTCATTTAGTTCCACTAGTTTAGATAGGATTTTCTAAATATCCAGTGATGTTGGAGCCTGCTTGTGAGTTTAATTTCTCCTGAGGAGGAATGTAAACTGATCACAGTGGTTGAGCCACATAGGGTATGACTCCTGAGTATACACCTCCTAGTGCTTTCCTGAGGAAGACACTATGAGTCTGCTTGCTTAGCTCCCTTTCTTTGGTAAGCTTGTTCTGAAGCTTGAAGACTGGGAATGATTTCTCTTGTTTAGGGTGTTGCTTGAGAGCTTTGCTTAGATTTGATTAGATTCTGTGATTAGGGTTAGAGAGTAGATTCTTTCTTTCTCAAGCATGAGTGTTTTGTTGGCCTGATGGCACTTTATTTCTTTTATCTGTTATTGCTTGATAGCATGTTGTTTTTCAGTATGATTGCTGTTATTTCATTCTGGCTTGAGGTCGAGACGAGCTTGTGGAGGCTGAAGCCCCACCCACATTTCCTCCCTCACTTGCATTGCATGCATTTTAACTGTTAAAGCTGATGTTTTTGTCTGTTTCTGTGTATCATTGACATGATCCCTTAGGACTCTCATTTCCTCTGATGAGGATTTGATGATAGACTTTTAGGTTGAAACCTATGCATAACAACATCTAGGAGTTCCCTGCTCAAACCTCAACCATAGGATGAATCCATGGCATGATAACAGTAGGACTTGATAGTCTCCCTCCTAGTTGAGCCATTTTAATCCGTAGTTTGCCGAACTACGTTTGCTCTGATCTTTCATACCAGATGAAAGTACGTAGGCATAGAATGCGATATCCTAGCGAGCAACCTTCCCCATCTTCCCCCGTAGTTAGCCGAACTACGTTGACTCTGATTTCTCATTCTCTGATGAGAATACGTAGGCATAAAGCGCGACGCTTTGCCGAGTCATTTTTCTTTTCTTTTTCAGCCAGCCTTGATAGGTAGATAGATTATAACCAACCCGTCCAAGTAAACACACAAGCGAGGATCCCGTCGAGTACGACGGACGTGAGGGGTGCTAATACCTTCCCCTTGCGTAACCGACTCCCGAACCCAGACAATGGTTGCGATGACCTTGTCTTACCCCTTTTCGTCAGGTTTTTCCGATCGTTTCCTTTCCCGCTCTGAGGGATAAATAACGAAAGGTGGCGACTCTTCTGTCATGCCGGCACCTTATTTTCGCGCAAGCGACAGCTGGCGACTCTGCTGGGGACTTATAGCATCTTGGGACTTTTTCCCATCCCTTATGCTGGGACCGTTTCCCATCCCCTACGCGAGTCAATCCTATCGTTTGTGTGTTTGCTTGTTGGGTTGCGTTTATTTATCGCATTTTTACTTCCCGCATTTTATTTCCCGCATTTTATTTCCAGTTTGATATGATTATCTGTGCTGCTGTGGGAGAGGGATGTTACTATGAGTGAAAAGCCGGACCTGGGCTTGAGTACACACCTAGATATAGTTGCGGAGAAGTAGTAGACGAACCTGTCTGCTGAGCAGGCACAGTTCCCTACGAAAATCTGCGCTCAGACGAGATTCTTGCAGAGGTGCTCCTTTCCGGTCCTGAGGATCTGAGGGGAGTCCAGACGTGAGGATTGTCGACTCTGGGGACCGATCATTTGGAAGTCAGCTAAGAGAGGCCTCTTCATGACTTGACGATGCCACTCCTTCTGGGAATCGTATCGTCACTCATGAAAGTCTGTGACGCTGACGGCCGCATAGGGTGTCGTACCTTTGTCCGTGGATTAGGTCCATACCTGTGAGTGGGGTTGGGATATTGCAGGAAACTTTGACCTCCAGACTACCTGGTTTTCTTGACAGTGAATCAGTTATGTTGGGTTCTCAGTGGCAGATATGTTCTTGATAGAACAAGGGTTTGATCAGAGGATCTTATCATCGGGTATTTGTCTGTTCTTGATAGAGCAGGCTTTGATCAGTGTATTATTATCAGAGGTTTGTTCTGGATGGAGCAGATTTTTGAGTGAGGTCTGAGGATCTCGTCAGCAGTTGTTATTTTGTTCTTGATAGGGCAGGTTTTGAGTGAGGTTTGAAGATCTCATCAGCAGCTGTGTATTTGTTCTTGAGAGGGCAGATTTGTGATTTGGGGTCTGAAGACTTCTCCAACAGATATTCCTTGATCTTGCATCCAGGGTTTTCATTATCAGGCCTTCGTTCTTGTCAGAGCAGAATCTTGATCTCGATCCTACCAGATGGTTATTCACAACAGATCAGACCAGTGGGTTTACACCGGGGTTTCCTTCTCAGCAGTGACTGTTGACATCGAATCTCCACAGCAGCCTTGGATATATTGTTGCATGCCTGCATTTTGCATTAGCTTGCATAATCATTCCATTAGCGTGTGTCTGTGAGGTTGCTGTCTCCATGATTGGGCCTAAATTCCTCTCCTTATTATTGTCAGCAGATGCCAGGATCGGGGGAAATCTCTCAAGCACACAGACTCACGCATGCATTTGCATGAAGCATTCTTGCATGACATACATTCTGTTGCTTTTCCTAACCTTTGATCTTGACAGGTTTTTCAGGTACTCAGGTTCCGAGCTGCTTTCAGGATTGATCAAAGGTTCATCCACCGTTACTCAACTCGCGCCAATCAAACGAGAATCATGGACCAGGTACAATCAGATGTTCAGGAGCTTCGTGAAAGGATGGATCGTTTTATGGAGTTGATGCAAGTAGTTGCGAACGGGCAAGATCAGCTTCGTACTTTGGTTCAACCTCTCATCTCCAGGGTTGACAGCAATGGAATTCTTCACGGCGGGGCCGTGCCCACTCCTCCTCAAGTGGATACTCCTCAGAACGTTGTTCCTGCTGCCGGGGGCAACGGTAGTGCTAACGGCAATCTTATGACTAATCTCGGACTTAATGCGGCGGGCGCCGTCAATGGTGGTTTAGGAGCCAATGTTACCGTGGGGCCGGTCAACGGCAATGTTGGTGCAGGAAATATGGTGGTGCCTCAACCATGGCTGGAGGACCATCAGGACGACATTTTCTCTCAGAGAGGTGTAGAGGCTGAGTTGACTGCTGAAGCAAGACTCAGGTTCAAGGCGCTGGAAGATAAAATGAGAGATATAGAAAATCAGAACACATTGGGCGTTGACATGTCCAAACTTGGGTTGATTGCTGACTTTAAAGTACCTCACAAGTTTAAGGTGCCTGTCTTTGAGAAGTATAGAGGCACTACTTGTCCCCGTGTTCACCTCCGATCTTATTACAGAAAGATGTCCGCTTACTCTGATGATGAGAAGTTGCTGATGCACTTCTTTCAGGATAGTCTTTCTGGCCCATCGCTTGAATGGTATATGGGTTTGGAACCCGCTGCTGTGCGAACGTGGAAAGATCTCGCTGAAGCATTTGTTCTCCACTATCAGTATAATAGCGACTTGGCTCCCAACCGAGTTCAGCTTCAGAATCTCTCGCAGCGGAGCAATGAAAGCTTCAAGGAGTACGCCCAGCGGTGGCGTGAATTGGCTGCTCGGGTTCAACCGCCGATGGTTGAGCGTGAGTTGGTACAGATGTTCGTGGCTACTCTTCCCGGAGTTTATTATGAGAAGCTAGTTAGTGGCATGTCCGGAACTTTCTCGGCCCTCATTACTTTGGGCGAGCATGTTGAAAATGGTATAAAGATCAGCAAGATTCAAGGCGAATCATCCTCATCTGGAGGAGCTAGCAAGAAACCTTATACTGGCAAGCGTCGGGAGGGCGATGCCAGTGCTGTCTCTAATGCTAGGAGAAAGGGCAAGGGCCCTCAATCTCAGATCGCTAGCATAAACATCCCAGTTGCTCCCCCGCAGCCGCAGCAGCAGCCTCAGCAACAGAATAATCAGGGACATAAGAGATATCAGAATCGGGGTCCCCTGGCAAATCGTCATTTGGAAACTCCTCCTATGTCATATGCCCAGCTTCTGCAGACGTTGCTTCAGCTCCAACTGGTTCAGAAGAGGACGCTGGCTCCCTTGACAGGGGCACCACCACCCGGGTATGATGCTAACGCTACTTGTGAATTTCATTCTGGGGCGCCTGGCCATACAGTTGAGAATTGCAAAGCTTTTAAGCACAAAGTCCAGGACATGATTGACGCCAAGATAATAAACTTTTCTGACAGCGTGCCCAACGTCACCAAGAATCCGATGCCTCATCATAGGGGGGGCGGAGTAAATGCTGTTATCTCTGAAGAGAATTCAGACCTGCTGACTGATGTCAGGGATTTGAAGACGCCGCTGAGTTTTGTTAAAGCTAAGCTGCTAAAGAAAGGCTTCTTTCCCGGGTGTGGAGAATTCTGTATGGCATGTGCTACACTTCCTGACGGGTGTGAGCAGTTGAGTGAAGGTATCCAGAGTCTGATGACCGAGGGTATTTTGCAGTTTAGTCGAAGCGTTGAGAATGCGTCAGGGGAAGTCGTGCTGAAGCAGGCGGACGAAGTTGCTACTATCACCATTCCTCGCCACCCTATCACTATTTCTGCACCTCGTCCGCCTACTATTACCATCACCAGGGCTGGACCAATCCCGTTCGAGAGTACCAATGCCGTTCCATGGCATTATGGTGCCGAAGTATACTGTAATGGTCAGAAGGTAGAGCTGGAGCCGTCCAGATCGACTGCGCAGAGTCTTGCTGAAGCCAGTGGTATCACCAGAAGTGGTAGAGTGTTCGCGCCGGCAGAGGTCGCAGCAGAGAAGGTAGTCCGGGCTGACGCTATGGACAAAGGCAAAGGCAAAGCCGTTGAAGAAGTTCCTGCAGGGGCAGAGAAAGATTTGTTGGTTAAAGACGCTGAAGAGTTCATGCGACTGATCAGGAAAAGTGACTACAAGATTGTAGATCATCTTCACCAGACTCCGTCGAAGATCTCGATTCTTAACCTGTTGCTGTGTTCTGAAGCACACCGCAACGCGTTGCTGAAAGTATTGAATGCTGCCTACGTGCCGCAGGAGATATCAGTTAATCAACTTGAGGAAGTAGTAGCCCATGTCAACGCTGGTAATGGGCTGGGATTTACAGATTTGGAGCTGACGCCCAAGGGAAGAGATCACAACAATGCCTTGCACGTCTCGATAGAGTGCAGAGGCACGATTATGTCACATGTCCTAGTAGATACGGGTTCCTCGCTGAATGTGCTTCCGAAGAAAGCACTGATGAAGTTGGATACCCGGGGACTGCTATGCACGCCCAGTGACCTGGTCGTGAAGGCTTTTGACGGAACCAAGCGCCACGTCTTTGGAGAATTGACCCTGCCAATTCAGGTTGGTCCAGAGACGTTTAATGCGGTGTTCTACATCATGGATATCATGCCCGCCTATAGTTGCCTCTTAGGTCGGCCGTGGATTCATTCTGCTGGTGCTGTGACGTCCACGTTGCATCAGAAGCTTAAGTATGCTGTTGGGGGCAGCATAGTGACAGTTTGCGGAGAGGAGGACATCATGGTAAGCCACCTGTCGTCCTTCAAGTATGTCGAAATGGATGGCGAGATCCATGAAACTCTTTGCCAGGCGTTTGAAACCGTCAAGGTGAAGGAGGTAGCTCCCGTAGTTGCAGAGAAGCAGGAGGTGAACCTCTCTTCGTTCAAGGAAGCTAGGGCCGTTGTCGAAGCTGGTTCTACCCCAGGCTGGGGGCACGTCTTGGATATACCATTCAAACAGGATAAGTTTGGATTGGGATATTCTCCGGAAGCTGAAGCTTCAACTTCTTCTGATAGCTCATCTCGGGGGAAAGGGCCGATCCTATTCACCGAGGGAGGAGTAATATTCGAAAGTGTCAACGCAGCGTCAGAGGACAGCGGAGACAGTGACTGTGATCTCGATGCCTGGATTCAACCGAGCAAGCCAGGCGAGCGCCTTCACAACTGGACCATCAAGGAGATTATCGAACTGACGAGTGAAGAGTAATGATTTGCTTTTTACAATCTTTGTACAACCCTATGTCCTGCCCGGGGCATAGTGGTTTTACTGTCAGGGCCTTGTTGGATTATGTGTATACATTTTATCAATAAATAAAAAGGCGTTTTCTTCGTAATCAAATATTGTGTTCTCTGTTATTCATATTTTATGTTTGTTTTGAAAAACAGCAAAATGACAACGAGGTTCGTGCTAACCTGCATATTCCTGCTTTAAACTTAACCCTTGTTATTGCAGGATCCACGTAACAGACGACATCGACTCTGGACCCTCTACGGCTCACTACGACTTTGATTGCCCGATCTATCGAGCCGAAGATGAGATTGATGAAGACGAAGACCTTCCGGAAGAATTGGCCCGCTTGTTGAAACAAGAGGAGAAGGTTATTCTGCCTCATGAGGAGGAGATTGAGATCATAAATCTGGGTTCTGAGGAGCTTATCAGGAATGTCAGAGTTGGGGCTGCGCTGCAGAAGGATGTCAAGCATAGACTCGTCGAGATGCTTCGAGAGTATAGTGACGTCTTTGCTTGGTCGTATGAGGATATGCCCGGACTTGACACAGATATCGTGGTTCATCGCTTGCCGTTGCGTGAAGATTGCCCTCCAGTCAAGCAGAAGCTCAGGAGGACGAGACCAGACATGGCTGTGAAAATCAAAGAAGAAGTCCAGAAGCAGTTGGACGCAGGATTTCTAGCCGTTACCACCTACCCTCCGTGGGTCGCCAACATAGTGCCTGTACCGAAGAAGGACGGTAAGGTACGCATGTGCGTCGATTATCGGGATTTGAATAGGGCGAGCCCTAAGGATGATTTCCCGTTGCCTCATATCGATGTGTTGGTCGACAATACAGCCCAGTTTTCCGTGTTTTCGTTCATGGATGGCTTCTCCGGTTACAATCAGATTAAGATGGCACCGGAGGACATGGAGAAAACAACGTTTATTACCCCCTGGGGCACGTTTTGCTACAAGGTAATGCCCTTCGGTCTGAAGAACGCAGGGGCCACTTACCAGCGAGCAATGGTAACTTTGTTTCATGATATGATTCATCATGAGATTGAAGTCTATGTTGATGACATGATTGCGAAGTCCCAAACGGAGGAAGAGCATCTGGTCAATTTGCTGAAGCTGTTTGAAAGGCTTAGGAAGTTCAAGCTGAGGCTGAATCCTAACAAGTGCACTTTCGGGGTGCGGTCCGGAAAGTTATTGGGGTTTATCGTTAGTGAACGAGGTATTGAAGTGGATCCTGCAAAGATAAAAGCTATCCAAGAAATGCCAGCGCCGAAAACAGAAAAAGAAGTTCGTGGTTTCTTGGGCCGAATAAACTACATTGCGAGGTTTATCTCTCAGCTCACGGCCACTTGTGAACCGATGTTCAAGTTGTTAAAGAAAAATCAGGCGATTACTTGGAATGAGGATTGCCAGAAGGCATTCGATAAGATAAAGCAGTATCTTCAAGAACCTCCAATCTTGATACCCCCAGTGGCTGGACGGCCATTAATCATGTACTTGACAGTTCTGGAGAATAGTATGGGGTGTGTTCTCGGTCAGCACGACGAGACGGGCAGAAAAGAGCATGCCATTTATTATTTGAGTAAAAAGTTCACTGAGTGTGAATCTCGATACTCGACGCTGGAGAAGACGTGTTGTGCATTAGCTTGGGCTGCCAAACGTCTACGACAGTATATGCTCAATCACACCACTATGCTGATTTCGAAGATGGATCCGATCAAGTACGTCTTCGAGAAGCAGGCTCTTTCGGGCAGGATTGCCAGATGGCAGATGGTGTTAACCGAATATGATATTCAGTACGTCTCCCAGAAAGCCATCAAGGGAAGCGTATTGTCTGACTACCTTGCCGAACAGCCAATCGAAGACTATCAGCCGATGAAGTTCGAGTTCCCTGACGAGGACATTATGTTTCTCAAGGCGAAGGATTGCGAGGAGCCGTTGCCCGACGAGGGGCCAGATAGGAAGTCTCAGTGGAAGTTGATATTCGACGGAGCGGTTAATTCCTATGGAAGTGGTATCGGGGCTATCATCACGACTCCTCACGGATCCCACATCCCGTTTACTGCGAGACTGACGTTTCCAGTTACCAACAACGAAGCCGAGTACGAAGCATGTATTATGGGTCTAGAAGAGGCAATTGATTTGAGAATCAAGAATCTAGACATATATGGTGACTCAGCGCTTGTAATCAATCAGATCAAAGGGGAGTGGGAAACTCGTCAACCGAATCTGGTGCCGTACATGAATTACGCCAGGAGGCTGCTTCCGTTCTTCGACCGAGTAGAACTTCATCATGTACCCCGGGCTGAAAATCAAATGGCTGATGCTTTAGCCACGTTGGCTTCAATGTATAAGGTCAATCTTTGGAATGAGGCTCCAAGCATTGTACTTTCGCGTCTTGATAGACCAGCATATGTGTTCGCAATCGAGGACGCCACTGACGGCAAGCCATGGTTCCACGACATTCAGACCTTCCTTATGACTAAGGAGTATCCTGCGGGTGCGTCAACCCAGGATAAGAAGACTCTGAGGAGGCTATCTGGAAACTTTTACCTCAATCCTGATGGAGTGCTGTATAAGAGAAACCACGATCTCGTGCTACTCAGATGTGTAGATGAGAAAGAGGCCAGTATGCTCATGGAGGAAGTCCATGAGGGCACATTTGGTACGCACGCCGGCGGGCATGCCATGACGAGAAAGATCCTGAGAGCAGGATATTACTGGTTGACTATGGAGTCGGATTGCTTCAGATTCGCGAAGAAATGTCACAAATGCCAGGTTTATGCTGATAAAGTTCATGTGCCGCCGTGCCCATTGAATGTCATGTCCTCCCCTTGGCCGTTTTCCATGTGGGGCATTGATATGATAGGCAAGATCGAGCCCACCGCATCCAATGGTCATCGTTTCATTCTGGTAGCTATCGACTACTTCACCAAGTGGGTGGAGGCAGCCTCGTACGCTAACGTGACCAAGCAGGTGGTGGCTAAGTTCATAAAGAGGGACATCATCTGTCGCTATGGAATTCCCGAGCGGATCATTACTGATAATGGTTCGAATTTGAATAATAAGATGATGAAGGAGCTGTGCCAGAGCTTCAAGATTGAACACCACAACTCATCTCCTTATCGGCCGAAGATGAATGTCGCCGTTGAAGCGGCCAATAAGAACATCAAGAGGATTGTTCAGAAGATGGTTGTGACGTATAAAGATTGGCACGAGATGCTGCCGTTTGCCTTGCACGGTTATCGTACCACGGTGCGTACGTCGACCGGGGCAACTCCTTTCTCCTTGGTGTACGGTATGGAAGCTGTCCTACCGCTAGAAGTGGAGATTCCCTCTTTGCGAGTTTTGGTTGATGTGAAACTTGATGAGGCAGAATGGGTGACGAATCGCCTGAACCAGCTCAGCCTGATGGACGAGAAGAGGCTAGCATCGATTGCATTTGGTCGCCTGTACCAAAGCCGAATGAAGAAAGCTTATGATAAGAAGGTGCGTCCTCGAAGCTTTCAGACGGGTGATCTCGTCCTGAAGAAGATTCTTCCGCCACACTCCGATCACCGGGGCAAGTGGACTCCGAATTACGAAGGGCCGTATGTCGTCAGCAAGGTCTTCTCGGGAGGAGCTTTGTTGTTGTCCACGATGGATGGTGAAGATTTTGCATCCCCGGTGAACGCGGACGCAGTTAAAAAATACTTTGCTTGAAAGCGACCCGCTGGACAAAAAAGGAGAGTCCAGGCAAAAAAGGGGCATCCCGGCGAACCAAAAACAGAATAAAAGGTTCGGGCAAAAATTAGGGATATATTGAAAAAATGTACACCCGCGAAGTCGAAAACCTACACTGGGCGGCTTCGGCAAAAAAGGGTATCCCGGTGAACTGAAAACCCGGAAGGGCGGTTCACGCAAAAGTTAGGGATTTAAATAAGCAAATGACTGCGTTCCGCGTATGGACTTTCATTGTTTAGTGGTTCGGAAGACCTGAGGGCCGTTCATCTGAATCAATCTCTTCCAAAGCTGAAGCATCGGAGAAGTATCGAAGTCGAGTGGGTCTTAGAGGGATCAACTCATGGTGTTCGTCTACGCCTCGATTGCCGACATTTGTATATACTGATGTATATTTATGTTTTCCTTTTGCGCGGCTTCCTCATTCCAGGAGCTTGCCTCTGTTGTAAAACATCTTTGCCCATTCAGGGGTTCATTATCAATAAAATGCACATTATTCAGCAATTCTACTTGTCTGTTTAGCATTTATCTGTTTTGTTTGCGAATGATAACGCCGATGTGTTTTTGATAAAATGCGCATACATAAACTTGCGGGCCTAAGCCCATTGATTGTTGAAACAATTAACTAACTGAACAATGTCACGAGATGATAACCTAGATAGGCCCCTTTGAGGAGGGTATCTTGTCTGTTTGTTTGTGTTGTTGCAGGTGTAGCACCTCGCCAGAAGATGTGTCGTGCGTATCCCCGAAGCAGGATGAGTCCTCCTTCTTCAGCAGAGTTCAGTAGTCTCTCCTCCGCAGAATCAGAATCAGAATAGTGGGCATTGATATGTTTTCCCCAGGTGGAGGTGATTCTCTTCCCCCAAGCAGACGCATCCCGAAGGAGCGTCACCTCATCAGCTGAGTCAAGCACCGAAGAATGATGTCGTCTATCCCCAGCACCGGGTCACAAGTGCAGAGTTCGTAGAAATGTTTGGGTACCGAAGCTCGTGTTTTCCCCAGTAAAGTCACCAAAGCAGGTGTTTCCCCCGCACCGGGTCACAAGTGCAAGTTTCGTAGGAAGCTAATCGTATACCGAAGTATGCAGTAACTGATGGTGCCAGACTGAAGTCTCCAGTGGAATTGAGATTCCTCACCAGAGTCATGCTCTCTCCTGAAGTTGGATGATTCCCTCCTCCCCAGTAGAGCGTTGGAACAACTGATGTTGTAGTCCCCAGCGGAGTCGTGTACTCTCCCCCCGAAGGCAGATGATTCTTTCTTCCCCAGTGGAATCGAATTCCCCATCAGGGTCGTACTCTCCAGTGAAGTAGAATGATTTCTCTCCCCGGCTGAGTCCGCAGAAAAGCAAAATCCTCGGAAGTTGATTAGATCATGATCAATTTTCCCCAGCATAGCGTGGGGCAGCCGATGTTGTGTTTCCCCAGAGTCGTACTCTATCCAGTAAAGCAGAATGATTTCTCCCTCCTCAGCCGAGTCTGCAGATGTCCAAGGGATCCGAATCCTTGGAAGTGGATCAGATCATGATTGGTTTTTCCCCAGTGGAGTGTTGAACAGCTGAAGTTGGTTCCCCACGGAATAGTTATCCCCAGAAGAGTAGCCGAGACGGCCGCACAGTTCATTCTCGCGATTGATATCAGCAGACCCAAGTTCTCGTAGAGCTTCATCCCCTGCAGCAGTCAGCTGAAGTTGTTCCCCTGCAGCAGGTCGCGGAAGATTGATTCCCCAGACAGAGCCTAATTGATATTGGCGTGTTCACATTCTCCTCAGTAGGACGATTCCTCCATCTGAGCGGTTCTTTCTCCTTGACAGGAGGATTCCCCCTTCGGCATTTATTTTGCTGACGGGATCGCATTATTGTGCATGATTGCATGTCATGGTGCATGATTGCATAACATTGAGCACGATTGCATAGCATTAAGCATGAGTGCATGGCATTGAGCATGACTGCATAACGCTGAAGCATATGCATCATGAGCATGATCTAGGTCATTATCATCCTTGTTTTACAGGTGTACTACCGAAAGACCAGTTGCTCAGGACGATTCTTGATATTCTCCCCAGCAAGGTTATTTTCTTAGATGATTCTAAAGACCCCGGTGTGATCCCCGCAGTCGCTCGCTCAAGATGATTTTTGAGATCCCCAGCGAAGTCTCCAGTGCAAGATGATTCCCGAATCCCTTAGCAGGGCCATTTGCTTAAGACGATTCTTAAGACCTCAGTACAGCTTCCCGAGTTGTTTGCTTAGTATGGTACTTGAGCTCCCCAGTAGCGCCTCCAACAGGAGTTGCCCAGGAAGATTCCTGGAATTCCCAACAGAATGTTTGCTCCAGCAAGGTTACCGATTCAGGACGATTCTTGAAGGTACCCGACGGATCTGTTTGTCCAAGATTGATTCTTGAAGTCCTCAGCAGCATGATATGTCTGCTCCAACAACGATGTCTAATCTGAAGATAGATTTCGTAAACGCCCGATGGCGATATCAGAAGGTTCCGGTAAGTCCAGATTTCCGTGTTGATGAATCAACGTATGGCTGAAGACAAGGTTCCAGGGTTGTAGATACAACAGAGTGATTCGTGTGAGTCTGAAGACCAAGTCAGTTGTCCTGAGGTGATGATTGAGCGCGATCAAGTGAATGATACGTCTTCTGATTGAAGTCGAAGATGTTTCTCCAGCTGAAGCGGAGTTTTGCCTGAAGGCAAAGTGTTTGAATCCCCGTAGAGTCATGAATGGCTCAAGATACCGTTTCTCTGACTGAAGTCACAGATTCCTTAAGCTGAAGCAAAGGTGCCTAAGGGCAAGGTTATCCCCAAGGTCATGAATGACCTAGGATTCATTTCTCGGACTGAAGGCCGAAGTATACCCCTGACTGAAGTCACGGGTACTCTATAGCAGAGGTGGAGTCGCCTGAAGGCATATCCATGTATCCTTGAAGGCCAAGGACCACTTTCTTCAGACTGAAGTCGAAGATACCTCCTGCAGAGTCGCCATCCTTGGAGGCCAAGGATGCTTATCTTCAGAAGTACTTGAAGATCTTTCCTAGCTGAAGCAGGAAGTGGCCAGGGGCCAGGGTTTCATATATCTTTAATGTTGAAGTTCTACGACAGGCAGTGTGCAGCAGTATTCCGATGTTCGTTATGGTTCTGAGGGTGAACCCCAGATCAGAGTGTGCTCGGTTAAGTCTCTCATTCCCAGCGGAGTAGCTTCAGGTATGCAAGTGTATTTTGTGTTCCATTTACCAGGGGTGAACCCCAGGTCAGATGTGTTTAAAATCATGTTTGTTCGACGGCGAGGTTGTATGTTTGTTTGACGGCAATGTCAGACTCTTTAAATCCCCAGCAGAGATGGTGTTGGTACGACGGCGATGTCGAGTGTCTCTCAGAATAATGTTTGTTTCCGGCGGCGATGTCAGATCAGTATCTCTCCAGCTAGTTGTCGAGCAGCTAGTGTTGCAGTGTTCAAAGATTTGTTCCCCGCAGAGTACCGTGTACTCATGCAGTTGGCAAATTTTCGGGTTTACCGGTATTCAATCGTCTCGCACCTTGATTGGGTGAGAGCCGTTCGCTTCTCACCCAGTCAGGTTCAAGCCGTTTGAATAGGGGCAGCTGTTGCACCCCAAAATTTGACCAACAATTATTTATTCATTGAGTATTTGAAAATGGATACCTTCATCAGAAAATTTAAGAGATCCCCAGAGGAGTGGGTTGAAACCAGGGTTGTGTGCTTCATAGCTTGAGGGTTGTGGGTGCTCCTCAGATGATGCTGAGACTTTGAGAATGAACTTGATGTTTTGAGAAAGCCTATGAGATGTCTTGATAGCCATCATGAAGCCCAGAGAGGTCATTGTGCAAGAGTTCAGAAGATTCAACCATGAATGATAGAATTAGGGTTTTGATTGGGTCAACCCTAGGATAACTGAAGATTTGGAGAAGGTTGAGACCCAATCCATGGGCCATGAGATCATGGAACGATGCATAGAGATGTTATAAAGATGATTCCTAGACCAACTCATCATGATTGAGGAGTCTGAGAAGTTTCAAGTTAGGGTCTCCAAGGATTGTCAGTGAAAAAACCCTAATTTGATCCCTATCTTCCAGGCAGTTTTAGCTCTAGATGTGATTGATATCTCATCTTCCCCACAACATGAATGTTGTAGAGCTTGTTCTAAGATTTAATTTGAGTGGTGGAAGTCCTTGATAGGAGTTACAGAGCTCAAGTTATGGTTTTGACAAGTTACAGGTCAGCAGAGGTGTGTGAATCTGGGTCCTTAAAAGTCACCCAACTTGCAGACAACTTTTGCCCTAGTAGGATGATTCCTATGATTTCTTGGTCAACATGAATGTTGAAGAGCATCTTCTAAGCTTTAATTTGAGTGGTAGAAGTCCTTGATTGGATTTGTGGAACTCAAGTTATGGTTTGAACAAGGCAGGGGTATTTTGGTCATTTGTCAGTTATAGGTCATTTTATCCAATGCCTAAAACTCCTATTTCCAAGCCTCAAATGGAAAAACTCAAAACATGAAAGTTGCTCAAAATGTGATTTTAAGTCTAGAAAGAAGGTCACAAATTGTTGGAAAAGCTCATAGCACAAGATTCCATGATTGGTCAAAAATGAACTAAAAATGACTTATAACTTTGAAAAGTTGAAATTGAAAAGTGTTTTGGGAGATCCACAAATCCAAAATAGGTCATCCAATATATCATTTTGATTGGAAAAACCATTTTAAGAACTTTGGTTTAAGTAGAATTTTCATTTGAGGCTTAAAAAATGAGGTTCCTTTGGAAATTTACTACTTGAAAAAGAAGGCAATGTTGGAAAACTTAACATAAGGCAATTACAAGGCATGTGAGCTTCCTTACCATTCCATATTATCATGTGGTGAGATTTTAAAAGGTGTGTAAGTTGGTTAGAGGTGATATATCATGAGATAACCAATATGGCATAACATGAGATTTTGAAGAAACTTCCATCACATTCTAGATGATTCTAGAAACATCCAATGATTGTTATATAAAGAATGCATTGTGGAGAGTCTAAGGTTGGTGAAACTTGAGCCAAGTCAGAGGAGAGAGAAGGATACATAGCCATTAAAGCTCTTGCTTCAAGTTGAAGCAACTTAAGAATTCTTCCATTACAAGTCTTCTTCTTCAAGAATTGTGCAAACAGAAGGCTATCCATCATCAAAGGATCATCCTGAAGGATTTGCAAGCCCTGGTTCGAGCCATAGCATCACTCACCATAGCTTCTTGACAGGTTGGTGAACTCATCTCTTTCTCTTTATTTATGCTTAGATAGATCATATTATAGGTGTAGAATGATTGTGTTAGGGTAGAGGATTAATCCCTGAGAATTAGAGCAAGATTGGTGAGGTTGCATAACAGAACCATGATTCTTGGATCTTCGATAATTAGTTGTTTAATGAGTTTTAATCAGCATGGATTAGTGTATGATAGCTAGCATAGCTTGTAGAACATCTGTAAGCCATTGAACTGAGGTTTGATGAAAGTTTGATAGCAGTTGAATATGGTGGTGCCAAGGTGTTCAAGCATTCTGTTAGAACGATCTAGGGCGAATCAAGAGAAGCTGCTCGTACCATTGTGATCTAGGCATTTAGTAGGTCATTTCTTGTTTTGGAATCGAATCAAACCGTGGCGTGTAGAGAGAGATAGGTGAGCTCGAATGAGAGTGCATGGAGGGAGGGTCTGAAAACCCTAATTCGTGTTTGGAGAAGACGAAAGGATATCCGTTGGATCAAGTCCTAAGATTGACTAATTCTATAGATCCAACGGCTGTGAATTAAGCTGAGAAAGAGAGGGAAGATTTGAATCTTATGAAACGCGTCGTTTCATTAATAAGCCATTCTGGGCTTATCTTCTATTCCCACCCCCCTTTATTTCTGGCCCAACATTTTGAACTAACGCGCCTTACTATTCTGACCCCCCACCCCTTTAATTCATTTTATTTCTTTTATTTTCCTTTTAATATTTTTCTGTTTTGTAAAATTCATTAAAAATTGATAGAAAATGATTTTTAAATGCTTCTTTTTTCTATGAGTAGATTAAAATGTGTAGAAAATTATAAAAATAAAATTGAGATTTTATTTTTAGGTTTAATATTTTTAATAGATTTTCTAGTTAAATAGCTTTTTAATTGTTTAATTTTGTATCATGATTTTGTAGGAATTGTTTTAGAACCTTACCTTAGGGTTTTTAATCCATTCTTTTTTTATGCAATTAGATGATGAGTCATAGTTCCCTATAGGATTTTTTCTAGATTTTTAGAATTTAATCTTGGTTAGTTTAATTAGGGTAGACTTAGGGTGTCCTGATTAGGGTTTAGAATGGTGTTTAGGTGATGAATCATTTTCTTTGAGCCAGTTTTATCTTGATTTTTAGGTAGAAACCTTTATAGATGTTATGAGTAGGTGTTGAGGACCCTTGTGATTAATTGTTAGATTTTTCCCCGTTAGTTTAGCATTTTTAGGTATTTTTCTGAAGTTGCCTGATGATGTGATCTGTTCAGTGGGTTATCTGTTCATCTGTGGGGTTCATTCTGAGGAATTTGATGAAGGGCTTGTGTTGCCTTGAGGATATTGATGGAGAGCATCATGAAGGGAAGCTTGTAGATCAAGATGCAGAGACCCAGAGCTTGGCTGATGCCCTGTTGGTGAGGTTTGAGATCCTGAAGTTTGAAGGAAGTTCATGGTACTCTCCTGAGGAAGGCACTATGAATAACTTTCATCCTTCCTTCTCACCTCTTTCTTAAGTATCCAATGATGTTGGAGCCCACTTGTGAGTTTAATTTCTCCTGAGGAGGAATGTAAACTGATCACATGTTGTTGAGCCACATGGGATACAACTCCTAAGTGGAAGCCTCCTAGTACTTTCCTGAGGAAGGTCCTATGAGTCTGTTCACTTAGTTCCACTAGTTGATCTAGGATTTCTCAAGTATCCAATGATGTAGGAGCTAACTTGTGAGTTTGATTTCTCCTGAGGAGGAATGTAAACTGATCACATGTTGTTGAGCCACATGGGATACGACTCCTAAGTGGAAGCCTCCTAGTACTTTCCTGAGGAAGGTCCTATGAGTCTATTCATTTAGTTCCACTAGTTTAGATAGGATTTTCTAAATATCCAGTGATGTTGGAGCCTGCTTGTGAGTTTAATTTCTCCTGAGGAGGAATGTAAACTGATCACAGTGGTTGAGCCACATAGGGTATGACTCCTGAGTATACACCTCCTAGTGCTTTCCTGAGGAAGACACTATGAGTCTGCTTGCTTAGCTCCCTTTCTTTGGTAAGCTTGTTCTGAAGCTTGAAGACTGGGAATGATTTCTCTTGTTTAGGGTGTTGCTTGAGAGCTTTGCTTAGATTTGATTAGATTCTGTGATTAGGGTTAGAGAGTAGATTCTTTCTTTCTCAAGCATGAGTGTTTTGTTGGCCTGATGGCACTTTATTTCTTTTATCTGTTATTGCTTGATAGCATGTTGTTTTTCAGTATGATTGCTGTTATTTCATTCTGGCTTGAGGTCGAGACGAGCTTGTGGAGGCTGAAGCCCCACCCACATTTCCTCCCTCACTTGCATTGCATGCATTTTAACTGTTAAAGCTGATGTTTTTGTCTGTTTCTGTGTATCATTGACATGATCCCTTAGGACTCTCATTTCCTCTGATGAGGATTTGATGATAGACTTTTAGGTTGAAACCTATGCATAACAACATCTAGGAGTTCCCTGCTCAAACCTCAACCATAGGATGAATCCATGGCATGATAACAGTAGGACTTGATAGTCTCCCTCCTAGTTGAGCCATTTTAATCCGTAGTTTGCCGAACTACGTTTGCTCTGATCTTTCATACCAGATGAAAGTACGTAGGCATAGGATGCGATATCCTAGCGAGCAACCTTCCCCATCTTCCCCCGTAGTTAGCCGAACTACGTTGACTCTGATTTCTCATTCTCTGATGAGAATACGTAGGCATAAAGCGCGACGCTTTGCCGAGTCATTTTTCTTTTCTTTTTCAGCCAGCCTTGATAGGTAGATAGATTATAACCAACCCGTCCAAGTAAACACACAAGCGAGGATCCCGTCGAGTACGACGGACGTGAGGGGTGCTAATACCTTCCCCTTGCGTAACCGACTCCCGAACCCAGACAATGGTTGCGATGACCTTGTCTTACCCCTTTTCGTCAGGTTTTTCCGATCGTTTCCTTTCCCGCTCTGAGGGATAAATAACGAAAGGTGGCGACTCTTCTGTCATGCCGGCACCTTATTTTCGCGCAAGCGACAGCTGGCGACTCTGCTGGGGACTTATAGCATCTTGGGACTTTTTCCCATCCCTTATGCTGGGACCGTTTCCCATCCCCTACGCGAGTCAATCCTATCGTTTGTGTGTTTGCTTGTTGGGTTGCGTTTATTTATCGCATTTTTACTTCCCGCATTTTATTTCCCGCATTTTATTTCCAGTTTGATATGATTATCTGTGCTGCTGTGGGAGAGGGATGTTACTATGAGTGAAAAGCCGGACCTGGGCTTGAGTACACACCTAGATATAGTTGCGGAGAAGTAGTAGACGAACCTGTCTGCTGAGCAGGCACAGTTCCCTACGAAAATCTGCGCTCAGACGAGATTCTTGCAGAGGTGCTCCTTTCCGGTCCTGAGGATCTGAGGGGAGTCCAGACGTGAGGATTGTCGACTCTGGGGACCGATCATTTGGAAGTCAGCTAAGAGAGGCCTCTTCATGACTTGACGATGCCACTCCTTCTGGGAATCGTATCGTCACTCATGAAAGTCTGTGACGCTGACGGCCGCATAGGGTGTCGTACCTTTGTCCGTGGATTAGGTCCATACCTGTGAGTGGGGTTGGGATATTGCAGGAAACTTTGACCTCCAGACTACCTGGTTTTCTTGACAGTGAATCAGTTATGTTGGGTTCTCAGTGGCAGATATGTTCTTGATAGAACAAGGGTTTGATCAGAGGATCTTATCATCGGGTATTTGTCTGTTCTTGATAGAGCAGGCTTTGATCAGTGTATTATTATCAGAGGTTTGTTCTGGATGGAGCAGATTTTTGAGTGAGGTCTGAGGATCTCGTCAGCAGTTGTTATTTTGTTCTTGATAGGGCAGGTTTTGAGTGAGGTTTGAAGATCTCATCAGCAGCTGTGTATTTGTTCTTGAGAGGGCAGATTTGTGATTTGGGGTCTGAAGACTTCTCCAACAGATATTCCTTGATCTTGCATCCAGGGTTTTCATTATCAGGCCTTCGTTCTTGTCAGAGCAGAATCTTGATCTCGATCCTACCAGATGGTTATTCACAACAGATCAGACCAGTGGGTTTACACCGGGGTTTCCTTCTCAGCAGTGACTGTTGACATCGAATCTCCACAGCAGCCTTGGATATATTGTTGCATGCCTGCATTTTGCATTAGCTTGCATAATCATTCCATTAGCGTGTGTCTGTGAGGTTGCTGTCTCCATGATTGGGCCTAAATTCCTCTCCTTATTATTGTCAGCAGATGCCAGGATCGGGGGAAATCTCTCAAGCACACAGACTCACGCATGCATTTGCATGAAGCATTCTTGCATGACATACATTCTGTTGCTTTTCCTAACCTTTGATCTTGACAGGTTTTTCAGGTACTCAGGTTCCGAGCTGCTTTCAGGATTGATCAAAGGTTCATCCACCGTTACTCAACTCGCGCCAATCAAACGAGAATCATGGACCAGGTACAATCAGATGTTCAGGAGCTTCGTGAAAGGATGGATCGTTTTATGGAGTTGATGCAAGTAGTTGCGAACGGGCAAGATCAGCTTCGTACTTTGGTTCAACCTCTCATCTCCAGGGTTGACAGCAATGGAATTCTTCACGGCGGGGCCGTGCCCACTCCTCCTCAAGTGGATACTCCTCAGAACGTTGTTCCTGCTGCCGGGGGCAACGGTAGTGCTAACGGCAATCTTATGACTAATCTCGGACTTAATGCGGCGGGCGCCGTCAATGGTGGTTTAGGAGCCAATGTTACCGTGGGGCCGGTCAACGGCAATGTTGGTGCAGGAAATATGGTGGTGCCTCAACCATGGCTGGAGGACCATCAGGACGACATTTTCTCTCAGAGAGGTGTAGAGGCTGAGTTGACTGCTGAAGCAAGACTCAGGTTCAAGGCGCTGGAAGATAAAATGAGAGATATAGAAAATCAGAACACATTGGGCGTTGACATGTCCAAACTTGGGTTGATTGCTGACTTTAAAGTACCTCACAAGTTTAAGGTGCCTGTCTTTGAGAAGTATAGAGGCACTACTTGTCCCCGTGTTCACCTCCGATCTTATTACAGAAAGATGTCCGCTTACTCTGATGATGAGAAGTTGCTGATGCACTTCTTTCAGGATAGTCTTTCTGGCCCATCGCTTGAATGGTATATGGGTTTGGAACCCGCTGCTGTGCGAACGTGGAAAGATCTCGCTGAAGCATTTGTTCTCCACTATCAGTATAATAGCGACTTGGCTCCCAACCGAGTTCAGCTTCAGAATCTCTCGCAGCGGAGCAATGAAAGCTTCAAGGAGTACGCCCAGCGGTGGCGTGAATTGGCTGCTCGGGTTCAACCGCCGATGGTTGAGCGTGAGTTGGTACAGATGTTCGTGGCTACTCTTCCCGGAGTTTATTATGAGAAGCTAGTTAGTGGCATGTCCGGAACTTTCTCGGCCCTCATTACTTTGGGCGAGCATGTTGAAAATGGTATAAAGATCAGCAAGATTCAAGGCGAATCATCCTCATCTGGAGGAGCTAGCAAGAAACCTTATACTGGCAAGCGTCGGGAGGGCGATGCCAGTGCTGTCTCTAATGCTAGGAGAAAGGGCAAGGGCCCTCAGTCTCAGATCGCTAGCATAAACCTTATGCTGTCTCTAATGATAGCATGTTGTTTTTCAGTATGATTGCTGTTATTTCATTCTGGCTTGAGGTCGAGACGAGCTTGTGGAGGCTGAAGCCCCACCCACATTTCCTCCCTCACTTGCATTGCATGCATTTTAACTGTTAAAGCTGATGTTTTTGTCTGTTTCTGTGTATCATTGACATGATCCCTTAGGACTCTCATTTCCTCTGATGAGGATTTGATGATAGACTTTTAGGTTGAAACCTATGCATAACAACATCTAGGAGTTCCCTGCTCAAACCTCAACCATAGGATGAATCCATGGCATGATAACAGTAGGACTTGATAGTCTCCCTCCTAGTTGAGCCATTTTAATCCGTAGTTTGCCGAACTACGTTTGCTCTGATCTTTCATACCAGATGAAAGTACGTAGGCATAGGATGCGATATCCTAGCGAGCAACCTTCCCCATCTTCCCCCGTAGTTAGCCGAACTACGTTGACTCTGATTTCTCATTCTCTGATGAGAATACGTAGGCATAAAGCGCGACGCTTTGCCGAGTCATTTTTCTTTTCTTTTTCAGCCAGCCTTGATAGGTAGATAGATTATAACCAACCCGTCCAAGTAAACACACAAGCGAGGATCCCGTCGAGTACGACGGACGTGAGGGGTGCTAATACCTTCCCCTTGCGTAACCGACTCCCGAACCCAGACAATGGTTGCGATGACCTTGTCTTACCCTTTTTCGTCAGGTTTTTCCGATCGTTTCCTTTCCCGCTCTGAGGGATAAATAACGAAAGGTGGCGACTCTTCTGTCATGCCGGCACCTTATTTTCGCGCAAGCGACAGGTTTCCTCGACGTCTGGTCTCATCAGGATCGGTGGCTCCGACAGGACGCGTTTGAGGTGGAGGAGGGCCTGCTTGCATTCCTCCGTCCATTCGAATGCGGCCTCCCTCCTTAGTAGTTTGAAAAATGGGAGGGCATGTTGTGCATATTTGGCGAAGAAGCGGGATAATAAGGTGAGCATCCCGTCCAGAGACTGGATCGACTTCTTCGTGCTTGACGTTGCGATCTCGGAGAAGGCCCGACATTTATCCAGGTGATCGCGACTTTCTATGTCTAATACAACTTAATTGCAAGTGCACAGTCTATCGCGTAGTAATAATAGATATCAATCCCACAGGGACTCGTAATCAAACTAGTGTTCTCGGGAGTTACTATGTTTAGCTAGGTAGATAATGCTTAAGGGAATAAGATTGTCACTAAAGGGAACTAAAAATGTTATTTAAATTATAATTACGTGAATCGATATGTAGTAATTATGTTCTTCGGGGATTTGACAAGTTACCGGTATATGAAATATTTTTCAGAGTTTATTTAAGCAGAAAATAGTGATCTGAAAACTCTCGTCTCACGATGGTTATTGACGCTAATCATAATTCTAAGGGCCAAACGTACGCTTTCGTGTCCCATTCGGGGTTAAAACTATTTTTTGGAAATCTCTAAGTTCTAATTCATTTTAAAGTGCTTTCGCTGTTATTAAAATGAATGACTAGTGTTTACTATCTGGTCTTGCCACAGCTTTCGCTTGTTGGTTCGTACCTTAATTAATTTCCCACTTTCGTGGCAAAACTACTTTTAAATAAGTTCTCGCTTTCGCGACGAAGTTTATTCAGTAAATAAATTTAAACACTCAGACCATAAACAACTTTTGAAAAGGAAAGTTTTCAACCGGTTATTATCAAATCCCTTCCGAATTATTATTACATATCGATTACTTTGATTTAGCTAGACATGGATTTGGGAAAGGTAAAACATAAATAAAAACAATAAGTAATAACATGCATCATAATAAAAATTGGAATTACGATTAAAATGAGAAACCTGTAAATATTCCAATTGACCTTTGGGCAGATCCTCCACAAATGTTGGCAGGATTCTTGTCTTTATGCCAATTGATCGTACAAAGGAAATAGGAATTACAGAAGAGAAGAAATGAAAGGCAACAAAAAAATAGAAAGAAGCTAAAACTGAACTTTTGCTCTGGAAATGAAATTGGGCAGCACTTCGTTGTCTGAATGCGGCTCCCTTTCTCAGCTCCCCTTCTTCCCCTTTTATAGAAATAGAATTCTAACGGTTATAACTTGAAGAAGGTGGACTTTGAGGCAGAATTATCAGGGAGTAGTGGTCCACTATTTGGGACTTGGAACTGCTTCTTTCACGTGCATTTGAAGTGGGGCGTTTTTGCCTGCATGACGGTCGTCACGGTGTGTGACGGTCGTCACCCGTGTGACGGTCTGTAACACGGTGGGAGAACTGACTTTAAACAATGTTGCGGATAGCAAGAGTCGCCACCGACTTTTATTTTATCCATAAGGAAAGGTTATAAAAGAACAGGAAAGACCTTAGAGAATATTTTGGGTCCGGGGGGTAAGTTATGAAAAGGGAAGGTATTAGCATCCTTTTCATCCATGGTTATCCATGGGCTCTTAGGTGCTTAAGCTCACTTTTGAATTGTTTTGAAATTGTAGTGTGTGAATAGAAAATTTTCAGAATAGTTAATAAATAATCCATGTAAGGATGTGTTAAGAACTTGTTTGAAAACTTGTTGAAAATTTGTTTAAGTGTGAAACAGTTTTGAAGTGAGCAAGCACCTAGGAGTAACCTACCCTAATGTTTAAAGGTCTTTCTTATTCTTTATTCTTTCCTTTAGTAAGACTATCCCTACTAGAATGGAGTAGGTAGTCCTTACTTTGGATGTTAAGGGACATGTGAGGGACAATTGGAGTTTTGAAGGCCATTGTGGGGTGTAATAAGCAAACTGGAGGGACTATCATCATTTTTCGAAAGGGACTCGATTCGTAAAGGCAACCATAAGGGACTTTGATGATTTTTCATTTGAGGGACTTGCTTTATACACCCCACTTAACCATTATTCGTAGGTAACTTGAGGGATATCCTTAGGAAGTGAGACGGCGATTAAAATCGACTTACGTGTGTGAAATGTTTAATTTAATTATCTTATATTAAAATGATCTAATTTATTTTTTTAAATATCATACATATTAGCACTCCCTAATTACTAACCATAATGATAATAATAATTAAGTAATTACAATTTACATCCAAGAGGCAATTACAAAATTATAATAAATAAAAAAAATAACAAATAAGCAAATAAAATATTAGGGTTAGTAAATAATAAGAAAAATTAAATAAGGTTAGTATAAATATAAAGTTAGTGAAAATAATTAGTTGAAACAATAATAATGAGAAAAATAGACAAAGTTAGAAAAAATAATAAGATAGAAATTTCAAAATAATAATAAGCAACAAAATATGATTAGCAATAATAATTAATTAATAACGTGATTAAACATAAGATTTGATTTTTATTTAGAAACATAAATGATTAAATAATTACTATAATATAAAGTTCTAAATATCATAAGATTTGATTTTTATTTAGAAACATAAATGATTAAATAATTACTATAATATAAAGTTCTAAATATCATAAGATTTGATTTTTATTTAGAAACATAAATGATTAAATAATTACTATAATATAAAGTTCTAAATATAACATAATTATAAATTTCTTAATCATTTACAAAAATTTAATTATCTCTAATTATATATTAACAATTATTAAGAAAAATATTTACACATTATGATGAAAACAAATTTTAACTAATCAATAATCACATTCACCAAAATTTTACATTAAGTGTTTATAAGGTTTAATTTTATTTACAAAAATTTACAAGAATTATAATAAATATATACATAGAATCATATAGAAAATTAAAATTAGGTTTTCATATTAATTTGGAAAAAAGATGTTAATGTCATTTATTTTAAAAAAACAGATTTTTATATTACAACAAATTTTAATAAATTAATGATAACAATAATAATAATAATGATAATAATGATAATAATAATAAATAATGATAATAATAATAATAATAATAATAATAATAATAATAATAATAATAATAAAGCAATAATGAATTTTAAATGTGCCAAATAACCCAACAATATTGCTAACGCAGAAATGCGCTCATCGCAACCAGATCTAAATCGGACGAAACAAAATTTATCGCAAAGAAAAAGAAATTAAGCAAAAAATAGTATTATTGCTCACACAAAAATGCGATCATCGCAACCAGATCGAACTAACACAAATGTCACGCGTCATGCACACAAATGTGCAAACATCGTATCGACATAATTCGATCAAAAATCTTATATATATAAACTCTAACAATTTAAAAATTATATATATATAAACGCAACAGTAATAGATAAAGAAAAAGAAATAACGGTAATAGATGAAGAAAAAGAAATAACGGTAAAAGATGAAGAAAAAGAAACAACAGTAATAGATGAAGGAAAAGAAATAACGGTAAACGATGAAGAAAAAGAAACAACAGTAATAGATGAAGGAAAAGAAATAACGGTAAACGATGAAGAAAAAGAAACAATAGTAATGGATGAAGAAGAAAACTAAATAACGGCCAACGGCACTCACTCCTCTTAGGTTTTTTTCATTCTCTCCTCCTTTCCAACAAGGCAACACATGTATATATAGGGAACAAATTAGGGTTAATACCAAATTGTCAATAATGTCCCTAAAGCCCATTTTAAAGCCCAAACTAAATAATTAGTTAAGAAAAAAATAAAATTTACATAATTTAAAATAATTAAAATAAACTTAAAATAAAAACTAATAATCCTATTGATTCCTAAAATAAAAAATATTATAAAAAGAACAAAATTTTTTTCAATATTTTTTTATTTTATGATTTTTTGGATATTTTTATGAATAATTTAGAAAAAAGTGAAAAAAATAATATTTTAAAAAATGATTTAATTAAAATACGAAAATAATAATTAAATAATAATAAAAAACTATTTTTGTTTTTTTTTTTAATGAAAGATAGAAAAATTTAGAGTAAAAATAATAAAAACAACAAAAAGTGCCAAAGGTGAGATTCGAACTCTCAACCTCTCACACTCATAACTCCTTACACATGTCCTCCTGCCAATTGTGCCATTTTTACTTTTTAGAAAAAAAGTGCATGCCATATGATATTTACCTGCAAAAAGTCAAACGACTACACAAATTTGTTAGTAATTGATTAAATGCAATGAAATGCGACGACAAATCTTAGGGCAAAATTTGGGGTATTACAGTTATTATGATAATATTTCTCATCCAACCTCTCTTTGATGTTGGCAAAAAAAATCATGAAGTTTGACTTTGGTTTGACCACAGTTGACCTCAGTTTGACCTTTTAACTGCATTGACTGCTTTTGACTTATCTGATCATCTGACTGAGCAAACTTTTGAGAAAAGTCTTGAAACTTGACATGGGGGTTCTTATACACATATAAGATGTTATGAAGCTCACTTGAAGTCTTGGAAGTCCATTTAGCCTGATTAAAGTCAAAACCCTAGTTTTGGATGCACTGCTTAGGAGGTGCATTGTCTGAGGGAATTGTCAACTCTTCTGACCAATTATGAATTTTGTGAACCTTGTGAACCTTCTTGGAACACAAAGTCTTGTATTGTGAGGGCAAATTTTGGGGTGCAACACGGTCGTCATGGAGCTGTGACGGTCGTCACAACAGCAAAATATGCATTCTGCGTTTTTCATGTTGTTTTCATCCGGTTTTCGTCCATATTTCATTTGTGATTGCTTCTTTTCTTCATATTGCCTTGTTTAGACGTGATCATCAAATACCTGCAAAACATCAGACAAATAACACGGAAATAACCCGAAATCGGATCGAAAACAGTTAAACATCAGTTGAATTATGCATCAATATATATATATATATATATATATATATATATACGATTTCGTGTTATCAAACTCCCCTAAGCTTGAATCTTTGCTTGTCCTCAAGTAAAACAGGAAAAAGTCGGCAAGCACGAGGCAGCTTCTTCGTTCGCAAAGTCGGGAAAAACCAGGATTCTTAGTAAGAACAAAACGAGTACGATGACGACACTGGACTATAAGTCTTCGGAGGTCTCCTTCTTATGCAGATCGGTCCCAGTCATGCTACTGTAGCTTGGTGTCAAGGTTCTCGCGGCAAGTTCACCCTGTTTGTTCTAGCGCAATCACATTAATCTCGTTGTCCATACACTTTCATGACAAGTCGACCTGTTAGTGAATATGATCTCATTTCTGTTTTTGATCTTTTTCATTGATCATAAGCTTATATCATTGATTTTTCAATGAGTTTTCGTGCCGTTGGGCTAAATGCTCGGGTGAGGAGCACCTAACTTAGAAGGAAACGTGTCTTTATATTTTGGCTAAATGGCTTTCTTTTCATGATTTTTTTCCATCTTTTTGGAGATCATACACTTATTTGCATTGGTCGCTCGCTTAGAAGTGTTTTAGGATGGTGCTGACTTCTAGTATAAACTACTTGGGGCTGAGTTTGCGTAGACACTTGAAACTTTGGTACACGTAGGTATTGAAACCGACTCGCATAAACCGGAGATCTAAGGTGTCAGGACGATACTGGTTCTGTTAGAATTGTCGTCTCCTCGGAGTTTCAAAACTTGGTTTGAACTTGGGCGCATTCTCGTGATGCTTTTGCTTTTGAGGAACGAACGAAAAATTTTTGTTTACGTCGAATAACATGGGGATGTTTGCGTAACGGAAAAAAGAATATATAAACGAGCTTTTATTTGCTAAAACGTGAAAATGTTTGAATAGAAATTACGAAAATTAAAAGTACACAGGAATGGGAAATAAACGCTCCGCTCCCACACTATCTCAATCAGTGTCCCCACTGATTTGAAAGAATGCGAGAGGGAGATACAACGGAAATGAAAGTACAAAGAAACTGAACATATAGTAAACAGATAAGGAAAATGATAACTAATCACGGCCTCTGCCTCGGTCACGTCCTCGCTCGCGTCCTCTGGCTCTGACTTGGTCAACTCGGTCCTCAAAACTCATAGCTTCAGTATGATAGACATAGTCGCGGAGTCCTTCGAACTGCAAGGTCAGATTCGCCAAGTTCTCAGTAATGGTTTCTTGGCCGGTTTGTAGTTGTTGCATTTGGGTCCGATGCCAAGCTTCGAACTGCTTTGCTCGCTGATTCTGCTGCTGCATCATAGCGAGTATCTGGGCCTGCTGGTCGAGAGAGCGACGAAGATCTTCTTCTGAGTAGTCGGGCTCTGGACGGCGGCGGCGGCGGCAGTAGGATGTACCTTTGGACGGAAGTGGTTGCGATGCCTCCGGTTGCTCTGGTCTGTCCAACTCAGCTTGTATTTCGTCATCAGAACCTTGGGTGTGGTCCTGAGTTGGAGCAGCGGCAGCGGAAGGGCAGTGAGGTCAAATAGCCAGTTGGTACGATCCTCTGGGTGTATCCGGGTGCGTGATGGAAGGATGATGCTTCAGACGGTTTTGCCATGCACTACCGGGTGGTACTTGCCATCGGCTCTGGAACGGATGAGGTGAGAGGCTCTGCAGTGGTCGGTGTCAAGGAACACCGAGGGAATGGCGTGGAGGTGCTGGAGGCGGTCACCGAGGTTCAGCCCAAGTGCAATGGCAGTGACAATCCCGCCAAAGTAAAATGGCTTGGAGCCACGGTTACAGTTGGCCTGAATGTGGGCCAGGAGGAATGGAGCGGCGTTGATGGGCTCGTTGTTGAAGACACAGCGGAGAAAGAAGAGCTCTTTCGAGTTTACCTTATGGTTGCTATCCCGGGCGAAGATGGTGTTGCTCAATGCTCGGTGGTAGTACCGGATGGTCGGGTTGTGGATATGCATTGCGTGCAGAGAATCCCAACCATCGGCATTGATGCCGGTTAACTGGTACCAGAGCGCGAAGGCTTCGTGCTGGAACTGATCGGTGAGGCGGCGGTGAGCATTGTCGCCACGAGGGAGTTGTAAGATGGCGGCAATCTGGTTCTGGTTCACTTGATAGTTTGTGCCGAACATCCGGAAGCATGCGGCACCGGAGTGTTGGCTGAGGTCGCCGCTGGAAGTGACGTAGGTGAACGAACTTAGGAACTCGAGGGTGAGTTGTTCGTACATCGGCAGTGGATTGGTGCAGAGGTTCTAGACGCCGGCTCTTTGAAGCATCCAAGTGACGTCGTCAAGGAGTCCGAGCTCCGTGAGCGATGGGATATGCGAGTAGTGGGTCGGCTGTAGCGACCGTTGGTGGAAGGCGATAAAGTTGGCTCGCTGTCTCTCTCCGGAGTCACCGTCGTTGAACACAATGTTGCTGAGGTCTGGGGTTTCGTTGTTTCTCGCCATTGTTGGGGGATACGGAGGAAATGCGGATTGGGGTGGTTCTGTGGAGTGGGAAAAATGTGACAGAAGTGTAGTAGGAAGTTGAGATGGGAGTTGGAATATATGGTGCAAGGTGGGGAAAACGAAAGTTGGGAGTGGGGTGTGAGTTTCTGATGATTGGAGGTTGAAAGGAGATGAGTGAGAGAGAAAATGCAATCCCTATTATATCAGATAACAGTTTTGGGCTCGTGACGGTCGTCACGTATCTGTGACGGTCGTCACCCGTGTGACGGTCGTCAGGCTCCTGTGACGGTCGTCACACCAGCAAAATCTGCAGAACGCAGAATTTTGCTTTGAGGGTGTTCGTGCAATGATTTTTAGGCCTATAAATGATATGGCAATGTATTATAGCGGCCAATAAACAAAGAATAACGTAAAAACAGAATAAATGAATAAAGACTATAATTGAAATAACAATTAATTAAAATGATGGTAATGTAATACATAAAGAAATTAACAATGCAAAAAAATCAAAATAATTGAAAACGGACGGAAAGTAGAAAAACTAAACTAAACTAAACTAAAGCTAATGCCTAGTCTTTTCGTGCCTTCAACTCATCAAACTTCCGCGCGTAGTAGTCGAGCTGGTCACAGACTAAGTCCATGAAGACTATGAGTTTGCTGTGTATGCCTACGATGTCGTCTTTTACAGTAGTCAGAGCTGCGTCAACGTTGTCCAATCGGTGCAGAACAATATCCATTTTGTCAGTGGTCTCCTCAGGAATGGGCTCAGGATAGGTGTTGTAATGCGGAGGAGTCGTAGGGTCTACTTCAGCTTCTGATACAGCATCCTCATAGTACATATAATCGTGTGCTTCAGAGATGTGATCACTGTCGTACATTTAGTTTCGTGGTGTTGATTGAGGTGAAGGAGGTCCCATAGGCTCATCCAATTCATAAAGCCAGTTGTCCTTGTTGTGGATACTTGTCATCTGATGATTTGGCAATGTGAATAGCTGGACAGGTTTGTCATTGATGAGGTACTCGTAAGGTCCAGGTCCCATAGTTCTTAAAATGCGCCGGTTAAAGCAGAACTGGATATTCATGGGTCGGATGGTGCCAAAACTCGTGCTTGCATTTAAGTGGAATCTAAGCCCAAGCTCGTGGGCAATCATTGTCACGAGGCCTCCTATTAGAATAGGTGATTGTGGGTTCTGAGTGAGGCGTCGAAAAGATCTCATCATGAAAGGTACGACATTCACTGTACGACCCTGAGAAGCACAGAACATGATAAATAACTCTTCTTTAGATACTGTAGTAATATTTTCTTCTTTCCCGAAAAGGGTGTGAGCTAGTATCTTATGAAAGTATCTGAAAGCTGGGTTATGAATCTCATCATTATACATTCTGTCTGGTTCAGGGTGATAGTCGCCTGTGATTCTACCCCAGAATTGGTTGAGTTCAAAATCAAGGTCATCATCTTCTGCACTGATGAACACATGCGGTCCGCTAGGAAATCCTAGGAGGTTAGCTAATGACATCCGGCTATGGGTCTGGTCCATTCCAAACATCCTAAAGGCGATCAGCTCTGTGTTGGATCCAAAACCATAGTTGGGTAGGTACCTGAAGGAACTAAGGAATTCGTAGGTGAGGTCCTTATAGGTAGCAAAACGGGTTTTCAAAGCAGTGTTCTCCCAACCCAGTTGATTGAACAGGTATTGGATGCTATCCGTGATTCCGAGTTTCTCCATGGTAGACTTATCATAATACAGCGTTAAGGCTATTTCTCTTTCAGTTAATGCTTCAAATCTTGCCTTTTGAGCTAGTCCTCAAAAATGAACCTTTGTGAAGTCGTACGCGGCCATACTCGCAGGTAAGTTGGAGAAAAACAGGAGGAAGGTTTGAAGACTTTTAAAATCCTGAAAAGTTTAAAACAGAAATTTGAAGTCAGGATTTTAAGAAAAACGAAAGGCGGTGAAAACAAAAGATAAAAGAAGAATATAAAATAAAAATATGAAAATAAAAGAAAGTAAAAATAGTGGCAATTTTTAGTTTAGAATTTTTGTTAAAATTTCAAAGTAGAATTTTTAAATAAAACTGAAATACAGTAACGAGGAAAAATGCGGGAAAATTGGGTTGCCTCCCAGTAAGCGCTGTTTTTAACGTCTAAAGCCTGACGATAGCTTGGTGACAAGCTATTCGGGTGTTTGAGCTGGAAGCTCAAGCAATGCTATACTACAGACTTGAGGGCTGTTTTCGTTCTTATTATAATGTTTTAGACATTGTCCGTTTACGATAAACGGTGCATTCGTCTTATCGGTAATTTCAACAGCTCCACTCTGAAGTACTTTAGTCACTTCATAAGGTCCGGACCACCTAGATTTTAGTTTACTTGGGAAGAGTTTTAATCTTGAATTAAATAGCAGTACGATGTCTCCCACACTGAATTGTTTCCTGATTGAACGTTTATCATGCCACTTTTTAGTTCGTTCTTTGTAGATACGGGCATTTTCGTAAGTGTCTAATCGAAGTTCTTCCAATTCGTGTAAGTTCAAGATTCGCTTTTCTCCTGCCTCGGTGTAGTTGAAATTAAGTGTTTTAATGGCCCAGAAGGCCTTATGCTCTAATTCTACAGGGAGGTGATAGGATTTACCGTAAACTAATTTGTAGGGTGTAGTACCTATTGGTGTCTTAAAAGCTGTCCTATAAGCCCATAAAGCTTCATGTAGCTTTGATGACCAATCTTTCCTTGAGGTAGCGACAATCTTTTCCAATATCTGTTTTATTTTCCTGTTCGAGACCTCTACTTGTCCGCTAGTTTGCGGATGATAGGGTGTAGCTACTCGGTGTCGGACTCCATATTTAGAAAGAAGTTTATCGAATATTCGCGATATGAAGTAAGATCCGCCGTCACTAATGACGAGTCTGGGTACACCGAATCTAGGAAAGATTGTGTTTTTGAAGAGTTTGATTACTACTCGTGCGTCATTTGTTGGAGCAGCAATGGCTTCTATCCATTTAGACACATAATCTACAGCGACGAGTATGTAGTTATTACCAAAAGAAGGCGGGAATGGTCCCATGAAATCTATTCCCCATACGTCGAAGATTTCTACCTCTAAGATTCCTTTCTGAGGCATTTCATCGCGTCGTGAGATGTTGCCAGTTCGTTGGCATCGATCACATTTTAGCACAACGATGTGGACGTCTTTCCAGAGGTTAGGCCAGAATAAGCCTGCTTGGAGAATCTTAGCGCATGTCTTGGATGTACTAGCATGACCACCATATGGTGCTGAATGGCATTGGGAAATGATATTTTCTATTTCTTCCTCTGGGACACAGCGACGGTATATGTTGTCGGTCCCTCTCTTGAAGAGTAGAGGTTCGTCCCAATAATAGTGTTTCAGATCGTGGAAGAATTTCTTCTTTTGCTGATAAATGAGATCCGGTGGAAGCACGCCTGCAGCGAGGTAATTAACGATGTCAGCATACCAAGGTAATGTGACTTGGGCATAGACGGCTTCTACAGCCTTTTCGAATTCTGGATCTTCCGAGATTGAGTTAGGCGTGTCACTTTCTAATTTGGCTATCAGACGTTCGTACGGGAAATCGTCATTTATCGATACTGGTTCATGTTTGATGCCTTCTATTCGGGATAAGTGATCTGCAACAACGTTCTCGGTTCCTTTCTTATCTTTGATTTCTAAGTCAAACTCTTGTAATAACAGGATCCATCTCAATAGTCTTGGTTTGACATCCTTTTTGCTTATTAGGTACCTAATGGCAACGTGGTCTGTGTATATGATAATTTTTGCTCCTACTAGGTAAGAACGAAATTTGTCAAGCGCAAATATAACTGCTAGAAGTTCTTTTTCTGTTGTAGCGTAGTTCATTTGGGCAGGATCTAAGGTTCTACTGGCATAGTAGATGGCATGGAGTTTCTTTTCCTTCCTTTGTCCTAGAACTGCGCCTACGACATAATCACTCGCATCGCACATGATTTCGAACGGTAGTCGCCAATCGGGTGGTTGCATAATCGGTGCGGTGATAAAGGCTGATTTTAATGTTTCGAATGCTTTTAGACAGTCGTCGTCGAAGACGAACTCAGCATCTTTCATCAACAGGCCGGTCAAAGGTTTTGTGATTTTTGAAAAATCTTTTATAAATCTTCGGTAGAAACCGACATGTCCTAGAAAACTCCGTATTTCTCGTACGGATTTTGGAGGTTGGAGATCTTTTATAATCTCTATTTTAGCTTTGTCGACCTCAATTCCTTTATTTGATATGACATGTCCTAGAACTATTCCTTGTCAGACCATAAAATGGCATTTTTCCCAATTTAGGACGAGGTTCACTTTTACACAATGTTCTAATACCATTTCTAAATTTTGTAGGCATCCTTCGAAACTTTGTCCACATACCGAGAAATCGTCCATAAATACTTCCATGATGTCGTCTATGAAATCTGCGAAGATTGCCATCATGCATCTTTGGAAGGTTGCTGGAGCATTACAGAGTCCGAACGACGTTCGGCGGTAAGCAAAAGTACCATAAGGACATGTGAATGTAGTCTTTTCTTGGTCAACAGGATGAATGGGAATTTGGAAAAATCCTGAATAACCATCTAGATAGCAGAAATATGAGTGTTTGGCTAATCTTTCCAACATTTGGTCTATGAAGGGTAACGGGAAGTGATCTTTTCGTGTGGCCTTGTTAAGCTTCCTATAATCAATGCACACCCTGCTTCCAGTCACGACTCTTTTTGTTATTGATTCGCCTTTTTCGTTTTTAACTACTGTGACTCCTCCTTTCTTTGGTACGACATGAACTGGGATGACCCATTCACTATCGGAGATTGGATAGATGATTCCTGCATCTAGCAATTTCTTTACTTCATCTCTGACTACAGTGCTTAGGATGAGGTTCAGTCTCCTCTGATGCTCTCTAGAGGATTTAGAGTCTTCCTCTATTGTAATTCGATGCATACAGATTGAAGGGCTTATACCTTTTAGATCGCTTATGTTATAGCCTAACGCGGTGGGGTACTTCTTTAGGACTTCTAATAGCTTTTCGGTTTCTGGTTGTCCTAAGTCGACGTTGACTATCACTGGTCTTTTTAGTTCATCGTCTAGAAATTCATATCTAAGGTTTTTGGGTAGTGTTTTAAGTTCTAAAGATGGGTTCTTCGGACCTGGCATATGGTTTGGGGTTAGTGCTAAGCTTTCGCTTAGGCTGTCGTCTTTATACGGTTTACGCCAATCATCGTCTTTAGAAATATCGGGTATTTGAATCTTTATTATTTATGAATACGTGGTCTCTTCATTTTCAAGTTCTCTTATGCATTCGTCAATTTCGTCTACTAAATAGCAAGTATCGTCTATGGCTGGTGCTTGTAAGAACTTGGTGAGAATGAACTCTATCTTTTCTTCTCCTACTTCGAATGTCAGCCTTCCTTTCTTCACGTCTATAATAGCTCCGGCTGTAGCTAGGAACGGTCTTCCTAGGATAATTGGGGTAACAGTGTCCTCTTTAATGTCCATGATTATGAAGTCGGTTGGGATGTAGAATTGTCCTATGCGTACTGGAACGTTTTCCAGTATTCCGACAGGGTATTTTTTTGATCGGTCAGCTAATTGTACGGACATTTTGGTTGGTCTGAGGTCTCCCATATTCAGCTTTTTGCATATAGATAAAGGCATAACACTGATACTGGCTCCTAAATCGCATAGAGCTTTGTCTATCACGAACTTTCCTATGATGCAGGGTATGGAGAAACTACCTGGGTCTTTTAATTTAGGAGGCATGCGGTTTTGAATAATAGCGCTACACTCTGCAGTAAGTGTAACTGTTTCGTTATCCTCGATCTTTCTCTTATTTGACAGGATTTCTTTGAGAAATTTAGCGTATGACGACATTTGAGTTATTGCTTCTGTAAAAGGAATAGTGATATTCAACTGTTTAAGGAGCTCTACAAATTTCTTAAACTGTCCTAAAGTTTGAGAGTTTATTAATCTTTGAGGATAAGGGATAGGTGGTTTATATGGCGCTGGAGGTGCTTGAGTTTTTTCACTTGCGGTATCCTCCTTCTCGTTGTCTTCCTTCTTCTCTAACTCGGATTCCTTTTCTGCTTGTTCAGTTGGTTTTTGTTGCATGGCTGAGTTTTCGGTCCTCGGATCGATCGGTTCGTCCAATTCTTTTCCACTTCTTAATATGACAGCATTTGCTTGACCTTTTGGATTCTGTTCGGGTTGTCCAGGAAATGTGCCAGCGGGTGCGGCAGCAGAGGCTTGTTGTTGAGCCACTTGTGATATCTGTGTTTCTAACATTTTGTTGTGGGTGGCTAAAGCGTCTACTTTTCCGGTCAACTGTTTAATTTGCTCGCTAGTGTGTATGTTTTGATTCAGGAATTCTTTGTTTGTTTGAGCTTGAGTAGCTATGAATTTTTCCATCATCAACTCGAGGTTTGATTTCCTAGGTGCAGTCTAAGCAGCAGCTGGTTTCTGATATCCTGGCGGAGCAGCAGGCATTTGCAATGCATTATCGCTTTTGTAAGAAAAGTTTGGATGATTTCGCCAACCTAGGTTGTAAGTATTTGCGTAAGGATTTCCTTGAGTATAATTCACTTGGTCTGGTGGGATTCCGGCTAGCAATGGACATTCGGGCGCATTATGAGTGGTGCTTCCGCATAACTCGCAATTTGGAGTTACGGCAGCGACGGTTGCAGTGGGGTTAACGGTCAGACTGTCAATCTTCTGTGCTAGAGCATCTACTTTAGCGTTGAACTTTTCAAGGCTGCTGATCTCGTACATCCCACCTTTCGCTGTGGTTTTCTCTGTTGGAGTGCGTTCACCTCCCCATTGGCAGTGGTTCTGAGACATGTTTTCGATTAGTTGGTAGGCTTCGTCGTATGGCTTATCCATAAGTGCACCGCCCGCGGCGGCGTCTATTGTTAATCTGGTATTGTATAAAAGCCCATTATAGAAAGTATGGATTGTCACCCAGTCTTCTAGACCGTGGTGAGGACATGTTCTCATCATATCTTTGAATCGTTCCCATGCTTTGTAAAGAGATTCAGTATCTTTTTGTCGAAATCCGTTAATTTGAGCTCTAAGCATAGCAGTTTTGCTTGGCGGAAAATATCTCGCTAAGAAGACGTTCTTCAACTGTTCCCACGTTGTAACGGAGTTGGATGGTAAAGATTGTAACCATGTCCACGCTCTGTCTCTAAGAGAGAATGGGAAAAGACGAAGTCTTATCGCGTCTGGAGTTACTCCATTTGCTTTCACCGTGTCTGCGTATTGTACAAACTTCGTTAAATGTTCGTTTGGATCCTCAGTTGCATTTCCTGAGAATTAGTTTTGTTGTACAACTGACAGCAATGATGGTTTCAGCTCAAAATCGTTTCGAGTAATAGCTGGGGCAGCAATGCTACTTCTAGGCTCCATCTGAGAGGGTGTAGCGTATGCCTTCAGCGGTTTGTTTGGAGGTCCTTCAGCCATGTTTGATTCTTCTTCGGATTTGGGAATGGGAGCGAGAGGATCGGGAATGTTATGTTTGAGTTGGTACTCAATGATTCGGCTTCTTAGATGTAAGAAGCGCTCTAGTTCTGCGACTGAAGGTTTCAAGATATCGCCTTGTGGGCGATTACTTGGCATACAATTGACAGCACTAGTAAAGGAAAAATGAAATTGTTAACCTAGTCTATACGGTGTAACAGAAGGTTACACTATTGACTAAACGGGTCCCCGGCAACAGCGCCAAAAACTTGATCGCGACTTTCTATGTCTAATACAACTTAACTGCAAGTGCACAGTCTATCGCGTAGTAATAATAGATATCGATCCCACAGGGACTCGTAATCAAACTAGTGTTCTCGGGAGTTACTATGTTTAGCTAGGTAGATAATGCTTAAGGGAATAAGATTGTCACTAAAGGGAACTAAAAATGTTATTTAAATTATAATTACGTGAATCGATATGTAGTAATTATGTTCTTCGGGGATTTGACAAGTTACCGGTATATGAAATATTTTTCAGAGTTTATTTAAGCAGAAAATAGTGATCTGAAGACTCTCGTCTCACGATGGTTATTGACGCTAATCATAATTCTAAGGGCCAAACGTACGCTTTCGTGTCCCATTTGGGGTTAAAACTATTTTTTGGAAATCTCTAAGTTCTAATTCATTTTAAAGTGCTTTCGCTGTTATTAAAATGAATGACTAGTGTTTACTATCTGGTCTTGCCGCAACTTTCGCTTGTTGGTTCGTACCTTAATTAATTTCCCACTTTCGTGGCAAAACTACTTTTAAAAAAGTTCTCGCTTTCGCGACGAAGTTTATTCAGTAAATAAATTTAAACACTCAGACCATAAACAACTTTTGAAAAGGAAAGTTTTCAACCAGTTATTATCAAATCCCTTCCGAATTATTATTACATATCGATTACTTTGATTTAGCTAGACATGGATTTGGGAAAGGTAAAACATAAATAAAAACAATAAGTAATAACATGCATCATAATGAAAACTGGAATTACGATTAAAATGAGAAACCTGTAAATATTCCAATTGACCTTTGGGCAGATCCTCCACAAATGTTGGCAGGATTCTGGTCTTTATGCCAATTGATCGTACAAAGGAAATAGGAATTACAGAAGAGAAGAAATGAAAGGCAACAAAAAAATAGAAAGAAACTAAAACTGAACTTTTGCTCTGGAAATGAAATTGGGCAGCACTTCGTTGTCTGAATGCGGCTCCCTTTCTCAGCTCCCCTCCTTCCCCTTTTATAGAAATAGAATTCTAACGGTTATAACTTGAAGAAGGTGGACTTTGAGGCAGAATTATCAGGGAGTAGTGGTCCACTATTTGGGACTTGGAACTGCTTCTTTCACGTGCATTTGAAGTGGGGCGTTTTTGCCTGCATGACGGTCGTCACGGTGTGTGACGGTCGTCACCCGTGTGACGGTCATCATGGAGCTGTGACGGTCGTCACAGCAGCAAAATATGCATTCTGCGTTTTTCATGTTGTTTTCATCCGGTTTTCGTCCATATTTCATCCGTGATTGCTTCTTTTCTTCATATTGCCTTGTTTAGACGTGATCATCAAATACCTGCAAAACATCAGACAAATAACACGGAAATAACCCGAAATCGGATCGAAAACAGTTAAACATCAGTTGAATTATGCATCAATATATATATATATGATTTCGTGTTATCACCAGGTTAAATCACATCTTGCACCTCCTCGTTGTTTCGAAGACCTTCTTAAGGTGGGTCATGCGGTGGACCTCGGTACGCTATTTGACGATTATGTCGTCCATGTAGACTTTGAGCATGTCGCCAATCTCTCCCTGGAAGACCTTGTTCATCATACGTTGATAGGTGGCGCCAGTGTTCTTTAGGTCGAAGGGCCTTACGTTGTAGTAATAGTTGTCTGACTCGGTCATGAAGGTCATTCTCTGTTTATCGACCTCATCCATGGGGATTTGGTTGTATCCCGAGTAGGCGTCCATGAAGGACAATAATTTGAAGCCCACCGAGTTGTCGACGAGCTTGTCGATATTGGGGAGAGGATAGGCATCCTTGGGACATGCCCGATTAAGATCCGTATAGTTAACACATATCCTCCATTTTCCATTACTCTTTTTGACTAATACAACGTTGGACAGCCAGGTTGAATACTGGGTTTCTGAAATAAAATTTGCCTCTAGGAAGTCTTTTACAACTTTTTCAGCAGCCGCCGACTTTTCGAGGACTGCCTCCGCCTAAGTTATACTACAGCCTTCGCGGCTGGGTTGATGGAGAGCTGGTGGCAGGCGACCTCGGGGTCAAGGCCGGGCATCTCGGCGGCACTCCAGGCGAAGAGGTCGGCGTTCTTACGGAGACAGGCCTTCAGTTGCTTCTTCGCCAGGTCGGGCAGTCCAGCTCCAATCTTCACGCTCCTGGTCGTATCCTCGCCGAGGGCTACGAGCTCAAAGTCCTCGTCTCGAATGTGGAGCGTTGGGTGGAAGGGTTGTCTGTTGACCTCTGGAGGAGCATGCTCGACTTCGGCTTCGTGGCCCTGTTCTTCGGGGAAGCGGCAGTCGAGTTCCACGGTGTCGACGTGGTCCTTTGGCCTGTGCTCTTGCATGGGCATGGACTTCTTGATCTCTTTGGGAGAGGATCCGATCATGCTGAGACCCTTCATCGCTGCCTCGAAACATCTTCAGGCTGCCTCTATGTCGCCGTTGAGGGTGACGACAGCTCCCCTCCTGGTGTAATACTTCATCTTAAGGTGGACCGTCGATGGCATTACAGTGAGATCTGCCAGAGTCGTCCTGCCTAAGATGCAGTTGTACAGGGAGGGACACTCGACGACCAGGAAGCGGATGTTGATCTCCCTAGCCATCTTATTTGTCCCAAAGGTGACCTTGAGCTTCACATATCCCCACGGTATCGTCGTCGTCCCGTTGAACCCCTGGAGGTCGAAGCTGACATAAGGGGTTAGATTAGTCTTTTCGAGCTGCAACATCGAGAACATGTGGGTATACATGATATCCACTGAACTCCCTCCGTCAACCAGGATTCGGAGGGCGTCGAAGTTTTCCATTTGTGCCCGAATCAGCAGGGGAATGACGGAGTTGGGGGCTCCTCCGGGAAGCTCTTCGAGGTAGTACGTGATCGGGTTAGACCAACTGTGGAACTTGTCGAGGGTGATCATTTTGATGGAGTTGTTGCTCATCAGCTCGTCAAACTTCCTATTCACGGACCCGATGGAGAGCTTGTTTGGGACCCCGCCTGAGATGGCCATTACAGGGGGAAGTATTCCCACGGGCTTATGGGGCATATTGGTTCTTCAGGAAGTTAGTGCCCGGTGTTACGGTGAGAATCGTGATACCAAGCTATTGATTAACTTGAATCTTAATTCTTAAATTCACAACCGGACTTTAATTTATCCAAAGGAAAGGTCTAAAGAAAGAAAAACCCTTTTCGCGATGTAACAACAACGCTAAGAGATTCGGGGATCGGGGGTTAGTTATGTATAGGGTAGGTATTTCACATCCTAAACATCTGTAGTACTCTACAGGAACCTTTTGTTTGTTTGCATGCTAAGTTGGTAAATGTTTGCTAAGGTTTGGGGTTGGGTAAAGAGATAGGGTATGATAGATGAAAACCTAAGATTGTTTCTAAGTTTGCTCGCAAAGACATCGCGTCCTCTGCCTACGTATCCTAACTAGGATAGAATCAGAGCAATCGTGGTTCACCTCACTAGGGTTAAAGAACACTTGATTATGATCAAGGTTCAGAGGGGAACAAACATAACAATGCTTGTATAGAGTTTCACGAACTCTCTAGATCTATGTTGAACACTCAAGAAAGGGGAGTAAGTAATCATATCCCTGATTCTTACATAGAGTTTACAAACTCTATCCTAGGGTTCTATTTGAAGAATACTCCTAGTGAGGGGGAAGGTCTCTTAGACTTAAGCAAAGTCTAGGGATTTGTAAACTAGGGTTGAAGGATGACTTAACAAAATCAAGGAGGTAATGAGCTTTCCATGACACAAGAGTCAATGGAGAGACTTTTCCTTTGGAAGGAGAGAGGGGAGGCAACTTGGATGAGAACTAGAGAGTTCCCATCACTTGGGGAAGAAAATTTTTAACAAAGTATAAACATATTCAAGCCTGAGGAATATAGAAGACATAATTATAATCAAGGATTAACCAACACATTATAATGAGCAAGTATTTTGAGTAGGACGAATGGTTACGACCAATTATAGCAAGCATATTACAATGAGCATGTCTTGACAAAGGTGTAGGCATATCTTAACAAAGATTGAAAGTACGGTCTTAACAAAGATTAGGAAAACATGATAAAGGTGAAAACCATGTAAACAAATAACAATTTGAAAACAAATCATGTTATAAACTCAAAGCGTAACAACAATATGCATAGATAACAACCTCACACAGTTAAATTAGTTTAGCCTCGTAATTTAGGAGGTACATGGCAAGAGGATTACTTAACAAAGTAAAGATGAAGAAATCATGGTGACAACCATGGGAGAAAGTCCTAACATGCTCACTAATACGCGAGGAATGAGAATAAATGAATATCTAAGCGCAAACAATCATAGTGAAAAATAAAATCATCTGCGTATGGGAGATAACGATCTCAATACCAAGAAAACTTGCAAGTAACCCAAAGGCATGAAAATGAACAAACATGGAATTTTAAAAATATCACATGAAAGTAGGCATCAAGACAAATATAATGCAAAAAGAATGGGTTCAAAATGATAAAAAATGAGTGAGTTATGATTTTTTGAAGTTGAGGTGATTTATGACAAATAAAACAAAATAAACAAGAATAATAAAAAGGAGAAAGGGCCAAGCTGGGGGTTGAACCCAAGCCCTTATGTTTACAAACATACACCACAACCACTAGAGCACACACGCGCGCTTTGAAAAGTAATGGAAAGAATAAACAAAATAATAAAACATGAGATAAGAAAATAAATGAAGCAAAAAAGTAATGGCAAGGCAATAACCACTGGGGTGGCGATACATCCGTTGATTATCCCACCCCAATAAATACATAACCCTTCACGCGCGTTATTTTGGGCCCAAAACCAAGGCAAACAAAGCAGATACGGATTGGATCGAAACTCTATCAAATCAAAACCAAATTCAACAAAATTAGAGTCTAAATTGCTTGGAATTTAATGAGGATTAAGATAGCATCAACCATTTTTCAAAATCATGCTTACACAAGGGAACTCGATGGAATATGCAAAAGAGAAATTTGGAATGCATAAGGGAACCCAATGTCTAAAATAGATGCATACAGTCCATATAATCACTATGCACAAACTCTAAATATGTAAATGAAGGATCTCAAACTCAAAGATCAGCCAAAAAACTAATCAAAACAAAACTGGCACGTTATGGTAAGATGAAATGCAAGGCTGGACATGAACAACAAGTTATGATGCAGCCACAATGCCATAGCCTCATACTCAGTTCAGGCATGGATTTTTATCAAACATGGGCTACAAGGATCTTCAAATGGATACAGGCATTTCACAAGGCTGACAGATTGAGAAGTAGTGCAATATCAACACATCCACACATCACCAATTGCTTGACAGCAAAACAATGTGTACATGAGTTTCCACACACACAAGTGCAAAAGTCAAAAAAAAAATGGAGTTTGAAAGTATGAGAGTTTTAAACATCATCTTCTGAAACAGGATGCAAACAGTAAGTCAAAGCAAAATATCCTTTGATAATTCAATTCAATTTAAATGAATTCCAATCAGCATTCCTACACAAACTTACACACAAATCAAAATGATCTAGAAGCAACTGTTATGACATGGATTATGCATGAACAAGTGGAATTTCTGTTTAAGGCAAGCATTGATCATTCTAACCTTACACACACCTCTAATATAAGCTAAAGAATGATCTTTGATGAAAAACAAGTGGCTGTTATGACAGTATAAGGTTTTGGTATCCAAGGTGCTCACTTTATGTGTGATCATTCATTTCAAAGTGTGATTCTTGATTCCAACCAGTTTTAGATTCCAAGGACCACACAAACATATTACAAATGATAAACATGAAATGTTAGATCAAATATTTCAATCAAAAACAAGGTTGATGCAAAAATGGTGTGTGGAGTGTCATTTTTGTGAAGAAGTGGTCATTTGAAAGGTGAATTTTTGTGACAGTGATCTTTAGTGTAAAATGAACATACCAACACACTTCAAATGACTATTATGATGTGTATGTGAAGTGAGTTTAAGGAAAAAGAGACTTGTGCAAAGAGTAGCAATTGTGTGGCTTGAATGTGTGTGTGAAAGGTGGTTTTAAGACATGAAACTTTGAGGGAGCTGCCTTGAGGTCAAAACAATTATATCAACATACTTTAAATGATATTTAAGGGATGTTCCAATGCTGCTTTGATGTAAAAATGATTTGGCATGAAAAAGTGATAATTGAGTGACTTGATGCATTGATGGATTTGTGACAACATGTGAATTTTTGATGCTATGCACAAAACAACCAAGTAAGCACACAAGCATATCTTAAATGTACATAGAAACATGCTGGGATGATAAAGTCAAGTTTTTAATGCTTTATGCAAAATATGGCCTCAACTACTATGGTTCATTTTCAAGCAAGTTATTAGTGCTGCCAGCAGTGGAGATTATGCAGGATCATGTGATGAAATGCAGTGTAATATCAGAGAAAAACAACTTACATGTTTTGGCAATTTCACAAATTTGATGAGGTTGATGTTTCTGTATAACAACATGAGAAATGAACTACCAATTGATGGTAGTTTTCAGGTTTTGACAGCAAAGTAAGACAGCAGTACCAAGATCAACCAAGAAGATGATTTCAAGCCATACAACCAAAAATCAAATGAAATAAACAGAGTTGAAACTGTTTTGTCTACAAACTTAGTTCAACCTATACTAATGCCTGGGAGCCAAGCTAAACAAACTAAAGCCACCAGCCTGCCCTCCTCTCAGTCCTATGCTTCTGACTCAGCAATATAAACAGTCATGATGAGTTCCATCCAACTTTATCTTGGTTATGACCTATAGCCTAACAGTCTGCATCAGGGGCATGTAGGTATGTTGGTATTTCTAAAATAAGAATGACTGCTATGGGTGATTCCACAACAGTTTGGTTCAGTGATCATATGAAAATGCTAGCAGCCTTGTCTCAATCCATCAAGGTTAATTCCACTGCAAGTCTGAGGGCAGTTTAAGAGGAGCATACTCCTACTGCTCTTGCAATAAGCTACAGAAATCCAACTAACACTAGTGGTTGCAGTTTTATGAACAATGTGAACAAAGGCTGCAGAATTCCTTTTTATTGATTTGTATGCACCAACAGATCCATGTTTCATAGTACAACAGAAAACATACCAACACTACAACAGAAATCAATAGCATTTGACAAACTTATGCCTAGCGTGAAGCCAATATCCATCAAGTTAATCATGTGTTTTGGAACAGCATATCAATTTGAACTAGCACACCAATATGACAGAAACAAGTTAAACTCCCTAGGCCAATACTCATGAGAACCTCTATTATTCCTAACAGCATACATCATGAAATTCCAAGCAAAGTGTTCATAACTCAAATTTCATCAAAAATACTCAAGGATGCCAATTCATGAAATATGATGCTAAAGTCAATAAGGATCAATTACATACCTTTTGTAGACCCTTATGAGTAGGCTATATTAGTTGAGAAAACCAGAGATTGCTTGCTTCAATTTTTTAGCCTTTGGACCTTTCTTCAACTTTAAGCAATAATGCACTTCCAATGCTAAATGAAGAGCTGTGACTTTCTAATGATTGGTAAGTGCTTGGACAGTTGAGATATGTTATTTATGAGGTGTTAGAGGGATCAAAACCTCAAGAAAAGGTTTAGAACAAGATTTGGTGGTTTTTGTAGCCTTTGGTCAAAGTATGGTGGAATGAGAGTTGACTTTTTGATTTTTTGTGGTTCTTGATGTTTTAATGGGTCATACACTTTCTATATGTCATTTAGAAGACGTGTGGATGGTTGTGAGAGTGTTGGAAATATTAGAAATGAAAATGGTGTGAAAGTTGCAAAATAACCATTTTTGGTGTTTTTGAACTTTTCTTCACTTATAAGTAAAGAGAGAATGAGAGGGAGAGTTGTGATGCTTTGATCTTATGAGCAGCTCTGGTGTGTATTAGTGAGGGTGAGAAGCCTCTATTTGTAAGAGAAGAAGAGGTTGGGGCAGATTGGTAACTTGCCACTATTGGAGGGAAATTGTGAAGTTTCTTGCAAAATCTTGCCAATATCTTTGTGATTGCCATCTTCACATCAGCTCCAATGCTCTATGCAAGTAAATGACAGTTGGAAGGATGGCTGAGGTGATAGGAGAGAGTCCTTGCTAGTAGGGGACTGCTACTGTCATGATATGGGAAAAAGTTTCTCTTTCATGGTGTAAAAATGATTATTATAATGCTTACTTGCCCCAAGTTGTACAAACTCTCCATTTTTTCATTTTTTCTCGTTTTTACATCATCTAAGCCTCATGATATCAGAAAGAAACAAAGCCCAATAGCTGAGTGTAGCCCATATTGATCAATACTGAATTTTGAAAAATGTTGAATTGGTGATCTCAAGTGTGACAGACCCAACTTCAAGGCATCATAACTCCTGGCTCATAAATCTTCTTGGGGAGTTCTTGCACTTTTTAGAAAGCCCTTGCATAGCTCTACAACTTTCATGTTTTGGGAATTTCCAAATTATTGATGGAACTAGGTTGAAAAACCCTTCAAAGTTCTGAAAAAGTTAATTTGTATGGCCAGTATTTAATGAAATTTCTTTAAGTGTTTTGTACTAAGAAAAATGATTTTTCTATAACTCCAATTCCATGCATTTTTTGAATATGGACCACTGTGGTAATTTTGTAGGGTTTGTCAAGACCTTTCAAACAAGCTTAGAACCACCTCAATTGGATGTGTGGTTGAGGAGTTATGGTTTTGCCCCTTTCGAAACCCTAATTCCCGATTTTTACGATTACTTTCTAATCGTTGATCCAAAGGTTATGAAATTTTATAGGGAAGTGTAATATGATATAAGGAACATTTTTCATTCACACCTTGAAGTCAAATTCCTTATTGTTGGAGAGTTGACTTTTTGGTCAACTTTTCGATCGATCGGTGTCTACCGAGTCGCCCGTTGGTGATCCGGACATCCTGAGGACTTGAAACTCTTTGGACGGACTTTACTAAGCCATAGGAGCTTAATGGACCTTTATGCCATCATTGAAATACTCTTTGAATCAAAAGTCAAACTACAGTTGACTTTTTCCAATCAAAAACCCTAATCGGGTGTCTCAAATCGCACTGTTCTCGAACCCCGGGTGACCACCTCAAATTGGATTCATACTTGACCCAATGTTGTATTCTTGATCTTGTTTGAAGTTGAATCAATCCAAAACATTGATTGATCGGACCACTGAAGTCTCGATTTCGATGGTACGGAACCCTAATTCATCTGCATCTTGACAAAGATAAACTTGAAATGGGTTAAGGTTAGTTAAACGAATGAATATGATCCTACAATGGTGGTGAGGATCTAAGGGGTCAAAATTTGGGGTGCAACAGATGCCCCTATTTAAATATCTTCACTAGATGGTAATGAGAGATGACAATCCTCATGGAATCGCAGTGAAAGGTATTTAGATATAGCAAACCATAAATTTTGTCCCTTAGATCCGATGGTATGCAAAAGGACAAATGCAAATATGCCATGATTCTAAATGACGTTATATGATGCTTGAATGTCAGTCAGATGCAGACGCACGAACAAATATGAAAGAACGGCAAAACGACGAGTAACCACTCACAGTGACCCAACACACTAGGGAAAGATTCAAGGCAAAGTAAGCAGAATAGTTCAAACATGATTAACGATGTTGTTCAAAGAAATTTCTCACGCAGGGGACACAAATTCCACCAGGAAGACACCTCTTCATTGGGGAAAGGAGATACGAACCTCACTGGAGATAACCAGATTGAGAAAGCCCGCAGAGGAAGATGACAATTCTTCACTAGGGAAACGAAAGAAAAGAAAAGCAAACCATACTGGGGGAAAGAAAACCCAATGGGGAAAACTTTCCTAGGGAACGAATCCGCTGGGGAGGCACAGCTTTATCGGGGAAAAGACGGAACAAATACACGAATCTCACTGGGGATAACCAGATTGAGAAAAATTTCCTATAACGAAGAGTTCAAACGGGATCTTCAGGAAGCGGTTAGAAATAAGACCGGACGTGCCGGGGAAACTAGTATCCACTAGTTCTCCGAGACTCGACTAGAGAAGCAAGAAGCTTCAACTGGGGAGACTGATGACGACCAGAATGACAAATAGCTTCAAACAGTGCTAGTTTCCACTAGACTTACTGGGGATATGGTGACGACCAAAACAATAACGGTTTCCAAGAAGTGTTAAGTATCCTTAGACTTCCTGGGGATATGGTGACGACCAAATCGAATTTCCAATTACAAAAATGGGAAATTCCAAGCAATGTTGCCAAAACAACAGGTCCCTGGCTGGGGAAGTTGGTAACAATCAACTTTCGGTACTAATAACAATTAGTTTTCAAGCAATGCCAGTAACCACTGGTCTTAAAGGGGACTGGTGATGACCAAATCAAGATATACCAATAACAATTGGTTCTGGACAATGCTAGTAACCACTAGTCTTAACTGGGGCTTTTGGTGACGACTGAGTCCAGGGAGATCAATGACCATTGGTTCCCTTTTTTTACAAAGTTTGGTAACGACCAGCTTCAAGCGATGCCAATAACTATTGGACTTAGGTCAATTGGTGACGACCGAACTAGGCATATCAATAACAATTTGTTCTAGATAGTGCTAGTAACCACTAGATTCTCCAAACAAGGCTAGTGACCTCTAGACTCATAGAGATTGGTAATAACTGAATCAAGGGGTACCAATGACAATTGGATTTGAAGGTGATGCCAATAATCATTGGACTTTTAGGGAATTTTGGTGACGACCAACTCCAATGTTAATGATCATTGGTTTTTTAGAGGGCAATACTAGTAACCACTAGATTTTTAGCCAAATTTGGTGAAAACCGAATCAGAGGGACTCCAATAACAATTGGTTTGCTTTATAACAGAATCAGTATCAACTGGGTTTGAAAAACAGTTGGTGACGACCGAATTACTGTACCAAACGTAGTTAGTTCTGAACATGTGCTAGTGACCACTAGTCTTTCAAAGTTTGTTGGTGACAACCAAATCGAAGGTGAAAATTGGTAATAACCCCCTGTTTGTGTAACTTAGACATTGCTAGTCACCGCTAGCTTCCCAAACCAGATAAGGAAACCCCCGGATGTCAACTTTGAAGCGAACTTGTAACAACAAAACAAATATAAAGGTAACGACCAAAGGATCTCGACGGCGGGAATGCAAACAAATGCGTATGCTGGCATGATGCTGTATGCAAGACGCAGAACGACCCATAGGAACAGCAGAAAACCAAATAAAGAGGGAACTCGTCACACTGAGCTTCAAAATGCCTCAAGTCAGGCGGCACTTCCTTCTTTGGTGCAGATAACGATCTTTTCTCAGTAATATCCCCGTAATTTTGCAAGGAAGAAGTCTTAGCTTAATAGCTAGAACTGCTGTCAGACGCATCTATCTCGGTCAAAGGTAACAGCGATTTCCACAACTTCAAGAACTGTGTAATATCATCATATTACCTTTAGAACTTTTCAATCATTTTGTCAAATTGTGCTTTCTTTTTAAAACAAGACTTAAGTTTTTCAAAACACTTTGCTTTCATGAAGATTCTTATTAACAAATAAGTGAAATTGCATAACAAAAATAGCAGATCATAACAATGGTTTGGCCAAAAAAAGAACTGATTTTATTGATAGACAAGAACTTTACAAAAGGAAAAGCCTTGGGGATTTTATAAGTTTTGAAAAATGGCAACAGAAAATATTACAGAATCCCATAATAATTCGGTCCTTCCGACTGCCAGTTCACTTGCTTTGCTGCTTCTGACGAGAACAACGGGCGTTGGCCTTTCTTCTAATATTCCGCACATGATTCTGCCCCAGCGTCTGTCAGCTTTCAAACCTTGGGCTTTCATCTGGTCGAGAAAACTGGAATACTCCTTCTATGTATTTCGTTTCAAGCGTAGTATTTTCTTACTGCGTATGAGTTGATGGGATACTTGAGTGGTTCGCCATCCAGAGTCTCGAGAATCAGAGATCCTCCGGAGAAAACAGTCTTCACAACGAAGGGGCCGTCATAGTTGGGCATCCACTTGCCACGCATATCTTTTTGTGTAGGTAGGATTTTTCTAAGGACAAGCTCTCCTTCCCTATACTCTTTGGGACGAACCTTCTTGTTGAACGCCCGGGCCATCCTTTGTTGATAGATTTGACTGTGACACATGGCCGTCATTCTTTTCTCGTCGATGAGATTCAACGAATTGAATCTTTCTTTTATCCACTCGTCTTCATCCAGCTTTGCTTCCGTCAAGATCTTCAAGGAAGGTATTTTGACTTCAATGGGTAGCACAACGTCCATCCCGTACACTAAAGAAAAGGGAGTTGCCCCTGTCGAAGTGCGTATTGATGTTCGGTATCCGTGCAAAGCAAATGGTAACATTTCATGCCAATCTTTGTAAGTTACGACCATTTTTTGTATTATCTTTTTGATGTTTTTGTTTGCAGCTTCAACTGCACCATTCATCTTAGGTCTGTAAGGGGACGAGTTGTGATGTTTGATCTTAAAATCGTCACAAAGTTCCTTCATTGTTTTGTTGTTCAGATTCGACCTGTTGTCAGTGATGATCTGGTTAGGGATACCATATCGGCAGACGATCTCCTTTTTAATGAAGCGTGCGACCACTTGTTTCGTCACATTTGCATATGACGCTGCTTCCACCCATTTGGTGAAATAATCGATTGTGACAAGGATGAAGTGATGGCCATTAGAAGCTTTTGGCTCTATTGCCCCGATCATATCTATGCCCCACATTGCAAAAGGCCAAGGTGACGTCATCACATTGAGAGGATGTGGAGGGACATGCATTTTATCAGCATAAACTTGACATTTATGACACTTTCGAGCGAAGAGTATGCAATCCGTCTCCAAAGTTAACCAGAAGTAACCCGCTCTTAAGATTTTCTTAGCCATGGTGTGGCCATTTGCATGGGTGCCGAAGGTTCCTTCGTGTACTTCGGTCATTATGAGATTCACCTCATTTTCATCGACGCATCGGAGTAAGACCATATCATGGTTTCTTTTGTACAAGATGTCGTTGCTGATGAAGAATTTAGATGACAACCTCCGTATTGCTCTTCTGACAATTGTGGACGCGTTAGCAGGATACTCTTGGTTTTGAAGGAGATTCTTGATATCATGAAACCATGGCCTCTCCCCAGATTCTTCGTCTATTGCCATGACGTATGTGGGTACTGTCCTTCTTTCGATGCGGATCAGAGGTGCCTCGTTGACAAACTGGACTTTCCACATGGATGCCATCATGGCCAACGCATCGGCAATGTGATTTTCTGCCCTTGGTACGTGCTTGAAGGTAATTTCATCAAAATACTCAGCCATCTCTAAGATGTGGGTCTTATAAGGAATCAATTTTTCATCCCTGGTTTCCCATTCTTCTTTGAGTTGGTATATCACCAAAGAAGAATCACCAATTACTTCCAAGATTTTGATACGGAGGTCAATGGCAGCCTCCAATCCTAGGATGCAGGCTTCATACTATGCCATGTTGTTTGTACAGGAGAAACAAAGTCGGGCTGTGACCGCAGTGTACCCTCCAGTTGGATTTTTCAGAACAGCTCCGATGCCATGTCCATTTTTGTTTGACACTCCGTCGAACATCATCTCCCAACGGGATCCCGGCTCGGGACCTTCTTCTGGACCAGGCTCTAGTTTCATGCGCTGAATATACATCACATCTTCATCAGGAAAATCGAACTTGAGCGGTTGATAATCCTCCATAGGATGCTATGCAAGGTGTTCTGACAAGATACTTCCTTTGACGGATTTTTGAGCGACATATTGAATATCATACTCTGATAAGAGCATGTGCCATCGGGCTAATCTTCCTGTTTGAGCTGGCTTCTCAAAGATGTATTTGATGGGGTCCATCTTAGAAATCAGCATCGTAGTGTGACAAATCATGTACTGCCTCAGACGTTTAGCAGCCCATGCCAACGCACAACAAGCTTTTTCCAGGGGAGAGTAACGACTCTCGCAATCAGTGAACTTCTTGCTTAGGTAATAGATTGCATGTTCTTTCTTCCCTGACTCATCAGTCTGGCCCAAGACACAGCCCATCGAATTTTCTAACACGGTCATATACATGAACAAAGGCCTTCCAGGTACCGGAGGAATCAACACTGGAGGTTCTTGCAAATACTGCTTGATTTTCTCGAACGCCGCCTGACAGTTTTCATTCCATACCACCGTTTGATCTTTTCGTAACAACTTGAAGATCGGTGTGCAGGTAGGAGTCAGATTGGAGATGAACCTGGAGATATAATTCAAACGTCCAAGGAAGCCTCTAACTTGTTTCTCAGTTTTGGGAGCAGGCATCTCCTGGATTGCTTTAACCTTGTCAGGGTCTACTTCAATTCCTCGCAGACTAACGATGAAACCAAGTAACTTGCCTGAGCGAACTCCGAAGGTGCATTTTGCTGGATTTAGTCTCAATTGATACTTTCGGAGTCTCTCGAATAGCTTCAGTAGATGATCCAAGTGGTCTTCTTCACTTTGGGATTTTGCAATCATATCATCCACATACACCTCGATTTCTTTGTGCATCATATCATGAAAGAGTGTGACCATAGCTCTCTGATACGTTGCCCCTGCGTTCTTCAAACCAAAAGGCATTACCTTATAACAATAGGTGCCCCATGGTGTGATGAAAGTTGTTTTCTCCATGTCATCTGGATCCATTTTTATCTGGTTATAACCCGAAAATCCATCCATAAACGAAAACACTGCAAAGCTTGCTGTGTTATCCACCAAAGTGTAAATATGTGGTAGCGGGAAATCATCCTTCGGACTTGCTTTATTTAGATCCCTGTAGTCGACGCACATCCTGACCTTGCCATCTGTAACCCGGTGAACTGACTTTAAACAATGTTGCGGATAGCAAGAGTCGCCACCGACTTTTATTTTATCCATAAGGAAAGGTTATAAAAGAACAGGAAAGACCTTAGAGAATATTTTGGGTCCGGGGGGTAGGTTATGAAAAGGGAAGGTATTAGCATCCTTTTCATCCATGGTTATCCATGGGCTCTTAGGTACTTAAGCTCACTTTTGAATTGTTTTGAAATTGTAGTGTGTGAATAGAAAATTTTCAGAATAGTTAATAAATAATCCATGTAAGGATGTGTTAAGAACTTGTTTGAAAACTTGTTGAAAATTTGTTTAAGTGCGAAACAGTTTTGAAGTGAGCAAGCACCTAGGAGTAACCTACCCTAATGTTTAAAGGTCTTTCTTATTCTTCATTTTTTCCTTTAGTAAGACTATCCCTACTATAATGGAGTAGGTAGTCCTTACTTTGGATGTTAAGGGATATGTGAGGGACAATTTGACTTTGAAGGCCATTGTGGGATGTAATAAGCACATATAAGGGACCATCATCATTTTTCGAAAGGGACTCGATTCGTAAAGGCAACCATAAGGGACTTTGATGATTTTTCTATTTGAGGGACTTGCTTTATACACCCCACTTAACCATTATTCGTAGGCAACTTGAGGGATATCCTTAGGAAGTGAGACGGCGATTAAAATCGACTTACGTGTATGACGTGTTTATTTTAATTATCTCTATTTAAAAGTGATCTAAATTTATTTTAATATTACATACACGTTGTTACACTCCCTAATTACTAACCATAATAATAATTAAATAATTAAACAACTTTACATCCAAGAAACAATTACAAAATAATAAGCAAAATAATTAAATAGCAAAGATAAATAAAATATAAATAAGCAATAATAAATAATAAAGGGGGTTAATTCTAAGTTTACTCGGCAAGACATCGCATCTTGTGCCTACGTATCCTTACGGGAGTGGAATCAGAGTAATCGTAGTTCCCCTCAATAGGGAGGTTAGAAACTTCTTGACTGTGGTCAAGGTCTCAAGGGGAATAAACGCATCTTAAGGACACGCTTACGTGGAGTGTAGAAACTCCAAATCTCTACGTTGAAATGTTAAGTTGTAATTAGGGTTAAATTAGGGATTCCACGGCGGGAAACCCTAAAATGAGCGCGGCGGCTCTTTGACCTAATGCTAAGGGTAAAATTGTAATTTTGCCTGCGGCGAGGCATTTGTGAAAATTAGGGTTTGTAGTTTGTAGTTTTGAGGATTTGAAATTGAATGTGTGAAGTTTTACGGACTATTGGCGCGGCGGCCAAACAGTTAGACCTAACCTTCGGATGTGTGCAATGTGACAGAAATAATAGTAAACGCGTGAGATAATTGAATCATGCAAACAGAGAGATAATGTCATAATTTAAACCATGCAAGCAGAAATTTAAAGGCAGAATTTAAAGAGCGATTGTTAAGTTCGCGAGGTTACATGAGAGGAGCAGATACAATATGAAATTTGAATTGAACAATAATAAAATAAAATAAATAACGGTTCTAGTTATTATTTTAAAAAAAGATTTTAGTTATTATTTTAAATTTATCTAAAAAAAAGTTTTTCTTAAAAATAATAAGTTTTCATATTAATTTGGAAAAGATGTTAATGTTATTTATTTTAAAAAACAGATTTTTATATTATAACAAGTTTTAATAAATTAATGATAACAATAATAATAATAATGGTAATAATAATGATAATAATGATAATAATAATAAATAATGATAATAATAATACTAATAATAATAATAATAGTAATAATAATAATAATACTAATAATAATAAAGCAATAATGAATTTTAAATGTGCCAAATAACCCAACAATGTTGCTAACGCAGAAATGCGCTCATCGCAACCAGATCTAAATCGGACGAAACAAAATTTATCGCAAAGAAAAAGAAATTAAGCAAAAAACAGTATTATTGCTCACACAAAAATGCGATCATCGCAACCAGATCGAACTAACACAAATGTCACGCGTCATGCACACAAATGTGCAAACATCGTATCGACATAATTCGATCAAAAATTAATCTTATATATATAAACTCTAACAATTTAAAAATTATATATATATAAACGTAACAGTAATAGATAAAGAAAAAGAAATAACGGTAATAGATGAAGAAAAAGAAATAACGGTAAAAGATGAAGAAAAAGAAACAACAGTAATAGATGAAGGAAAAGAAATAACGGTAAACGATGAAGAAAAAGAAACAATAGTAATGGATGAAGAAGAAAACTAAATAACGGCAAACGGCACTCACTCCTCTTAGGTTTTTTTCATTCTCTCCCCCCTTTCCAACAAGGCAACACATGTATATATAGGGAACAAATTAGGGTTAACACCAAATTGTCAATAATGTCCCTAAAGCCCATTTTAAAGCCCAAACTAAATAATTAGTTAAGAAAAAATAAAATTTAAATAATTTAAAATAATTAAAATAAACTTAAAATAAAAACTAATAATCCTATTGATTCCTAAAATAAAAAATATTATAAAAAGAACAAAATTTTTTTCAATATTTCTTATTTTATGATTTTTTGGATATTTTTATGAATAATTTAGAAAAAAGTGAAAAAAAAAATATTTTAAAAAATGATTTAATTAAAATACGAAAATAATAATTAAATAATAATAAAAAACTATTTTTGTTATTTTTTTAATGAAAGATAGAAAAATTTAGAGTAAAAATAATAAAAAACAAAAAAAATGACAAAGGTGAGATTCGAACTCTCAACCTCTCACACTCATAACTCCTTACACATGTCCTCCTGCCAATTGTGCCATTTTTACTTTTTAGAAAAAAATGCATGCCATATGATATTTACCTGCAAAAAGTCAAACGACTACACAAATTTGTTAGTAATTGATTAAATGCAATGAAATGCGACGACAAATCTTAGGGCAAAATTTGGGGTATTACAGTTATTATGATAATATTTCTCACCCAACCTCTCTTTGATGTTGGCAAAAAAAAAATCATGAAGTTTGACTTTGGTTTGACCACAGTTGACCTCAGTTTGACCTTTTAACTGCATTGACTGCTTTTGACTTATCTGATCATCTGACTGAGCAAACTTTTGAGAAAAGTCTTGAAACTTGACATGGGGGTTCTTATACACATATAAGATGTTATGAAGCTCACTTGAAGTCTTGGAAGTCCATTTAGCCTGATTAAAGTCAAAACCCTAGTTTTGGATGCACTGCTTAGGAGGTGCATTGTCTGAGGGAATTGTCAACTCTTCTGACCAATTATGAATTTTGTGAACCTTGTGAACCTTCTTGGAACACAAAGTCTTGTATTGTGAGGGCAAATTTTGGGGTGCAACAGCTGCCCCTGTTCAATTTTCTGAAACCTGAGGGGTTAGATTGGTATATTTGCCAGTCGTAACCTGGAAGGTTGAAGGGGATTGAACACAAAAGCCCAAAAATTTGCACTCACCAGTGCATGGAGTGATATTGATGGTTGGTTGAACATGATTGAGTGGGCTTAAAGATGCCACTAGGGGAAAGTTCTTCAGTAGTATAATGAGAACTGTCAGGAGTCTGGAGTAATACTGATGTAACAGCATGTCTTCATGAGGATAGAGCAATCAATAATGATAACCCTAAAGCAGTCTTGAAGTGATAAATCTGACCTCAGGAGGATAGAGCAATCAATAGCTCTAAAGCAGTCTTGAAGTAATAATGGCTTCAGGAGGATAGAGCAATCAATAGCTCTAAAGCAGTTTTGAAGTAATAGAATGGCTTCAGTAGGATAGAGCAATCAACAGCTCTAAAGCAGTCTTGAAATAATAATGTGATATGTCTTCAGGAGGATAGAGCAATCAATAGCTCTAAAGCAGTCTTGAAGTAATGATTTCAGGAGGATAGAGCAATGGATAGCTCTAAAGCAGTCTTGAAATAATAATGTAATTTCAGGAGGATAGAGCAATGGATAACTCTAAAGCAGTCTTGAAATAATTAGATGGCTTCAGGAGGATAGAGCAATGAATAGCTCTAAAGCAGTCTTGAAGTAGTAATATGACCTCATGAGGATAGAGCAATGAATAGCTCTAAAGCAGTCTTGAAGTAATAGGATGATTTCAGGAGGATAGAGCAATCAGTAGCTCTAAAGCAGTCTTGAAGTCATGAGAGGCTATCGGGAGGATAAAATAACCCTGAGGTTACAATAAAGCAGTCCCAAAGTAATAAGAAGCTCATCAGGAGGATAAAAGTAATCCTGAGGTTACAATAAAGTAGTCCCAAAGATCATAAGCTTGTTTGTTGGATAATTAACCTGAAAACAAGGTAGCATTCTGTATAACAACATTAGTTTATGCTTTATGTATGCATGTATGACATGATGCACTTAGGTAATGTACTATAGACATATATGTTATGGTATGATGTAAATGATGTATGTATGATATGACACTGCTGGAAGTGTCTGGATATCCTTGTATAACAACTGCTGGCCAAGGAAAATAAATCCCGATTCGTTGTTGAAGAATATATAACCCTCCGTCTGCTGGGGATAACAAGGTATAGATAACCTCCCGTTGTTGGGGATAGTAGGGTATAGATAACCTTCGTTTTCGTTTGATAGTAGGATAAGTATAACATCCCGTCTTCGCTCATCGTGCCCTTATTGGAAAGTAATTTCCCGTATATCCGTATGAGGATAAAAGAGATGGATATAAATTCCAGGGGAGATTAGACTTTGTGAAAATGGATTAGTCCTACTGATGGTTTGTAACTGTCTTGTAAAGATGAACTGGCGAAGCTTCGTTGAAATCCTTCCCTCGTTCGTCCTTAGTAAATACTATTACTGCATTTTCATGCATTTCTGGTAAACATCAATCATATTAAAAGCATACATGCATTTCTGGTAAACATCAATCATATTCAAAGGCATACATACATTCAAACACAACCAATGGACGTTTCGCTTATGTAAATAGGGTAAAAGTAAATCTGGATTCAAAAGATGGAGTTTATTTATATCAAAAGTGACCCATACACGGGTAAGTTTGTACAAGGAGACATAAACCCTAGTAAGAGAATTTTGTCATGAAGTTTTTACAAAAAGAATCAGCTATGTGGGAAATAATCCTATTGAGTTTCAATTCTACTATTGCCACTCAAGTATCTCATCTTCTTGCTGTTGAGACGGAAACGATTGGATCGAGCTTTATCTGTTTGAGCTTGAGTAAGTAGTACAACTGGTTGCAGTTTCATGAGTGATCCAAACGAGACATAGTCATACGCTTTAATCCCTAACTTTTGCCTGGATTGCCCTTTCAGGTTTTCAATCCACCGGGATACCCTTTTTTGCCCAAGCCGCCTTTTCAGGTTTTCGACTTGCCGGGTGTACATCTTTTTATATATATATCCCTAATTTTTGCCCAAACCCTTTTGGTTTGCCGGGATGCCCTTATTTTTGCCTAGGCCTGTCAACCTAGCGGGTCTCTTTTTATGCGTAGTATTTTTTAACTATGTCTGCGTTTACAGGTTGTGGGAAGTCTTCACCATCCATTGTAGTCAGTATCATGGCACCTCCTGAGAACACTGTCTTGACTACAAATGGTCCCTCATATGTTGGAGTCCACTTGCCCCTAGGATCACCCTGTGGTAATATGATACGCTTGATTACCAAATTACCAGCCTGATATACCTTTGGCTTAACCTTCTTGTTAAAAGCTTTGATCATCCGTTTCTGGTACATCTGGCCATGACAAACTGCTGCTAACCTTTTCTCATCAATCAAATTTATCTGGTCAAGTCGAGTCTGAATCCACTCATCTTCATCCAAGCCTGCATCCTTCATAATTCTCAAGGAGGGGATCTGAACTTCAATAGGCAGAACTGCTTCCATACCATAGACTAAGGAGAATGGGGTTGCCCCTGTTGAAGTACGTATTGTAGTACGATAACCATGCAGAGCAAATGGTAACATCTCGTGCCAATCCTTGTAAGTAACAGTCATCTTCTGTACAATCTTCTTAATGTTCTTATTAGCAGCTTCAACTGCCCCATTCATCTTTGGACGATACGGAGAAGAGTTGTGATGCTTAATCTTGAACTGCGTACAGAGATCAGTAATCATAGTGTTGTTCAGATTAGAGCCATTGTCAGTGATAATCCTTTCAGGGATACCATACCTACATATGAGATTATTCTTAATGAACCGAGCCACAACATTCTTAGTCACAGATGCAAATGAAGCTGCCTCTACCCACTTCGTGAAGTAATCAACAGCAACCAGGATGAAACGATGCCCATTAGAAGCAGTAGGCTTGATCTCACCAATCATATCAATGCCCCACATGGCAAAGGGCCAAGGAGCAGTCAACACATTCAATGGAGATGGAGGTACATGTACTTTATCAGCATAGATTTGACATTTGTGACATGTTCTGGAGTGTTGATAGCAATCAGCTTCCATGGTAGACCAATAGTAACCTGCTCTCAAAATCTTCTTTGCCATGGTATGACCACTAGAATGAGTGCCAAAGGTCCCATCATGCATCTCTTCCATAATTTATGTAGCTTCCTTCTTATCCACACAACGAAGCATAGTTGAATCATGATTACGCTTATACAGAATGCCATTACTCAGAAAGAACTTAGTAGAAAACCTTCTCAGGAACTTCCTATCTTTGACAGATGCCCCTTCAGGGAACTCCTGAGCTTCAAGATAGTTTTTCACTTCATAGAACCAAGGCTTCTCCTCTGCCCCTTCAGTGTCAATCTCATTGCAGTATGCAGGCTTCTCAAATCTATCAATGGTAATCTTGGGAGCTTCATCATCCCAGCTGATCTCAAACATAGATGCCATGGTGGCCAATGCGTCTGCCAACTGATTCTCTCTTCGTGGAATATGTCCAAAAGTAATCTCTTTGAAATGTGGGATCAAAGACAACACATGTTCTCTGTAAGGAATGAGATTATCATGCTTTGTATCCCAATCTCCTTTAATCTGACTTACTACCAGAGCTGAATCTCCATACACCTCAAGGAACTGAATCTTCATATCAATAGCAACTTGCATACCCATGATACATGCCTCATACTCAGCCATGTTATTGGTACAATAGAAACAAAGTCTGGCAGTAATCGGGGTATGACAACCTTCAGGGGAACTAATCACAACACCAACACCATTACCATGTGCATTGGAGGCACCATCAAAAACCATAGTCCATCGGGATCCTTGTTCAGGTCCGTCATATTGTCCAGGTTCTTTGGTAACAGACATAATGTCTTCATCAGGGAACTCAAAATTCATTGACTGGTAATCATCTACTGCTTGATGAGCCAAATGATCAGCAACAACACTCCCCTTAATGGCCTTCTGAGTGGTATACTGTATATCATATTCCGTCAAGATCATTTGCCATCTTGCAATTCTTCCGGAGAGAGCAGGTTTCTCAAATATGTACTTGATTGGATCCATCTTCGAAATCAACAAGGTAGTATGGGTCAACATATACTGTCTTAGTCGGCGAGCAGCCCATGCCAAAGCGCAGCAAGTTTTCTCGAGCAGTGAGTATCTTGCTTCACAGTCGGTAAACTTTTTGCTAAGGTAGTATATTGCCTGCTCTTTTCGACCAGACTCGTCATGTTGCCCCAATACACACCCCATTGAGTTGTCTAATACTGTTAAATACATAATCAAGGGTCTTCCATCAACTGGTGGCATTAAAATTGGAGGTTCTAGCAAATATCTCTTGATTTCATCAAAGGCAGTCTGGCACTCATCATTCCATTCCATCACCTGATCTTTCTTCAACAACTTGAAGATTGGCTCACAGATGGTAGTTAATTGGGAAATAAATCTTGCAATGTAGTTCAATCGTCCCAAGAAACCTCTAGCCTCCTTCTCAGTACGGGGAGCTGGCATCTCTCGTATAGCTTTCACTTTTGCAGGATCCACTTCAATACCTTTTCCACTGACAATGAAACCCAGGAGCTTTCCAGATCTAACTCCAAAAGTACACTTGTTCGGATTTAATCTCAATCTGTATTTCTTCAACCTCTCAAACAACTTGTGCAGATGATCAAGATGTTGTTCTTCATTCTGAGACCTGGCTATCATATCATCCACATATACCTCTATCTCATGATGAATCATATCATGAAACAAAGCCACCATAGCACGCTGATATGTTGCCCCTGCATTCTTCAAACCAAATGGCATTACCTTATAGCAAAAGGTGCCCCACTGTGTCACAGATGTAGTCTTCTCCATATCTTCAGGTGCCATTTTGATTTGATTGTAACCAGAGAAACCATCCATAAAAGAGAATACCTTATGCTGAGCAGTGTTGTCTACCAGAATATCAATATGAGGAAGTGGAAAGTCATCTTTAGGGCTAGCCTTGTTCAGATCTCTGTAGTCTACACACATACGTACCTTACCATCTTTCTTAGGAACTGGTACCACATTTGCAACCCACTGAGGATAAGAAGTTACGGCCAAGAACCCTGCATTGAACTGTTTCATTACCTCTGCTTTGATCTTTTCTGACATTTCAGGACGCATACGACGAACCTTCTGCTTCTTTGGACGACAATCTTCTTTCACTGGCAAACGGTGAACCACAATGTCTGTATCCAACCCTGGCATATCTTCATAAGACCAAGCAAAGATCTCCACATAGTCACGTAGCATCTGAATCAACCTGCTCTTGACACTGTCCTCTAAATCAGCCCCTATCTGGACCTCTTTTCTGTTTTCTTCAGTTCCCAGATTCACAACTTCGACTGGCTCTTCATGTGGCTGTATAGCTTTCTCTTCTTATTGTAACAACCTAGCAAGCTCTACAGGTATTTCATAATCGTCCTCGTTTCCGTATTCAGTTTGATAGATCGGATTCTCGAAATTGTAATTGGCAATAGTAGAACTGTTATCAACTGGATCCAGAGTGGATGAGGATCTGCATTTTAGTGACGTGGGTGTGTGTAAGAACACATAGCTGATAAAGCAAAAATAAAAGAAAAAGAAAGACAAGGAACACAATATTTACGAAAACGAAACGTCCACTGATTTTATTGAATGAAGTATGCAAATGCAATGATGACCCGTAACAAGCACACCATTGTGCCCCGGGTAAGGCACATGGCTTGAAAGTTTTAACTGTTCCAGAAATTATAAATTTAAAAACATAACACAGTAATAGTATTTACTCCTGACTAAAGGAGATAGGGATAACATCTTCAGCTTTCCAATTATTGAGTCCAGCACCCACAGTAGGAAAAATCCATGCCTCCAAGTTGTAGTCTTCATCTTGATCTCCCACAGCATTGATAACCCCTTGATTGGTGATACGAACAGCACGAGCACGACGAACAGCCTTCTGGGACTCTGCAGTGAAACCCAAACCAAACTTGTCAGACTTGCATGGAATATCAGGAAGCTGACCCCAAATAGTACAACCACCTTCTTCCACCACAGCTTTTGCATCATTGAGGGAGGCCATTGCCATTGTTGGAGGGTTTCTGATGACCGCAGGAACCTTCTTCACAGCAGGAGGAGTCACACAATCCTTAACAGCCCAGGGAACCACTTCAAATGACTGACATGGAGTTTCAATGTATTCACCTTCTACTTCCAGATACTTGAAAGTGTTTACATGGCTGACAAAGTATTCTTCCTCTCCAAAGACAGTAACAACTTTTCCATTCACCGGATATCTCAACTTTTGATGTAATGTGGAGGTCACAGCACCTGCCCCATGGATCCAGGGACGACCAAGCAGACATGAGTACGAAGGACGAATATCCATCACATAGAATGTAGCGGTAAACGCCTGAGAGCCAACCTTGATTGGAAGATCAATTTCCCCATGCACTACTCTTCTAGAACCATCAAAAGCCTTTACCACAATATTACTGGGCTTCAATACCGTATCTTTAGGACTCAGCTTGTTCAGGACTTCCTTAGGCAACACATTCAGAGAGGAACCGTTGTCTATCAGCACATGAGACAGGGTAGTGCCCCTGCATTCAATTGAAATATGCAAGGCCCTGTTATGATCCCTCTTGGCAGGGGTCAAGTCAGCATCAGAAAATCCTAACCCGTTGTCATAGGTCAGGTGAGCAACACAATTCTCAAACTGGTCCACAGAAATTGCACTGGGTACATGAGCCATCTTTAGAAACTTGATCAATGACTTGGCATGAGCCTCAGAACATAATAACAGGGAGAGCATAGAAATCTTTGAGGGAGTATGCCCCAGCTGATCAACAATATCATAATCACTCTTGCGAATGATTTTCAATACTTCTTCCATCTGCTTAGAGAGGTCATCAGCAGCTGGCACATCAGTAGATACAGGCTCAATAACAGGACCCTTGCCCTGAGCATCAGTGGTGGAAGTAACAGCAGGAGTAACTGCACTCTTAGAAGCAACTGGAGGAAAGAAGACTCTTCCACTACGAGTGATCTTGCTAGATCCAGCAATATTATCAATGTCAACAAGCATATCAGGTAAAGGCTCCTGCTTGACACCATGGATATAAACATCAGACCCATAGTGCCAAGGCACAGCTTTGTCAGATGTATAAGGAATAGGACCAGGAGTGGTAATGATCAGAGGAGCTACTCTGGCTTCAGCAACAACTTTCACAGGACCTTCAGCAGTAATCTTGATTGGGCCCTGATGAGTGATTTTAATGGGACCCTTTGAAGTGATTCTTAGTGGTACTTTGTCAACCATGTCAACCTCTTCAATCTTCTTACCCTGAGTCAGATGATCCACCATACTTTCTACAGATGCTGGTCTTCTTTCAAACACTATAGTATATTTATCCATGAGACGTTGAATCCCATCTCTCAAAATGAAGCAACTATCCGGCTTATAGGTACAATATAGACAATCTTCATGACAACCTGGAAAGATCCCAGCTTGTACTAACCTCCTTTTGATAACAGACGATGGTGTGCTCAACTCCATAACTGAATAGACATGCAGATCTTCATCAATATCTTCATCAATGGCGTTGACAGTCTTCTCGTGATTTGGCATTGGAGCTGTAATCACATTTGGAGTACCTGGTGGATCAAACTCAATTTCTCCAGCATCAATCATATCCTGAATTTTGTTCTTCAAGACCCAGCAGTTATTAGTATCATGTCCTGGACAGTTTGAATGATATGCACATCGTGCATTGGGATTGTACTTGGGAGAGGTAACATTGGGATTCTGAGGGGCCTCCCTCAGGGTAATAAGTTCAGCTTTCAACAAGTGTTGCAATGCCTGAGCCATTGACATGTTGATCTTCGTGAACTGTCTTCTAGCCCTCTGTTGGTTGCCTTGAGGCTGCTCTGTTGTTGCAGGAGTTGGATTTGAAATATGAACTGCACTAACAGACTGATGCCTTCTGTTACGATCAGGCTGACCATACACAGCATTAGATTCTTTCTTCCCAGTGGGAGGCTTCTTTGCAGCACCTGATGAAGAAGTGCCCACTTGGATCTTACCACTCTTGATACCATTCTCTACTCGCTCTCCTGTCATGATCAACTCAGTGAAGCCAGATGATGAGCTTCCAATGAGATGACTGTAAAACGGACCATTCAGCGTACACATGAACATATCAACCAACTCCCTATCAGTCAAAGGGGGTTGAACTCTTCCAGCTAAGTCTCTCCACTTCTGAGCATACTCCTTAAAGCTTTCTTTGGCACCCATAGACATGCTTTGAAGCTGCATGCGAGTGGGGGCTAAGTCAGCATTGTATTGATACTGCTTGTAGAAAGCTTCAGCAAGGTCATTCCAATCTCTGATGTTGACGCTCTCCAACTGATAATACCACTCTAGCTGAGCTCCAGATAAACTCTCTTGAAAGAAATGGATCCACAACTTTTTATCAGCAGTGTGGGGTTGCATTCTTCTGACATAAGACCTCAGATGCAATTTGGGACAAGAGACCCCATCATAGACAACAAATGTAGGAACTTTGAACCCAATGGGTATGACCACCCCAGATATCAAGCTCAAATCCTCAAAATCCAGCCCAGATGATTTCTGTAATTCCATAGCATCCATTCTATCCACCAGCATCTTGAATTTGTCTTCGTTAGGCTCATGGTAGTAGTTAGCCTCAGAATCAGAGTCCCCCATAGTGTTGCGGAGACTGCCTCTCTCCTGCTCAGATTCTTCAGATTCATAGTCTTCAACATGTTCCTTGGTCTTGACAGGACCTTTGAACCTTCTTCCCATGTTGAGCAACCCAGCAGACCTTCTAGCCTTCTTAGTCTTCTTGGCCAGCAGTGTCTTCAATTCATCCTGCCCCTTGGGTAGGTTCAGGATCAGCTCTTGGAACTGTGCATTCTGTGCCTGGAGATCCTTAACTGATTGTTCAAGATCCATTGCTGAAATAAACAGCGAGAAGATGAGAAACCTGTGCACAATTATAAACCTGTGATGCAATGATATGGGAATGCATATGCAATGTTTTCAAGGACCGCAGGATTTAAATTTGCTTAAACAAACAAGAAAGTAACTTTTTATTAGTAATAACTTGTTTTGCCTTTTAGGCTTACAAAAAATGAAAACGAAATAAGTACAAAAGATGGGGTTTTAAGTCTCCCATGGACGTTTCCTCTTTGTGTTGAGGTATGAGTTGAGGTTTCGTTCCTCATGAAGTAGCTTTGTTAGCTCTAGGATCCTTGCTTGGCTTGCTTTGTAATGAGCCTCGAAAGTATCCCTTTGCTCTTTCAGTTGGATCCATGATCTCTGCAAGTCTTCCATATCAGTAGGCATGTCTGGGTGAAGGATGGTATAAGCTGTGTCTCCTTCAGCAACAGGTTCCATGGTAACTGGTAGGACGGCAGGATATGGCATCATGAGTGTCTGAGCACGAGATCGTACCCATCTGAGATAAGCCTCCATTGGAATAGTGTACTTAGGCTCCAGTGTCTTGCTGTCAATCCTGTTTACCTTTCCCCAAGCTCGTATGAATCTCTGACGGTAACTCTGAAGATCGTTGTCGTAGTCAAACACAATGCCCTGAATCAACATGTCATGTGGACCATCGCTCCGGGCGTAACCAAACTGTCGTAGAGCTAGAGATGGGTTGTAGGTGATGCCTTCTCTTATGCCTAGAAGTGGCACATTAGGAAACTCCCCACAACGGTCAATGATGGTGACATTCTCCATAGATCTGGAGCACCAATGGATGTCTGAGTGAGAAAGTGACATGATCCTCTTGGACCATCTGAACCCTTGCTCATTCTTCATTACTGAGCGAGGAAGGTGAGAAATAAACCACCTATAAAGTAAAGGTATGCAGCACATCAAAGTTCCTCTTGCCCTTGTAGTACGGGTGTGAAGAGAATGTAGGATGTCTCCAAGTAAGGTAGGCACTGGATTGTGACTCAGGAATATGTTGATGGCATGAACGTCTATGAACTGATCAGGATTGGGGAACAACACTAAGCCATAAATCAATAAGGCTAAGATCTCCTCAAAAGCATCATAGCTCATAGCCTTCAAGAACATTTGAGCTTTATCCACTAATACCTTGGCAAGAATACCTTTAACTCCACTTCTCGTCTCTAGAACAATGTCAGACTTCTTCAGATGTAGAGCTGCAGCAATAACTTCTGGTTTAAGCTCCTTCTCTAAGCCTGTGAATGGCTTCTGATCAAGAACAGGTATACCCAGAAGTTTAGAGAACTCCTCCATGGTTGGAACCAGCTGATAATTAGGAAATGTAAAGCAATGGTGCTTAGGGTCAAAGAACTGAAACAGCACACTCATCATGTCTTCACTGAACCCTGAAGTAACTAGATCCAATAAGTGACCATGTCTCTTGTTGAACTGGGAATGATCAGGCACTAGGGAAACCAACTCCTTGAGCTTAGCAGGTATCCCTACAAAGTTAATCCTGATGGTGTTTCTACGAGCAGAAGCCATGACCTGCAACAAAGAACAAAGATAAATCCTTTGGTCCTTGAAATGGTTAGGGAAAATGATATGCTTATGATGCATGATGATGTCATGATGTCATGCTCAATCACAAACATGTGGCACACACAAACAAGTCACACCATAGCCCTAGGTTTAAAGGCTTGCATGAGGTTCAAAGGCAAGTACCCTCCCCTGAAGTTAGATGGTTCATCCTGTCCTACAAAAGTAACCAGGTTCTAAGGGATCTCAATATCATTGATCCTTCACAAGGGTGGTTGTTCAGAAGGCAACTTACTTGCCAACCAAAACCCTCCAAGTTTAAGATCTCAATGAGCGTAGTATCGAGTGTCAACCAACTTCAGTCTGCACCAAAGCCGGTTACCTCACTACTTTCTAAAGGCCAAGATGAGTTAACTAGGGTTCTAAAAGTCAGTTAGTGCATTGACAACATATGGCAGCCTCAATATTATCCTCAACTTGACTTAAGGAATATAAGCACCAACCAAGAAGTCGCACTAACTATGGCCACCAGATCAACCGTATCGATATACGTCGTACAGTTTCCTTGGTCTATTGCCATTTACCTAAGGTACACTAGATCCGGGTTAGGACCTTTCACACATAAGAGCACCCCAACAATATAATAATAAAGCAAACAAGGCAAACAATTTAAAGTGATCTTAATTCCTGAGGGTACCCCTCTTAAATAATTCCCCAGCAGAGTCGCCAGTTCTGTAACCCGGTGAACTGACTTTAAACAATGTTGCGGATAGCAAGAGTCGCCACCGACTTTTATTTTATCCATAAGGAAAGGTTATAAAAGAACAGGAAAGACCTTAGAGAATATTTTGGGTCCGGGGGGTAGGTTATGAAAAGGGAAGGTATTAGCATCCTTTTCATCCATGGTTATCCATGGGCTCTTAGGTACTTAAGCTCACTTTTGAATTGTTTTGAAATTGTAGTGTGTGAATAGAAAATTTTCAGAATAGTTAATAAATAATCCATGTAAGGATGTGTTAAGAACTTGTTTGAAAACTTGTTGAAAATTTGTTTAAGTGCGAAACAGTTTTGAAGTGAGCAAGCACCTAGGAGTAACCTACCCTAATGTTTAAAGGTCTTTCTTATTCTTCATTTTTTCCTTTAGTAAGACTATCCCTACTATAATGGAGTAGGTAGTCCTTACTTTGGATGTTAAGGGATATGTGAGGGACAATTTGACTTTGAAGGCCATTGTGGGATGTAATAAGCACATATAAGGGACCATCATCATTTTTCGAAAGGGACTCGATTCGTAAAGGCAACCATAAGGGACTTTGATGATTTTTCTATTTGAGGGACTTGCTTTATACACCCCACTTAACCATTATTCGTAGGCAACTTGAGGGATATCCTTAGGAAGTGAGACGGCGATTAAAATCGACTTACGTGTATGACGTGTTTATTTTAATTATCTCTATTTAAAAGTGATCTAAATTTATTTTAATATTACATACACGTTGTTACACTCCCTAATTACTAACCATAATAATAATTAAATAATTAAACAACTTTACATCCAAGAAACAATTACAAAATAATAAGCAAAATAATTAAATAGCAAAGATAAATAAAATATAAATAAGCAATAATAAATAATAAAGGGGGTTAATTCTAAGTTTACTCGGCAAGACATCGCATCTTGTGCCTACGTATCCTTACGGGAGTGGAATCAGAGTAATCGTAGTTCCCCTCAATAGGGAGGTTAGAAACTTCTTGACTGTGGTCAAGGTCTCAAGGGGAATAAACGCATCTTAAGGACACGCTTACGTGGAGTGTAGAAACTCCAAATCTCTACGTTGAAATGTTAAGTTGTAATTAGGGTTAAATTAGGGATTCCACGGCGGGAAACCCTAAAATGAGCGCGGCGGCTCTTTGACCTAATGCTAAGGGTAAAATTGTAATTTTGCCTGCGGCGAGGCATTTGTGAAAATTAGGGTTTGTAGTTTGTAGTTTTGAGGATTTGAAATTGAATGTGTGAAGTTTTACGGACTATTGGCGCGGCGGCCAAACAGTTAGACCTAACCTTCGGATGTGTGCAATGTGACAGAAATAATAGTAAACGCGTGAGATAATTGAATCATGCAAACAGAGAGATAATGTCATAATTTAAACCATGCAAGCAGAAATTTAAAGGCAGAATTTAAAGAGCGATTGTTAAGTTCGCGAGGTTACATGAGAGGAGCAGATACAATATGAAATTTGAATTGAACAATAATAAAATAAAATAAATAACGGTTCTAGTTATTATTTTAAAAAAAGATTTTAGTTATTATTTTAAATTTATCTAAAAAAAAGTTTTTCTTAAAAATAATAGGTTTTCATATTAATTTGGAAAAGATGTTAATGTTATTTATTTTAAAAAACAGATTTTTATATTATAACAAGTTTTAATAAATTAATGATAACAATAATAATAATAATGGTAATAATAATGATAATAATGATAATAATAATAAATAATGATAATAATAATACTAATAATAATAATAGTAATAATAATAATAATACTAATAATAATAAAGCAATAATGAATTTTAAATGTGCCAAATAACCCAACAATGTTGCTAACGCAGAAATGCGCTCATCGCAACCAGATCTAAATCGGACGAAACAAAATTTATCGCAAAGAAAAAGAAATTAAGCAAAAAACAGTATTATTGCTCACACAAAAATGCGATCATCGCAACCAGATCGAACTAACACAAATGTCACGCGTCATGCACACAAATGTGCAAACATCGTATCGACATAATTCGATCAAAAATTAATCTTATATATATAAACTCTAACAATTTAAAAATTATATATATATAAACGTAACAGTAATAGATAAAGAAAAAGAAATAACGGTAATAGATGAAGAAAAAGAAATAACGGTAAAAGATGAAGAAAAAGAAACAACAGTAATAGATGAAGGAAAAGAAATAACGGTAAACGATGAAGAAAAAGAAACAATAGTAATGGATGAAGAAGAAAACTAAATAACGGCAAACGACACTCACTCCTCTTAGGTTTTTTTCATTCTCTCCCCCCTTTCCAACAAGGCAACACATGTATATATAGGGAACAAATTAGGGTTAACACCAAATTGTCAATAATGTCCCTAAAGCCCATTTTAAAGCCCAAACTAAATAATTAGTTAAGAAAAAATAAAATTTAAATAATTTAAAATAATTAAAATAAACTTAAAATAAAAACTAATAATCCTATTGATTCCTAAAATAAAAAATATTATAAAAAGAACAAAATTTTTTTCAATATTTCTTATTTTATGATTTTTTGGATATTTTTATGAATAATTTAGAAAAAAGTGAAAAAAATAATATTTTAAAAAATGATTTAATTAAAATACGAAAATAATAATTAAATAATAATAAAAAACTATTTTTGTTATTTTTTTAATGAAAGATAGAAAAATTTAGAGTAAAAATAATAAAAAACAAAAAAAATGACAAAGGTGAGATTCGAACTCTCAACCTCTCACACTCATAACTCCTTACACATGTCCTCCTGCCAATTGTGCCATTTTTACTTTTTAGAAAAAAATGCATGCCATATGATATTTACCTGCAAAAAGTCAAACGACTACACAAATTTGTTAGTAATTGATTAAATGCAATGAAATGCGACGACAAATCTTAGGGCAAAATTTGGGGTATTACAGTTATTATGATAATATTTCTCACCCAACCTCTCTTTGATGTTGGCAAAAAAAAAATCATGAAGTTTGACTTTGGTTTGACCACAGTTGACCTCAGTTTGACCTTTTAACTGCATTGACTGCTTTTGACTTATCTGATCATCTGACTGAGCAAACTTTTGAGAAAAGTCTTGAAACTTGACATGGGGGTTCTTATACACATATAAGATGTTATGAAGCTCACTTGAAGTCTTGGAAGTCCATTTAGCCCGATTAAAGTCAAAACCCTAGTTTTGGATGCACTGCTTAGGAGGTGCATTGTCTGAGGGAATTGTCAACTCTTCTGACCAATTATGAATTTTGTGAACCTTGTGAACCTTCTTGGAACACAAAGTCTTGTATTGTGAGGGCAAATTTTGGGGTGCAACACCATCCTTCTTCGGGACCGGTACAATGTTTGCCACCCATTCTGGATACTTGGATACTACTAGAAAGCCGGCATCTATTTGCTTTTTGACCTCATCTCGGATTTTAAGCGCCATGTCTGGTCTCGACCTGCGAAGCTTTTGTTTGACCGAAGGACATTCTGGTTTCAGGGGGAGCTTGTGCATGACAATGTCAGTATCCAACCCTGGCATATCTTGGTAGGACCAAGCAAATACGTCAACAAAATCTCTGAGGATTGTTATCAGCTTGTCTTTGATTTCTGGCCTTAATGATGCCCCAATCTTGACTTCTCTTTTGTCCTCCTCTAACCCCAAGTTGATGACTTCCGTCTGCTCTTTATGGGGTTGGATATCTTCGTATTCAGCCATTCTCTTTAACTCTTCTGGGACTTCTAACTCTTCTCTATTCTCTTCTTCAGCTTGAAATACAAATGAACCGCTAGTAGAAGGAACCGAATGATCATAGGATTCTGTGGTTGATGGGGGTATTCTGCATGTTTTATTTAGGAACAATCAGACACTCACACACAGACATGCAGATGAAGGGTTGTTTTTATTATTATTTTTTTTTCAAAAGAGATTGCCATTTTTCAAAAAGAGTGAAAGTGATGCGCAAAACAAATAACGAGAGTTTTAACAAAAACACTTTTTCATTAATGATTTTCAATTTTTGCAAAGTGGCCCAATACAAAATAATTCGCAGGTCTTGGGCAAGACTAGGAAATTTTTAAAGAAAAACACAAAGCTAACAAGCAGAATGAATTACTCTAAAGGTAAGAAGATGGGAACTTCCACAGTCTCCCAATTGTGCAACGCTCCTCCTCCTCTAGTTATTAGACGATCCAGATTACCGTCCTCATCTTCAGCAATAATGGCATTGACTTGCACACTGCCACTGGTGAATATCTCTTTTAAGGACTTATTCTTCATGGTGCTTTCTTCTGGCTCGCCTTCCGGAGTTGGTTTGTAACCCAACCCTTGTCGATCATTCTTGGCTCGAGCATTGACCTCGATGACCTCTCCCCATCCCAGTGGGACTCCGGCCTTCAGTGCTGCCTTAATACTTTGAGCAGAGGTAAATGATGGCCCTTGGGTTATGTCTGATTCATCAACTAGAACAGCGTGGGCTATTTCTAGTGCTTGGAAGGCTGTCTCGAGAGAGTCTTCATCAGCCTCAATATACCGGAAAGATGACAAGTTGCTCACCATTAAGTCCTCTTCTCCATGGACAATGACTAGCTGGTCATTCACAACAAACTTCATTTTTTGGTGGAGCGTGGAAGTGACAGCGCCAGCTGTATGAATCCATGGTCTTCCCAATAGGCAGCTGTAAACCGAATTTATGTCCATCACCTAGAAGGTGACTTCGAAGATTTGTGGTCCAATTAGGATAGGAAGATCAACTTCTCCTATCACGGTTCTCCTGGATCCGTCAAATGCCTTGACTATAAGAGAGGTTGGTCTCATGGTAGCACCTTGATATGCCAACTTGGCCAAAGTCCTTTTAGGCATTACATTGAGTGCCGATCCCGTGTCAACAAGAACTCGGGACATTGTATCCTCTTCACACTTGACTGACACATGCAAGGCACGATTGTGCTTGCGCTTCTCAGCCGTCAGGTCATTATCATCAAAGCTCAAAGTGTTGCAGGCAGTGATATTTGCTACAACGGAGTCGAACTGCCCCACTGTAATATCTTTAGTGACGTGGGCCTGTGTCAGGATTTTGAGTAATGCCTGGCGGTGTGCTGGAGAACTTAAAAGCAAAGCCATGACCGAGATCTTGGAGGGTGTTTGATTCAATTGGTCCACCACCCTATAATCGCTTCGTCGAATGATTCTCAAGAATTCTTCTTCATCGTTCTTGAGACTTTCTTTTCCTCTAACTAAAGGTTCTTTGGCGGTGGTTGTCTCCGGAACAGGCTTTGGAGGAACAGGCGTCTTTTGAACAGAAACTGCTGGTGGATGAGCCTCGTTGTATGTTCGAGGTTGATAGACACGACCACTCCGGGTCATTTTGCTTCCACTGGCAATGTTGGCCACACTTACTGGTTTCTTTTCTTTGAAAATCCCTTCACACCATGAATAGTCTTGTTTTGGTGTCACGGCTCTTGGGTGAGGCTGGGATCCTCCCCTTGGCTCAAACCTAGTCTGTCCTCTCCCGAATTTCGGGGGTGCATCATCACGAAATACTGGCCGAACGTTCTTGTAGTTTTTGTTACTGTTATCATCTCTGAATACGGCTCCTTTGTGGGATTCTCCTGGTATGTTAAACACAGGCTCGATGACTGCCACATCTTCTTCCTTTTTCCGGTGGGCAATTTCTATCATTCCCTGTTCAATCATAGCTCGAATGTCCTTTTTCACAGCGCCACAACCCTCAGGATTCAGCATACATTCTTTGCAATCTTCGTGAGATGTCTTGAGTGACCATACCTGAGCAAGGCGTTTGTGTAGGTCTGCTAGTGGCACTTTGATCTCACCAACAGTAGTGACTTTCTTGTCTTCTGACCCCTCCCCTTCTTCAGTAATGGCATTGACTCCACCATGATTTGGAAGAGGGTTGCTCTTAACGTTGGGCGGATTGTCTTCTAAGGATAGAATTCCCTTTTCAATAAGTTCACGAACTAGGTGCTGAAGGGCGAAGCAACCTTCGAGATTGTGGCCTGGAGCATTCTCATGAAATGGGCAGCGGGCATTTGCATCGTAATAGAATGGGAGTGGATTAGGTGGAGCACCTAATTTTCTCGTTTTAACCAAACCTCTTTCTATTAGCATGGGAAACAGGTCGGTGTAACTCATTGGAATAGGCTGTATCTTTGGCCTATTTGCTTGATAATTTGCCTTCGGGGCCCTGTTTTGAGGTTGTTGACCCTGCGGCTGCTGGTATTATTGTTGATTATTGGTGCGATACTGTTGCTGACTGCCAGACTGATACTGGTGTTGATTGTTGAAGGCCCCAGGTTGGGGACCATGCTGTAAAGAAGGTTGAAAAACCGGGGTCACTGCCGCTATATATGATGGTTGGTACTGTTGGTGGTGGCTTCGTGAGATTTGCACTTTCTTTCCATATGTGATTGCGCTCACCTCTCCCTCTTTCTTTTTTTGGAACGTGCTGACTGGCTTCTTTGCCGTGCTGGCGCTTGAGGTAACATTTGGAGTGGTCACTTTTCCACTCTTTAAACCTGCTTCCACCTTGACCCCCACTGCCACAATATCAGAGAAATTTGTTGTAACGCTGCTGATCAAACGTTCATAGAATTCTGGTCGAACTGTATCCACAAACCAGTCTGACAACTCTTTCTTAGTAAGGGGAGGCTCTACTTGTGCTGTAGTTCCGCGCCATCTTTGCGCATACTCCTTGAAGGTTTCAGTATTCTTCTGTGTCATGCTGAGAAGCTGACGGCGGTCGGGAGCTAGGTCCATGTTATACTTGTACTGTTGAATAAAAGCATCTGAAAGGTCTTGGAAACTGTGAATCTTAGCTTGATCTAAACCAAGATACCACTTGGTCGAAGCCCCTTTTAGACTATCTTGGAAACAGTGTACTAACAGTTTATCATTTTCAATATGCGGAGCCATCCGCCTACAGTACATGATTAAGTGCTCTTTAGGACAAGCGGTCCCTTCATATTTGTCGAAGATTGGCGTTTTAAATTTCTGAGGAAACACCAATCCAGATACCAAACATAAATCCTTGGCACCAGATCCAAAGACATGATTTCCTTCAATAGCCCTCATCCTTTTGGCCATGATGTCCATCTCTACTCTTAACTTTTCGTGTTTTTCGTCCTCAGCTTCAGATCCATCGGGTATATCAAAGATTGACTGTTGATTGGCGAAGACTGGTCGTACTGTGGTGGGTCCACCTGCTGGAGTAAAAATGGGGTTTCTGATTGTTGAGTCGAACAATGGATTGAGACCTGAAGACTGCATGTTATTGAAAGGTGGCACAAAATCCCGGGACATGCCATAGGGAAACTCCGCTGAAGTAACAAGAGCCATTGTGACATTGGCTGCTGCTGTGGCAACTTCGGAGATCACTGTAGGTTGTGTATCCATTTTTGCTTTGATCACGTTGAGGGCTTCCAAGATCTGGTTGACGTCCCCTTTGATCCCTTCAATGTCATTATCCATTCGGTCGAACCTTTGGTCGTTATCTGCCATCTTTTTTTGAGCTTGGGACCGTGTGTTGTATCTGTGGGTACTCAGCGTGATTCCTTATCTCCTCTTTCTCTGGACAAGAACAAAAGATGAGCTGCGGAACCCCAAATGCAAGATTGATGTAGGATGACATGCAAATGCGGATGCATAAACCATTCAAGGAAACTCAAAATTTTCGTTTACAAACAAAAAGTTAGACCAACACGTAACGACATGCTTAAAAAGCGTTTTTCATTTGATAGCTGGAAATCTATTACAATAGAGTGGCCTTTGCTAAAAAGCAAGACTTTTCTTACAATGAAAGTAAATGCAACAAACAGGATTTCAATCCTTCTTTAGGGAAAGCAGGGAAATGGTGAAACAAAAATCAATCTAACAAGACGACCCTGCTCCTTCTTGGACTCTGACATGAACTTGATCATGGCGGATGATCTCCCATAGGTCTTCGTTTTCTCTTTGCGCTTTAACCAAAGCGTATCTTAGCTCTTCCCTAGTTGCGGGGACCTCAGGTTCCATGTTTATCTCATAGTCATGAGTGTAGAACATGATTAAGGCAATTTCCTTTGACCATAGCAGGTACCCCCTGGTGGTTAAACAACTTGCATTCTCCATTGGGGTTGGGCCCATGAGGTGTGGATCTCTTTGAGCATATTGAGCATCTTCTTCTAGTTCCTGGTTGCGACCTGTCTCACAGAAGCGAGGCCTTAACAGTTCTGGTTCAGGCTCGGGCCCGGTAGGATACCCATGTTGACGCCGAGCGAGAATAGGATTATAAGTGATCACCCCTTCTATCCCAATGAGAGGCACATTGGGGAAATCTCCGTAGCTGGAAATCATGACTTGGTCACCGATGCTAGTGTCATACCATGTGATATCATGGTGTCTGAGAGTGACAAGTTTAGAAACCCAAGCGCTTTTGGTAGGAAGCCTCCAAAGGATATGGGTCCTTGGCAGATGAGAAGTAAACCATCGGTCGAGTAGTGCAAGACAACATGAGAATCGTCCACAATCATACAAGGAGAAACGGTAAATGACTACATAAGTATCAGCCAGTATTGTGTTGACCGGATTTTTGAGGATGAAAAGGCGGATTGCCTCTTCACTGATGAAGTCGTAACTACTTGGGAACAAATACAGTCCATATATTAGTAGTGCCAAAATTGCCTCAAAAATGCCCAGGTTTCTGCTTTCGTAGTGATACTCGGCCATTTCCATTAGAGGCCCGGCATCCATTCCATACCACCCTCCTTTCGCCCTCATTGGTGGTAAGTCTTCCAGCTTGATATGCAGGGCTTTAGCTAAGTCCTTCTTCTTTGGCTTTCCATAAGGGAGCGTAAAAGTCCATGGGATCTTCAAGTAAGCATTATACTCTTCGAGGGTCGGGAGTAGCTGAAAATCTGGAAACACAAAGCAGTGGTAAGTTGTATGATAGAATTCCACCAAGGCTTGCAACATGGGCTCATTGATCGGAGCGCTTATTAATGGCAATAGGTCCCCATATTTGGCTATGAAAGCAGCAGGATTTCGGACAAGTCTGGTTAACATTCTTAGACGGCCCAATCTCAGATCCGGGACTCGAAGCATGTCTCGTCTTACCATGTTGTTGCCTGTAAAGAAAAAGATGAATTTCCTTGAATGGTTAGAAGAAGTGCAAATGCAAATGCAAATGATTCTCATGGAACTCAGATATTTCCGAACATCAGAAGTCATCATTTCATTGATTAACAAAACGGATTACAAAACATCGTTTCCTCTTACAAGAGTTTTAACTAAACAACTAGGTGAATCCTATCAAGGTTCTCCTAGCAGCCTGAGGTTGAGCTTCTCGATCTTTCTTTCCATCTGAGTCTTCTCAATGATGAGTCTGTCCACAATTATCTTCCATGGATTAGACTGAGGCTCATAAGGTTCTTCTAGTGCTTTCCTCTTCTTACAAGAGAGGATTTCTTCATCTTTCAACTGGAGTTGTCTCTGGAGCTCCACATTTTCTTTAATGACTATCTGATACTTGTGCTTCCAAGCTTCTTCAGTTTGTTGTGCTTTGACCAAAGCAATTTTCAACTTTTCTTCTTCAGACATGAAGACCAACGGGCGTTCTTCCTTTAAGGCCATAGGCTCTTGTTTAGGATACGGCATCCTTAGTGTGACGGCTCTTTTCCGAACCCATTGGAGGTAGGGTTCCAAAGAAACACAGTTGAGTCTTCCAAGATCTTTCTTTCCTTTCTTGTGTAGACGCTTCCAAGCTTCTAGAATTTTCTCTTTTAATCCTTGACTATCTTCCCCTTCTTTGAAGAAGATGCTTTCTACTTGAACACTTTTGGGTTTGTCCTTTAGAGGGTATCCCAATTGTCGGCGGGCGAGTATTGGATTGTAGCTGATCCCTCCATTAATGCTGAGGAGAGGTACATTGCCAAATTCCCCACAACTGTCAATAATCATTGTCCCATCATAATCTCGACTATACCAATCAATATCGGAATGGGTAATAGCCATGATATTTTGTGACCACCATCCTTTCTTTGGATCCCAAAAAGCGTTGGCTTTGGGTAAGTGTGAAGTGAACCACTTGTACAATAAAGGAGCACAACAAGTGATCATTCCTCCATTATGGAAGTTCCTTAGATGAACAGAATAGTACGTGTCTGCTAACAAGGTAGGCACAGGATTCTTCTTCAAGAAAATTTTGATGGCATTGAGGTCCACAAAATTCTCAAAGCTTGGAAACAAGAATATACCATAGATGAGTAAGGCAAGGATAGCCTCGAATGCATCCATGCTTAAATGATCTGCGTAATATTGAGCTTTCTCAACCAAGAATTCTGCTTTTAACCCGAAGACTCCCCCTTTTGTAATCAGATTCTTTTTTATATCATCCACTCCCAAACGTGTAGCTTTGGCGATATCTTGCTCTTTAGGGTCCTTCTCTACAATCGGAAAAGGAGAATCTCCAAGAATAGGCAATCCAATTAACTGAGAATATTCTTCTAGTGTGGGCACCAACTGATAATCAGGGAATGTGAAACAGTGGTAGAGCGGGTCATAAAACTGGAGGAGAGTAGAAAGAAGTCCACTATCCATCTTCATCTTTAAGAGTAACAACAGCTTCCCATATTGGCTTTGAAATCCCTCTGGATCTGTCACTAAGGTGCTCAATCTTTTCAAGTCATCTAGGTTAAAACCCTTGTAAGTGTACTTCAAAGTCTTCTTTCTTTCACTGTTCATGACGACCTCTGATGTTCACAAACAACAAAGTCTGAGTTCCATGAAACCATATGATGATATGATGACATGATGATATGAATGCACAAACACAAACAAGATGCATATGCACACAACACAGGTTTAGGGTTAAGGACAAGCATGAGTCAAAGGGTCTACCCATCCCCAAGGATTGTACTATGGATTGACCTGTACCTGCCGAACGGGTTCTACAAAGTTCCCAGAGTCATCAACCCATCTTTCGGATATTATCAACTTCCCAAATTACTTGGTAATTGATAATATTCTCAAGAGAATCTCGTCAGAGTGTAGTATCGCGTATCAACTACTTCGGAAATACTTCCTTGTAGTCATCGCACTACGTCCTAATAAGGCCAAAGTGGGGTAGAATGTAATCGAAAAGTCCACAGTGTCATGGGCTCCTTCGTTGAAAGTAGCATTATTTTCACGAATACTCGATCAACAATACTAAAACTTTCAAGAGGGCCTACACTGAGCGGTGGTTTCTCAAGTTAGCTTGGTCGGGAATCAACTCCCTATAAGCCTTCTTGAATATACCACCATCCTATCATAATTTCACTCAAGTCCGGGCATAGGACCGTCTCACCACTCAAAGCACCCAATACCCAACATACAAACAAATATATTGACAAATATACATGTTAAGCAAATATTTACAAATATAGCATGCAATTTAAACAAATTAGGCTAAACCCTCAAGTTTTAAGTATTCTTCCCCAGTGAAGTCGCCATTTTCTGTTGCGGTGAGAATCGTGATACCAAGCTATTGATTAACTTGAATCTTAATTCTTAAATTCACAACCGGACTTTAATTTATCCAAAGGAAAGGTCTAAAGAAAGAAAAACCCTTTTCGCGATGTAACAACAACGCTAAGAGATTCGGGGATCGAGGGTTGGTTATGCATAGGGTAGGTATTTCACATCCTAAACATCTGCAGTACTCTACAGGAACCTTTTGTTTGTTTGCATGCTAAGTTGGTAAATGTTTGCTAAGGCTTGGGGTTGGGTAAAGAGATAGGGTATGATAGATGAAGACCTAAGATTGTTTCTAAGTTTGCTCGCAAATACATCGCGTCCTCTGCCTACGTATCCTAACTAGGATAAAATCAGAGCAATCGTAGTTCACCTCACTAGGGTTAAAGAACACTTGATTATGATCAAGGTTCAGAGGGGAACAAACATAACAATGCTTGTATAGAGTTTCATGAACTCTCTAGATCTATGTTGAACACTCAAGAAAGGGGAGTAAGTAATCATATCCCTGATTCTTACGTAGAGTTTACAAACTCTATCCTAGGGTTCTAGTTGAAGAATACTCCTAGTGAGGGGGAAGGTCTCTTAGACTTAAGCAAAGTCTAGGGTTTTGTAAACTAGGGTTGAAGGATGACTTAACAAAATCAAGGAGGTAATGAGCTTTCCATGACACAAGAGTCAATGGAGAGACTTTTCCTTTGGAAGGAGAGAGGGGAGGCAACTTGGATGAGAACTAGAGAGTTCCCATCACTTGGGGAAGAAAATTTTTAACAAAGTATAAACATATTCAAGCCTGAGGAATATAGAAGACATAATTATAATCAAGGATTAACCAACACATTATAATGAGCAAGTATTTTGAGTAGGACGAATGGTTACGACCAATTATAGCAAGCATATTACAATGAGCATGTCTTGACAAAGGTGTAGGCATATCTTAACAAAGATTGAAAGTACGGTCTTAACAAAGATTAGGAAAACATGATAAAGGTGACAACCATGTAAACAAATAACAATTTGAAAACAAATCATGTTATAAACTCAAAGCGTAACAACAATATGCATAGATAACAACCTCACACAGTTAAATTAGTTTAGCCTCGTAATTTTAGAGGTACATGTCAAGAGGGTTACTTAACAAAGTAAAGATGAAGAAATCATGGTGACAACCATGGGAGAAAGTCCTAACATTCTCACTAATACGCGAGGAATGAGAATAAATGAATATCTAAGCACAAACAATCATAGTGAAAAATAAAATCATCTGCGTATGGGAGATAACGATCTCAATACCAAGAAAACTTGCAAGTAACCCAAAGGCATGAAAATGAACAAACATGGAATTTTAAAAATATCACATGAAAGTAGGCATCAATACAAATATAATGCAAAAAGAATGGGTTCAAAATGATAAAAAATGAGCGAGTTATGATTTTTTGAAGTTGAGGTGATTTATGACAAATAAAACAAAATAAACAAGAATAATAAAAAGGAGAAAGGGCCAAGCTGGGGGTTGAACCCAAGCCCTTATGTTTACAAACATACACCACAACCACTAGAGCACACACGCGCGCTTTGAAAAGTAATGGAAAGAATAAACAAAATAATAAAACATGAGATAAGAAAATAAATGAAGCAAAAAATGCCTCGCTGGGGCTCGAACCCAGGACACAAGGCATGATAGGCGTTTTAATGGAAAGGCAATAACCACTGGGGTGGCGATACATCCGTTGATTATCCCACCCCAATAAATACATAACCCTTCATGCGCGTTATTTTGGGCCCAAAACCAAGGCAAACAAAGCAGATACGGATTGGATCGAAACTCTATCAAATCAAAACCAAATTCAACAAAATTAGAGTCTAAATTGCTTGGAATTTAATGAGGATTAAGATAGCATCAACCATTTTTCAAAATCATGCTTACACAAGGGAACTCGATGGAATATGCAAAAGAGAAATTTGGAATGCATAAGGGAACCCAATGTCTAAAATAGATGCATACAATCCATATAATCACTATGCACAAACTCTAAATATGTAAATGAAGGATCTCAAACTCAAAGATCAACCAAAAAACTAATCAAAACAAAACTGGCACGTTATGGTAAGATGAAATGCAAGGCTGGACATGAACAACAAGTTATGATGCAGCCACAATGCCATAGCCTCATACTCAGTTCAGGCATGGATTTTTATCAAACATGGGCTACAAGGATCTTCAAATGGATACAGGCATTTCACAAGGCTGACAGATTGAGTAGTGCAATATCAACACATCCACACATCACCAATTGCTTGACAGCAAAACAATGTGTACATGAGTTTCCACACACACAAGTGCAAAAGTCAAAAAAAAAATGGAGTTTGAAAGTATGAGAGTTTTAAACATCATCTTCTGAAACAGGATGCAAACAGTAAGTCAAGCAAAATATCCTTTGATAATTCAATTCAATTTAAATGAATTCCAATCAGCATTCCTACACAAACTTACACACAAATCAAAATGATCTAGAAGCAACTGTTATGACATGGATTATGCATGAACAAGTGGAATTTCTGTTTAAGGCAAGCATTGATCATTCTAACCTTACACACACCTCTAACATAAGCTAAAGAATGATCTTTGATGAAAAACAAGTGGCTGTTATGACAGTATAAGGTTTTGGTATCCAAGGTGCTTACTTTATGTGTGATCATTCATTTCAAAGTGTGATTCTTGATTCCAACCAGTTTTAGATTCCAAGGACCACACAAACATATTACAAATGATAAACATGAAATGTTAGATCAAATATTTCAATCAAAAACAAGGTTGATGCAAAAATGGTGTGTGGAGTGTCATTTTTGTGAAGAAGTGATCATTTGAAAGGTGAATTTTTGTGACAGTGATCTTTAGTGTAAAATGAACATACCAACACACTTCAAATGACTATTATGATGTGTATGTGAAGTGAGTTTAAGGAAAAAGAGACTTGTGCAAAGAGTAACAATTGTGTGGCTTGAATGTGTGTGTGAAAGGTGGTTTTAAGACATGAAACTTTGAGGGAGCTGTCTTGAGGTCAAAACAATTATATCAACATACTTTAAATGATATTTAAGGGATGTTCAGATGCTGCTTTGATGTAAAAATGATTTGGCATGAAAAAGTGATAATTGAGTGACTTGATGCATTGATGGATTTGTGACAACATGTGAATTTTTGATGCTATGCACAAAACAGCCAAGTAAGCACACAAGCATATCTTAAATGTACATAGAAACATGCTGGGATGATAAAGTCAAGTTTTTAATGCTTTATGCAAAATATGGCCTCAACTACTATGGTTCATTTTCAAGCAAGTTATTAGTGCTGCCAGCAGTGGAGATTATGCAGGATCATGTGATGAAATGCAGTGTAATATCAGAGAAAAACAACTTACATGTTTTGGAAATTTCACAAATTTGATGAGGTTGATGTTTCTGTATAACAACATGAGAAATGAACTACCAATTGATGGTAGTTTTCAGGTTTTGACAGCAAAGTAAGACAGCAGTACCAAGATCAACCAAGAAGATGATTTCAAGCCATACAACCAAAAATCAAATGAAATAAACAGAGTTGAAACTGTTTTGTCTACAAACTTAGTTCAACCTATACTAATGCTTGGGAGCCAAGCTAAACAAACTAAAGCCACCAGCCTGCCCTCCTCTCAGTCCTATGCCTCTGACTCAGCAATATAAACAGTCATGATGAGTTCCATCCAACTTTATCTTGGTTATGACCTATAGCCTAACAGTCTGCATCAGGGGCATGTAGGTATGTTGGTATTTCTAAAATAAGAATGACTGCTATGGGTGATTCCACAACAGTTTGGTTCAGTGATCATATGAAAATGCTAGCAGCCTTGTCTCAATCCATCAAGGTTAATTCCACTGCAAGTCTGAGGGCAGTTTAAGAGGAGCATACTCCTACTACTCTTGCAATAAGCTACAGAAATCCAACTAACACTAGTGGTTGCAGTTTTATGAACAATGTGAACAAAGGCTGCAGAATTCCTTTTTATTGATTTGTATGCACCAACAGATCCATGTTTCATAGTACAACAGAAAACATACCAACACTACAACAGAAATCAATAGCATTTGACAAACTTATGCCTAGCGTGAAGCCAATATCCATCAAGTTAATCATGTGTTTTGGAACAGCATATCAATTTGAACTAGCACACCAATATGACAGAAACAAGTTAAACTCCCTAGGCCAATACTCAATAGAACCTCTATTATTCCTAACAGCATACATCATGAAATTCCAAGCAAAGTGTTCATAACTCAAATTTCATCAAAAATACTCAAGGATGCCAATTCATGAAATATGATGCTAAAGTCAATAAGGATCAATTACATACCTTTTGTAGACCCTTATGAGTAGGCTATATCAGTTGAGAAAACCAGAGATTGCTTGCTTCAATTTTTTAGCCTTTGGACCTTTCTTCAACTTTAAGCAATAATGCACTTCCAATGCTAAATGAAGAGTTGTGACTTTCTAATGATTGGTAAGTGCTTGGACAGTTGAGATATGTTATTTATGAGGTGTTAGAGGGATCAAAACCTCAAGAAAAGGTTTAGAACAAGATTTGGTGGTTTTTGTAGCCTTTGGTCAAAGTATGGTGGAATGAGAGTTGACTTTTTGATTTTTTGTGGTTCTTGATGTTTTAATGGGTCATACACCTTCTATATGTCATTTAGAAGATGTGTGGATGGTTGTGAGAGTGTTGGAAATATTAGAAATGAAAATGGTGTGAAAGTTGCAAAGTGACCATTTTTGGTGTTTTTGAACTTTTCTTCACTTATAAGTAAAGAGAGAATGAGAGGGAGAGCTGTGATGCTTTGATCTTATGAGCAGCTCTGTTGTGTATTAGTGAGGGTGAGAAGCCTCTATTTGTAGGAGAAGAAGAGGTTGGGGCAGATTGGTAACTTGCCACTATTGGAGGGAAATTGTGAAGTTTCTTGCAAAATCTTGCCAATATCTTTGTGATTGCCATCTTCACATCAGCTCCAATGCTCTATGCAAGTAAATGACAGTTGGAAGGATGGCTGAGGTGATAGGAGAGAGTCCTTGCTAGTAGGGGACTGCTACTGTCATGATATGGGAAAAAGTTTCTCTTTCATGGTGTAAAAATGATTATTATAATGCTTACTTGCCCCAAGTTGTACAAACTCTCCATTTCTTCATTTTTTCTGGTTTTTACATCATCTAAGCCTCATGATATCAGAAAGAAACAAATCCCAATAGCTGAGTGTAGCCCATATTGATCAATACTGAATTTTGAAAAATGTTGAATTGGTGATCTCAAGTGTGACAGACCCAACTTCAAGGCATCATAACTCCTGGCTCATAAATCTTCTTGGGGAGTTCTTGCACTTTTTAGAAAGCCCTTGTGTAGCTCTACAACTTTAATGTTTTTGGAATTTCCAAATTCTTGATGGAACTAGGTTGAAAAACCCTTCAAAGTTCTGAAAAAGGTAATTTGTATGGCCAGTATTTAATGAAATTTCTCTAAGTGTTTTGTACTAAGAAAAATGATTTTTCTATAACTCCAATTCCATGCATTTTTTGAATATGGACAACTTTGGGAATTTTGTAGGGTTTGTCAAGACCTTTCAAACAAGCTTAGAACCACCTCAATTGGATGTGTGGTTGAGGAGTTATGGTTTTGCCCCTTTCGAAACCCTAATTCCCGATTTTTGCGATTACTTTCTAACCGTTGATCCAATGGTTATGAAATTTTATGGGTAAGTGTAATATGATATAAGGAACATTTTTCATTCACACCTTGAAGTCAAATTCCTTATTGTTGGAGAGTTGACTTTTTGGTCAACTTTTCGATCGATCGGTGTCTACCGAGTCGCCCGTTGGTGATCCGGACATCCTGAGGACTTGAAACTCTTTGGACGGAATTTAATAAGCCATAGGAGCTTAATGGACCTTGATCCTATCATTGAAATACTCTTTGAATCAAAAGTCAAACTACAGTTGACTTTTTCCAGTCAAAAACCCTAATCGGGTGTCTCAAATCGCACTGTTCTCGAACCCCGGGTGACCACCTCAAATTGGATTCATACTTGACCCAATGTTGTATTCTTGATCTTGTTTGAAGTTGAATCAATCCAAAACATTGATTGATCGGACCACTGAAGTCTCGATTTCGATGGTACGGAACCCTAATTCATCTGCATCTTGACAAAGATAAACTTGAAATGGGTTAAGGTTAGTTAAACGAATGAATATGATCCTACAATGGTGGTGAGGATCTAAGGGGTCAAAATTTGGGGTGCAACACCCGGTAGGGAAGCTGTGTTCTCTCAGGGAGAACAAGTCTTCAGGCCGACTTATGCTGAGGGCCACCTGCATCCCGGACTCATTGGCGGGCGGAGGAATGTCCTCTACCATTTTGGTTTCGTGGGTCTCCTATCGAGGGGCATCTCCTCCCCTGGCGTACCTCTTCAAGTGCCCATCCTTGATCAGTATCTCGATTGCATCCTTGAGGTGGATGCAATCCTCGGTGACATGCCTGTGGCCACGGTGGAAGCGGCAGTACTTGGACTTGTCTATGTTGGCCTTGGGGGGGGGGGGTGACTGTTTAGGGAAATAGACACCTCCCTTTACGAACTCCGAGTTGGCGCACTCAGCCAGGATGCGCTCGTGGGAAGCGATGAGGGCCGTGTACTCAATGAACCGGCTTGCGGGCCCCCTCTGCTCTCGGGGCCTCCCGGGGACGATCATCTCGTCCTCGATATCCCCCACGCCGAGGGGGACTGGTGCTTCTTCTTCCCGGACTCCGTGGGCAGCCTCGCGGTTACGGGAGTCTCAGGCTGAATTAGCAGCTTCGGTCTCCTCGTACCGGATGTAGGCTCAGGCTTTCTCGAGGAAGCCTTGTAGGATGGTTGGCCAGTGGATTTCCAAGGCCTCATAAAATTTGGAGTCGTGGTGCAACCCTTGCTCTATGAGGTAACACTTCATGTTGTTTGAAGTGGTTACCTAGATCGCCTCTATCGTGAATCTCTTGATGTAATTCCTGAGGGATTCGTCCCGAGCTTGGATGATCACGCCCAAGGCAGCCTCCGTCTTTGGATGGTACCGGAACGCCGTGAAATGTTGTGAGAAGATGTCCTTCAGCACCTTCCATGACGTGATGGACTCGGGCTCCAGCCTTTTGTACCAGGCCATGGCTCCCATCCTTAGCATCGTGGGGAAGAGCCTGCACTTGATGGCTCCTCGGACGTTCCGATAATCGAGCATAGCCTCGATATCTTCCAGATGGTCGTCTGGGTTCATCGTGTCGTCCTAGGTGGAGAGCGCGAGCAGCTTCTCCATCCCGTGTGGGATGGGGGTCTCCATGATTTTCTGCGAAAGGGGAGTCTGGTGGCTGTCCTCGTCACTGCAGACAGGGGAGCGTGAGGGTGAAGGATTGTGTCAAGGGACTTGATTACGACCCCTTGTCCTCTTACTTGGTGTAACACCCCACTTCCCAAAATCATCTAAATTAATAAACATTATAAATAAACAAAATCAGAGTTCCAATTCTCCCAAGTGGGATATCACATAAAAACAACGTTTCCTTATAAAAAGGTTTTTCTCCAAATACAGCGGAATGTTAAATAATAAAATTCAATAAAAGTTTGATACGTTCACAGGGAAATAAAATATAAGTTCAACATAAAACAAATAAAACGCCCAAGTCCCGTGCTACGTATCAGAGCATCCTAGACTCGACAATCACACGAATATCCAAGCTAGCTAAGCACCTGGATTATCCGTACTTCCGAAGAAGCACAGACCACAACAACAACAAAGGGGTGAGAAAACATGATCAAAAATATAATGGTAATGTAATACATGTAAATAAGGTAGTACAACACACCAACACACCAAGATTCACCCCTAACAACACCATATGACGAACCTACTGTTCAAATTACAATATAACATATTATAATGCAAAATGCAACTCAACACCATGCATGCGGTACCGACTCGTTGGTTCATTCAATCGAACCTGGATAGATCACTTACGCTCCTCCTGAGACATGATCTATCCCCCACCATTCTCCACAAAGGAGTACGGATGAATCACTTACGCTCCTCCTGAGACATGATTCATCCCACCAAAACACCATGATATGCACACACCAATGCATAACTAATATATTTAGGCACTCAACGTGCACACGATCCTCCTGATCATATCATCATACATTAATGCATATATGTACAGATATAACATACACCAACACCATATAAATCAACCAGATAGTAAACAAGTTCATACTTTAACACCAAGATATAAACATATCCCACCACTCGGGGGTACACGATCCTACTGATCACTACATACATATACCTCAACTAATTGTCCACCGACAATATCAAGGGAAACATGTACTATCACCAGTACGCAAGTTAAATCCCACACCCACCAACCTTACAGTGCATCAAGGCCAAAACATCACAAAAATCACATTCTGGTTCTGCTACGTTCGCTGGCATTCGCCAGGCGAACCTGCTGGCGAAGCCCTCATTTCACTATCGTGCACTCGCCAGGCGAACCTTCATTCGCCAGGCGAACCTTCGCTGGCCACACTTGCCAAGCGAAGTTCCTACCCTTTAGGTCTGGGACTTAATTCTGAATTATTCGCTGCCACTCGCCTCAGCTCGCCAGGCGAACACTCGCCTCCACTCGCCAGGCGAAGCTTCGCCAACACTCGCCAGGCGAAGCCCAGCGAATGCTGCGATTTCACCAATTTCTCACAATTCTGCAGAGTGCTTTCTAAGCCAAATGGGTTAAACTTCCTACTTCCAATTCACCTCTTAACATCAGTACTAACAACATAGATATCATAACTTATCGGTTTCTAGACTACATTCCCAATTCAACTCTTAGGCATTCTATCGATATCCCAAAAGGTCACACAGAATTTTCCCTAAAATCATAACTCAACCTATACGCCAAATTAACCAAAAACAACAATTCATTCAACGATTAATATCCAATTATCAACAGTCGTCATCAATCACAACATATCAACTCACAATATCATATATAGATGATCTTTCTACGGGGTTAAGGAATCCCAAACTACCCTATACATGTATAAACCATTTCCCAATCAAGTTTCTCCCCCCTTACCTTGTTAATCGGTTGATCGATGAAAGAACCCTCCAAGGTTTGGCCAATTCTGATTTTCCCCCGTTCCTTCGTTCTTCGCTCCCTTTTCCGTTCTTCTCACTTCTCTCCTTTCTATCGTTCTTTTTCCACTTTCTCTAACTTCTCACAATGTATCGTAAAAACTACTAACCCCTCACATTCTCTATTTTAATTCTCTAATCCCAATAATAATAATAATAACTTAATAATAATAATAATAACTTAATAAAATAATAATAATAACAATAATATTATTATCTCACCAAAATAATAATAATATTAATAACAATAGTAACTATAATAAATATAATAATAATAATATTCCCACCAATATTAATATTATACACTATATTATTATATTCACCAAAACACCACCAATAATCCTCCCACATTAGGGACACCCACCAAACATCACCAAATACACCCCCACCAAAGGGCACACTGTCGCTACTGCGAAAATCGGCGCCGGCTGAACAGAAGAGTCGCCACCGTGCGTTATTTATCCCACGGGAGGGAAAGGAAACGCTCAGAGTAAACCTTGCACAACACGGGAAAGGTATGGTCGTCGCAACCAAAACCTGGATTCGGGAGTCGGTTACGCAAGGGGAAGGTATTAGCACCCCTCACGTCCATCGTACTCGACGGGATCCACGCTTGTTTTCGGGTATGGATTGTTATTCTATCTAAACTACAGGTTAAGGGTTAAAAGGAAATAAAAATGAAAATAAATGACTCGGCAAAGTATCGCACTTTATGCCTACGTATTCCCGTCTGGAACGAGAAATCAGAGTCAACGTAGTTCGCCTACCTACGGGAAAGGAGGGGAAGGTTGCTCGCTAGGATATCGCATCCTATGCCTACGTACTTTCATACAGCATGAAAGATCAGAGCAAACGTAGTTCGGGCCACGTACGACACAAGTTTGTCTTGGTTAATTTTATTCCTTCTGAAAAAGGTTTTTCTGATTAACAGTCCCGGCGGACAAAAATGACGTCTTGATGAGTTCACATTCTTTTACGGAAGAAGTGCCTTTTATTGTGTTTGAAATCTTTATGGTGTTTTTTCTGTTCGTTTTGAGAAGGAAAAGACAGAACTCTAACCTACGGTTGCGAAGGGAAACAAACTAACCTAATGTTATCATGCATGGGTTAAGACCTAGAGTCTATCATGCTCCTCTCTTGCGCAGAGAGAAACAGAGATCCTAAGGGAATAGACGGAAACAGAAGCAATATCAGATATATACAGTAAAACAGTAAAATGCATGGATGCAACAATACAAGCGAGGCAAGGGAGTCCCACTCAACCTCGAACCTAGAAAACAATAGGCAAAAGTGAACAGGATTCACTTTCAACCCAACAGGTTAAACAACAAACAATACAGTCAGGAAAACCAATCAATACATCAGAAATGAAATACAGCAAAATGAACAGCCACAGCAGCTCTGCATCAATATCCATCTTCAAGTCATCTCCAATCAGCTACAAGCTTCAGTCAGCAGCAGCCCCTATCTTTACAGTCTTCAAGCAAAGGCTTTGGTTGCCAATCTTCAGTCTACAATGGCTTTTCTTCAAGTCCTATCCTCCAAGCTGAGGGATCAATCACCAGAGTGGATTGGGTGTTAAGCAATTAGTTGACTACCAAGGGTGGTAAACCAACTGCCACTAACACATGAGACATTTTCTCTCAAGAGTTCTATCCCTCAGACAATAGCACCAAGCCTTCCAAAGGAAGGGGGTGAGTGTCTCAGAGAGACTCTGTATCACAGAGAGGAGTGGAGGCAGTCAAAACCTTCCATGTTTGAGAATCAAGCTTTCTAACCTAGAGCTCTGCCTAGTTCCTAAACCCCTAATCTCCTCAACAGCTGCTAGCAAGAAACACCTCATCTACTCTGGAAGATGGTCTTCAGGCTCTGGATCTCCAATGGCTCCATCATCATCAGTCTTCAGCTTCCCCAAATCCCCAGACAAATCCCAACACCCAAACAAGCAAGCAATAATCCCCAGAGGGCACACCACACCAGTCAATCAAATATAGACAGTATATTAATAGCAGTAGGGGAATCCTGACTTTTCTAAGGGGATCTGATAACTACCCATGGCCCCTATAGTCCCATAGCTAAACTAGTCAAACTCTAAGCCCTAAGGGAAATGAATTAATTCTCCTAAGTTGTCACTTAAAACCCTAATTTGTTCATGCTGTTCTCACCTAAACTAAACACCTAAAATTAATCTCTAAAAATATGAATTAAATTGCATTTACAATATAACCATGTCTTTTGATCAACCTAAAAAGAATGGACAAAAAATATTAAAGCATTGATTAGAACAAAAATCAACAAATTTATGCATGAAATGAAACTATTTAAAATGCTATTTATTTGGAAAATATGGGAAAAATATCAAATAAAAAATAAAATGCAATTTTTATTTTTTATAATTTTCTAGACTCTTTAAAGAAAATGTTAAAAAAAGAATGAATTAAAAATATGCAATTTCTAATTTGTTATGAATTTTCAAAAATGAATGAAAATAAAAAGAAATTGAAAAAAGAAAATAGAAAGAAATAAAGGGAGGGGGTGAGAAAAGTACTTCGCTCCAGTTGTATTCCATGGTGGGCTGGAAAAGTGGGGTGCGAATACTAATTTTGCCAGGCCCATACGCGTTTAGAATTAAATGGAAAAACGCCAGAAAATGGACAAATCCCCGGTGCAGGAAGCAATGATATCAAGTGTATTTGATTGGGCTTAACAAAACGGGGGTGGGAGTAGTAAGCAGACTTGAGCCCAAGGTTATTAACTTACTGAAACGCCGCGTTTCATCTCTATTCAGCCTTTCCCTCATAAACGAACTTCAAATCTCGCTCGTTGGATCAAGATGCAGTCAACTGGTCAAAGGATAATCCGAGGGTGGTGAGGTCGTCTTCCTCCTTGGTTCAGGTTTTGGAGGGAATTCCATGGATGAACATGCGAAGAACACCAACTGATCCATACCATAACTACCTCGATTCTTCATGAAATCCCAACACATAAAGACCAAAACCACTCCAAATTTTACCAGGAATTCCATCATGATGTCAAAACTAATTGAAATCTCCTCTAACCCTAAACCCGATAGCTACCCCCAAGAAATGATCAAGAACCAATTCTCACGATCCTCAAAATTGATGGCACAGGCATGTTCCTCTCTCTTCCCAGATCAATTCCCCCTAAAGAATTAAGCCTAATACCCCAAATTCAAAGAGTTATTGCTCCCAACAGAATTTGTGCCAACCTAAAAGTTATCACCAAATTGATCCCTACTTTCCAGAAATGATCTGCTACCTATTCCCTATCGTTCTAACCTATTAATCTTGATAAACTATGCATAAATTAGAGTGTAGAGATCAAGATGCAGACCTGAGAAAATGTATGAACCAGATAGTGAAATCTTCCAAATCAAGGCTTGTACTTGTGCAGAAACACTCAGTGACACAAGAGTTTGCTTCTGTTTGCACTGGTTTGGATTGATTGTGCTTGAATCTTGGAAATGGATTTGAAGTTGCAAGCTGCCAAACTCAATGTCAAGAACACGATTTGGACATGAATTCCTTCTGATTCTGATTGCTACACACTCAATAATGGTGATGGAGTTGAATGAGATCAAGAAACTGAACTGAATGTGGAGAAAATGAAGAAATGGAATTTGATTTGTTATGGAAGAAATTTGATCTCAATCTCTCCTTTCTGCAGCAATTCTCTCTAACCTCTGCATCTGAGCACACTCCAAACTACTTATAGATGGTGTAAGAATGATCTAGAAGAGACTGAAACAATCCAATGAGAAATTGGATATCTCACTTCATGAGATTTTGGATTCCATGCCAAGCATAGGTCATTTTCTATTCAAGCTTGCACAACCCTCACTTCTCATTTGAAATTCTCCTTGGATGATATTTTTGATGTGCTGAAAAGCCTTGCAAGTTTGCTTATTGATTCCTTGTTTGTGTGGAGTTTTGCCATGGTTCCTTAATATGCAAGCATGGACTTTACAAAGGAAGTCCAATTTTTAAGCCTAAACTCAAAAATGTGGCTGAACCAATGTCTTTAAAATGATGTTGGGAATCAATTTGGTATATTGGATGACCCATATTGGACTTGTAGATTTCTCAAACCATTTTCCAACTTGAACTTTTTTCAAGTTATATGCCTTTTTTTAAGTCACTTTTCACCAACTTTCATCAAGTCTTGTTACATGCATTTCCTAACTTCCATGACTTCTTTTCTTGACTTAAAATGGCATTTTGAACAACTTTGATGTTGTGAAGGTTTTCATTTGAAGCTTCCTTGTATGAGTTTTAGGCATATGCTATGAATGACCTGTAATCACCAAATGACCAAAATACCCTTTGCTTGCCAAGACCATAAGTAGAGTTACACAAATCATATGAAGTCATACTATACCATTCTAGAAAGCTAAGACAATGAGGAATAACTCTTATGTTTACCAGAAATTCATTTGAAATCTCCTTGAGGGGTAAAAATTGCTTGGAAGCCAAGTCATTTTCACAGACAAAATTTAAGATACCTCAGATGACATGTAACTTGCAAGGACCATAACTTGAGTTTTATAAATCTCCTTGATGTCTTCCACCACTCAAATTAAAGGTATTGAGATCCTTTACAAGTTTCATGTTGGCCAAGGATCCATTTGAAGCTTGCATTTTGACTTATCTTGCTTGGAAATTTGACCTAAACTAGGGGATTTTACACAGAAACCCTAATTTAGAAACTCCTCTTCTCCTTGATTTCTCTTGATTTCTTCTTAGCACAACAACATATCCTTCTTTACATGTCAAATGATGAACCCCACACCTCTCCAATAGCCCTTAATGCCTTTCAATCAGTCAATTGACCTAGAGTTGACCCAGGGTTGACCTAGATGAAACCCTAGTTGACTGTCTTCAACTGCAATACTTGTGATCACCTCAATGACTTGTCTCCTTATCCACATGACTTTCTAAGTCTCCCATGATGCCCATATACTCCCCATGCTCAGCCCACAGCTCACAACTTACTTGTTGATCCTTAGAGACCCTCAGATAGGAGATGGATGAACTACTTGATCCATTGACTTGATAGCTCCCCAATTCTCTCTGATGACTTGAATGAGATTGAGTTTGAATAATAACCTCTTGATAGGCCTCTAGAGATGAGAATAATGATTGGTCCCCTGTTGGATGACTTGCTATGCTTATGCCATGCAGATGATCAAGCTATGTACATGACTCTATATGCAAATGCTAATGATATTGAAACATAAACCAAGTGAATAAGGTTGGGCAAATTTTAGGGTGCAACAGCTGCCCCTATTCAAGCGACTTGGACCCGATTGGGTGAAGAGCCCGGAGCCTTCAGACATTCGAGGTACGAGACGGTTGAATACTAAGAACCCGGAAATTTGCCAACCGCAGAAATAAACTGCGCTCCTGCTTGGGTAACGACGTTCATCCACTGAATCTGACTGTTACGGCAACCAACTGATCCCATGCGGGGATTATTTTTATCGGCCTGAAAAAGACTTTATCATCGCAGAGATAGAACATTGTCCACGTCAGGACGCCTGCTTCGTCAATTCGGAAAACTTCAACAACTTTGCTGGGGATGGCTCGTCCGCCTTCTCGTCAAAAATAAATCGTCCACGTTAGGACTAACCTCTTCCATGTTAGGAATAACACCGTCCACGTTAGGAATAACATCGTCCATGTTAGGACTCACCCCTCCACGTAAGGAATAACCGTTCCACGTTAGGAATATCACCGTCCACGTAAGGAATCATCTCTTCTGCATCTGTCCACGTCAGGACTAAACTCTCTGGGTTATGAATACTTCGTCCACGTTAGGACTCACCCTTCCACGTTAGGAATACATGTCCGCGTCAGGACCCACATTTCCACGTAAGGAATAACCGTTCCACGTGAGGAATCATGACTTTTCCACGTAAGGAAACCACAATCTGATTTGTCCACGCCAGGACTCCCATCTTGATATGTCCACGTAAGGACTCAATCTTTCCACGTAAGGAGACATATTTTGATTCGTCCACATAAGGACTCACATCTTCATCTGATGAAATAATAGAACCTGTCCACGCCAGGGCTCGCGCGTCTTCGACTTGCTGGGGAAATAAGACTTTGTCCATGCCAGGACTCATACTTTGCCAACAACACGAAGAAGGATAAATTTGTCCCCGTCAGGACACCAACACGAAGAACAATCAACCTTCGCCCCTGTTAGGACTCCTCACCCAATCAATACCGAGAACTCGAACCTGTCCACGTTAGGACTAACACACAACATTAGCTTGAGGAAATGTCCACGTTAAGACTCCACATTCCAACAATCATCTCTAGCACAAAAGAAATCCCGTCAATAAAACTGTCCACGTTAGGACTCATCCTTCCATTGGTCCGCGAGCTTTTTATCACTGATGTCACAGCAACTTCGAGGCTGACTCTACTGGGGACATTTGGAAACCAAACTTCCGGACGCCTGTTCTGATAACCGGCGGTAGCCTCTGAAATTCTGATTCATGAATCCTTTGATGACCAATAGCTCTGCTTGGGGATAAGGAGAACTTATCCTGCTGACTCTGTGGTGAGTAGCGCCACAACTGACACTTTGTCGGATGTCTCACGTCGAGATCCTGAATGCTTTATTGATTCACCTGAGCAAGGGCTCTCTCTACCTGCAAGAGAAACAATACTTGAAACAAAGGGTTAGGCAACCTAGTTTATGTTTCGAAACGCATGCGTTCGACAATGATGCGATGCTCCATTCGACATGGAAATGCTACGCTTTTATTTGGTGGATGCAAGTATGACACTATATGCTGATGCAAATGCAGACTCGAACCGCTGGGTACAGAAACTGCTTTAGCAAAATAAATGCTGAAGATAATGCCAACTCCGCTGGGGATAGCCAGATGCTACAGAATTGTTCCAGCAAAATAAATGCTGGAAGAGTGAAGTCGGCTCAGCTGGGAAATTGGGAACTGAAACCCAGCACCTCATTGAAGTAACACCCTGCTGGGGGATATAACTCTACTGGAGGGTAGCAGATGCGCCTGGTATAATTGGACTTCTGCTGGAAAGTGAACGGATATCACACGGTATTTTGACAAAATAAATGCCAATGCGCCACACCAACTCTGCCGGGGAGAGTCTCAATCTTCGAATTCCACTGGGAGGAATGAAAACACTGGTGGGAAAGAGAACTCCGTTGGGGATGGGATGATTCTCTTGGGAAAATCAACTGACTCCGCTGGGGGGAGAGTAACTGACCCTGCGGGGAAAGGTAAACTGCCTGAATACGGCTCACAAACATTAATCTTCTGAGGCTAAACCCACTCTGCTTGAGATATACTGTCTGGATATAGCCTTATAATCCTGGAATCGCCAAGCTCTACTGAGAATAAATGGATTTGTTGGAGCATGTCCTTTGGATGAGCTACGACTAGCTGGGGAATTCTATCCTTCTTCAGGAAGACTATGCATGACCTGCGTGGGGATCAAGTCTTTTGTTACTGCAGTCTCTTGATCACCTTCCTCGTATGGTTATGAAACCTGCAACAACACAAACAAGACAAGACAAGCCTATCCAACCAAATCGATTCAGGTTAGTGACGTTATTTTCAGTTAATTCAAAGCTTTAGCAATTGTTGGCAAGGGCCAGTGATGTTATACACATGCTAGTTTCAATAAACTTAGGCGTTTTATCATGCACAAAACAGTAAAGAACCAGCATCAAGTACTGAATAACATATTTTATTGATTGGGCCCCTGAATGGGCGGAATTTTTGTACACGGGATGTAACTCCTGAAAAGAGGAAGCTACGCAAAGCAGATATACAAGTATGTACAAGAAGCATAAATATTTTGACAAATTAAATTTTGTACACATGTCGGCGACGGGATGCAGACGAACACCACGAACTGATCCTCCTATGACTCATCCGACTCTAATGCTTTCCCGGTATTCATACCTCCAAAGCGGTTGTATCTGATAATTGACCCCTCAGGCATATTCTCCCGCACCAATGCTCAATGCAGTACCAAATTCGGACCGCAGTCATTTGCTTTTCAAATCCCTAACTTTTGCGTGAACCGCCCTTTACGGGTTTTCAGTTCACCGGGATACCCTTTTTTGCCGAAGCCGCCCAGTGTAGGTTTTCAACTTCGCGGGTGTACATTTTTTCAATTTTATCCCTAACTTTTGCCCGAACCTTTTATTCTGTTTTTGGTTCGCCAGGATGCCCCATTTTTGCCTGGACTCTCTTTTTTCTGTCCAGCGGATCAATTTTAAGCAAAGTATTTTTTAACTGCGTCCGAATTCACAGGCGACGTAAAGTCTTCACCGTCCATGGTGGACAACAACAACGCTCCTCCGGAAAAGACTTTCTTGACAACATATGGCCCTTCGTAGTTGGGGGTCCACTTGCCCCTATGATCTGCCTGCGGCGGGAGAATCCTTTTCAGCACAAGGTCGCCCGTCTGAAAGCTTCGCGGATGTATCTTCTTATCATACGCTTTCTTCATTCGGCTCTGGTACAAACGACCATATGCTAGAGAAGCTAGCCTCTTCTCATCTATCAAACTCAGTTGATTCAACCTGTCTTTTACCCATTCTGCCTCGTCCAGCTGAACGTCTCGCAATACCCTCAGAGAAGGGATCTCAACTTCCAATGGTAATACCGCTTCCATTCCATACACTAATGAGAACGGGGTTGCCCCGGTTGATGTACGTACCGTCGTACGATAACCGTGCAAAGCGAAAGGTAGCATCTCGTGCCAATCCTTATAGGTCACCACCATTTTCTGAACGATCTTCTTGATATTCTTATTGGCTGCCTCAACAGCGCCATTCATCTTGGGTCGGTACGGGGAGGAGTTGTGATGTTCGATCTTGAAATTCTGACAGAGCTCCTTCATCATTTTGTTGTTCAAGTTTGACCCGTTGTCCGTGATTATCCGCTCGGGAATCCCATATCGGCAAATTATATCTCTCTTGATGAATCTGGCCACCACTTGCTTTGTTACATTTGCATAAGACGCCGCCTCCACCCACTTGGTGAAATAATCGATCGCTACTAGAATGAACCGATGCCCGTTAGAAGCCGTCGGCTCGATCTTTCCAATCATGTCGATCCCCCACATCGAGAATGGCCATGGTGATGACATCACATTTAGAGGACTCGGAGGCACATGGATCTTATCGGCATAGATTTGGCACTTGTGGCACTTCCTCGCAAACTTGAAACAATCCGTTTCCATAGTCAGCCAAAAATAACCTGCCCGCAGCAGCTTTCTCGTCATAGCATGCCCACCAGCATGCGTGCCAAAGGTACCCTCGTGTATTTCCTCCATGAGCAGCTTTGCCTCTCTTTCGTCTACACAACGCAACAGCACCAAATCATGGTTTCTTCTGTATAAGACGCCATCCGGATTCAAATAGAAATTACCCGCTAATCTCCTGAGAGTCTTCTGATCTTGACTGGATGCCCCCGTCGGATACTCTTTATTCTTCAGGAAATTAAGGATATCAAAATACCACGGTTTGTCGTCGGATGCTTCATCAATAGCAAATACATAGGCTGGCCTGTCAAGCCGAGAGATAATGATTCGGGGAGCCTCGTTCCAAAAGTTGACCTTGTACATGGAAGACAAAGTGGCCAGGGCGTCAGCCATTTGATTTTCTGCCCGCGGTACGTGATGCAATTCAACTTTGTCGAAGAAAGGCAACAATCTCCTTGCATAATTCATGTAAGGTATCAAATTGGGCTGACGCGTCTCCCATTCCCCTTTGATCTGATTCACCACCAGAGCTGAGTCTCCGTATACGTCAAGATTCTTGATTCGCAAATCGATGGCTTCTTCAAGCCCCATTATACAAGCTTCGTATTCGGCCTCATTATTGGTAACGGCAAAGGTCAATCGGGCAGTAAACGGTATGTGCGACCCGTGTGGCGTAGTGATGATTGCCCCTATTCCGCTACTGTAAGCATTCACAGCTCCGTCAAATATCATCTTCCATTTGGAACCCAACTCCGGTCCCTCGTCTGGTAACGGCTCTTCACAATCTTTCATCTTTAGGTACATGATATCCTCGTCAGGAAAATCAAACCTCATCGATTGGTACTCTTCGATAGGCTGCTCTGCCAGATACTCAGACAGCACACTCCCCTTTATAGCCTTTTGCGAGACGTATTGAATGTCATATTCAGTCAAGACCATCTGCCAACGGGAAATTCTCCCTGACAACGCCTGCTTTTCAAATACATATTTGATAGGATCCATCTTCGAGATGAGCATGGTTGTATGATTCAGCATGTACTGCCTCAAACGCTTGGCGGCCCAGGCTAGCGCGCAACAAGTTTTCTCAAGCATTGAGTATCGAGATTCACAATCTGTAAATTTCTTACTCAAGTAGTAGATCGCATGCTCTTTTCTCCCTGTCTCGTCGTGTTGACCGAGAACACAACCCATGCTTCCCTCAAGAACCGTCAAATACATGATCAAGGGTCTACCTGCCACTGGGGGTATCAAAATAGGAGGCTCCTGCAAATACTTCTTTATTTTATCGAACGCCTCTTGACAATTTTCGTTCCATGTTACAGCTTGATCCTTCTTCAACAGCTTGAACAATGGTTCACACGTGGCCGTTAGGTGAGATATGAACCGGGCGATGTAGTTCAACCTCCCTAAAAACCCGCGTACCTCTTTCTCTGTTTTAGGCGTCGGCATTTCTTGAATCGCTTTTATTTTAGCAGGATCGACCTCTATTCCTCTTTCGCTTACGATAAACCCCAACAATTTACCCGATCTCACCCCGAAGGTGCATTTGTTAGGGTTCAGCCTCAGCCTGAACTTCCTAAGCCTTTTAAACAGCTTCAGCAGATTCACCAGATGCTCTTCTTCCGTCTGGGATTTGGCAATCATGTCGTCCACATAAACTTCGATCTCTTTATGCATCATGTCATGAAAAAGAGTCGTCATCGCATGCTGATATGTTGCCCCAGCATTTTTCAAACCAAAGGGCATCACTTTGTAGCAAAATGTTCCCCAAGGCGTTATGAAAGTGGTCTTCTCCATATCCTCTGGCGCCATTTTAATCTGATTATAGCCTGAAAAGCCATCCATGAAGGAGAATACGGAGTATTGAGCAGTATTATCAACTAACACGTCAATGTGAGGAAGTGGAAAATCGTCTTTTGGGCTTGCTTTATTCAAATCTCTATAATCCACGCACATCCGGACCTTGCCATCTTTCTTTGGCACGGGTACGATGTTAGCAACCCATGACGGATACTTCGTTACAGCCAGGAAACCAGCGTCCCACTGTTTTTGAACTTCCTCTTTGATCTTCACTGCCATATCTGGTCGAGTTCTGCGAAGCTTTTGTTTGACCGGCGGGCAATCTCCTTTCAGTGGCAGACGGTGCACGACCATATCTGTATCGAGCCCTGGCATATCCTCATACGACCACGCGAATACATCACTATACTCTTGGAGCATTTCAACCAGTCTTCGCTTGATATCACCCTGTAGTGCGGCTCCGATACGAATATTCTTCTCAACCCCTTCCGACCCCAAGTTGATAATTTCGATGACCTCGTCGTGAGGCAGAATGGCTCTTTCTTCTCGCTTCACCAACCAAGACAGTTCTTCAGGAACGTCACTATCTTCGACAACCTCTTCTTCGGCCTGAAATACCGGATGCTCAAAGTCGGGACGAGTCATAGGTGGTTCAAGGGTGTCATCTGAAAATGTTATCCTGCAAAAGAAATGGTTAAGTGCTTCAAAATGCGTATAAAGCGAATAACCACGTTGCCATTTTATTGAAAAATATAAAACAAGAAAGACAGGGATTACAGTATTTGCACATGAAAAAACGCCATTTATTTAATGATTAACACGCAATGTTCATAACAACACAGCCCTAAGAAAATCATGATGCCCCGGGCAAGACATCAGATTATTCAACAATTAATAAAGCAAAGCATTACTGTTTAAGAGTCACAGGAACAAGCTTCTGAATAGACCAGTTGCACAGTCCTTGTCCTGGCGTGCTTGGCTGAATCCAGGCATCCATATCACAGTCGTTATCTCCTTCGTCAGACTCCGAAGCAGCATTGATGGTTTCATGACATACTCCACTGGCAGAGATGGTTATTGGCCCTCTGAAACGGGGTGCCCCCACAGCAGGTGTTGACGACGATGGTTGGTATCCTAGCCCGAATCGGTCCATCTTCACAGGAATATCCAGCACTTTGCCCCAACCCTTCGCTTCTCCTGCCTCCACTAGAGCTTGAGCTTCTTTATACGATGAGATGGCTATTTCCGACGCTTTGCTCGGCCCGGGACCTTTGTCCTTGATACGCAACCCTTCAAATACCTGGCAGGGTGTCTCGTGGATCTCTCCGTCGACCTCCACATATTTGAATGACGATAGATGGCTGACCAGGATGTCTTCTTCTCCGCATACGGTGACTACGCTGTCTCCGACCATATATTTTAACTTCTGATGTAGGGTAGATGTGACTGCCCCAGCCCCATGAATCCAAGGTCTTCCAAGCAAGCAGTTGTACGCAGGCTGTATATCCATGATATAAAATTCAGTCGCAAATACCTCCGGCCCCACCTGTAGAGGCAATGTGATCGATCCAAAGACTGTTCTCCGCGTGCCATCAAACGCTCTGACTACCAAGTCGCTGGGCGTGCACAAGATTCCTCTAACGTCCAGTTTCATCATCGCCTTCTTGGGCAGCACATTCAAAGACGATTCGGTGTCAACCAATACATGCGACATTACTGATCCTCTACACTCGACAGATACGTGCAGCGCCATATTGTGATCTCTCCCTTTCGGGATCAAATCGAAGTCGGTGAAGCCCAAGCTGTGGCCTGCATTTACATGTGCCAACACTCCTTCCAGCTGATTTACAGAGACGTCTTGGGGTACAAAGGAAGTATCCAGGACTTTCAGCAAATCATTTCTGTGAGCTTCCTGTCGCTACTGCGAAAATCGGCGCCGGCTTGACAGGAGAGTCGCCACCGTGCGTTATTTATCCCTCAGAGCGGGAAAGGAAACGCTCGAAGTAAACCTCGCAAAGACGGGAAAAAGGTATGGTCATCGCAACCAAAACCTGGATTCGGGAGTCGGTTACGCAAGGGGAAGGTATTAGCACCCCTCACGTCCATCGTACTCGATGGGATCCACGCTTGGAGTTTACAGGTAAAAGGGTGTGTTATCTATCTACGCTAATGGCTGGTCTGAAAAGAAAATAAAAGGACAGGACTCGACAGAACATACGGTGTTCTGGGCCTACGTATTCCCTCGTGCAATGGGAAAGTCAGAGTCAACGTAGTTCGACTTCCTACGTCTAAACGGGGGAAAGGTTGCTCGCCAGGACATCGCGTCCTGTGCCTACGTACTTTCATCTGGAATGAAAGATCAGAGCAAACGTAGTTCGGCTAACTACGGGTAAACAGGGGCTCTCACACAGCAGTGAGAAAACAAACTGGTCCTAAAGGCTCGGGAACCTACAACTACGATCTGGTCTCAAATGCACTAGGGCAAGAGAAAAGGATAACAATTAGTCGTTAGCGGGAAAGTCTCGATCGCACAGCCGCGAGAGAACAAAGGTTAGTCGTTAGTGTGCTCGCTAGGATATCGCATCCTATGCCTACATATCTTCGTCTGGAACGAAGAATCAGAGCAGCTGTAGTTCAGCTAACTACGGGTCAAGCTACTCAAAAACTCCTACAGAAAGGAAAGGGAAACCCTAGAACTATAGCTGAGAAACAGGGGAATCTACCTATTGCTATCACACCTGGTTGACCATCCTAATGTCTATCATAACAACTCCGCAGCGGAGAAGTCAGAGCTCCTAAGGGATCATGGCAACAGGACTAAACTACAAACAAGAAACTGCAACGTAAAGGAATACTGAAAATATGCATGAATGCAACAACTAGACAAACAAGGCACAAAGGCCGCAAACCACAAAGGCAAGGGAGCTCAGCTCTACCAAATACCAACAAGCAAAGCCACGCAATAACAAACAAGCAGAAGGAGGACCACCTCAACTTCTCATGCACACAAAGTCTAATTCTAAGATGCACCTACTCAGAACTTATCTAGATGAACACCTAAGTCTAATGCAACATAACATCACGCAAGTCAAACAACACAAAGAGACTAACCCTGAGCAGGGCCTCTAACAAACCTGAAACAAGCTCCTAATCTAGCTCTAAACAGAACTCTATACAAAACCCTAAGCAAATATCCAAGCAACAAATCTAATCAAAACCCTAAGCAAGAGGAATCAATCCCATTCTCCGAGCTTCAGAACAAGCTTACCAGAGAAAGGAAGCTAAGCAGACAAGCTCGTAGTGCCTTCCTCAGGAAAGTACCAGGAGGTTACTACTCAGGAGTCGTATCCTATGCGGCTCGACAACTGTGATCAGTTTACATTCCTCCTCAGGAGAAATTAAACTCACATGAAGGCTCCGGCGTCACGGGATACTTGAGAAACCTATATGCACTAGGGGAACTAAGTGAGCAGGCTCATAGGACCTTCCTCAGGAAAGTACTAGGAGACTGACACTTAGGAATCGTATCCTACGTGGCTCAACAACTGTGATCAGTTTACATTTCTCCTCAGGAGAAATTAAACTCACAAGTTGGCTCCAACATCACTGGATACTTAAGAAATCCTAGATAAACTAGTGGAACTAAGTGAATAGACCCATAGGACCTTCCTCAGGAAAGTACTAAGGGGCTTCCACTTAGGAATCGTATCCCATGTGGCTCAACAACAGGTGATCAGTTTATATTCCTCCTCAGGAGAAATTAAACTCACAAGTCGGCTCCAACATCATTGGATACTTACGAAAGAGGTGAGAAGAAAGAATGAAAGTCATTCATAGTGCCTTCCTCAGGAAAGTACCATAAACTCCCTTCAAACTTCAGGATCTCGAACCTCACAAACAGACAACAAGCTCCTAGACTAAGCCTCAATCCACTGCATCCTGCAAGCTCCAGCAGGACCTCCATCAGCTCCCACCTTCAAGAAGAACCCACAGGCCAACAAACCACAGGAGACTATCTCTGAAGTTCAACCACAGTTGAACTTCAAAGTCAGAAGTCATCAAGACTTCTCCTATCTTCAGGATCAGACAAATCACATCAGGACACCCTACAAAAATCTATCAAAAATCTAATGGGAGACCTACATGGCTCTAGGATAACATACTGAAAAATCAGAACAAAAATTCAACACCAGATGAAAGAACTAAAATCAGCAACACAGACATGTCCACAGACCAATTTATTCAACATCAATAGTAATGAAAAAGTGCAGTTAAAATAAAAATGCATGACTGAACTAATATTTTTATACTATAAAATTCTACACTGAATCACGAGTCTACAGAAAAAAGAACGGAATTAATTGACTAAATCTACCATTTTTTATGAATTTTCTAATGATATGCATGCATTGAAAATATTAAAAAGAAATCAATTAATTGGAAAATATGCAAAAAATAAAAATAAAAATAAAATGGCATTTTTTATTTTTATTTAATTTTCTAAACATTTATGATGAAATGGTAGAAATAAGAATTATTAAAAAAACAATTATTTACATTTATTTATGGATTATCTAATATGGAAATATAAAAGAAAAGTCAAAATAAAAGAAAATAAAATGGAGGGGGTTTAAACAGCAACAGATTCAAGCCTATTCTACATTGGGCCCTGATTGGGGGGTGCCAATAGTACTAGGGCGCAGGGCCCATGCATTGTCAAAAACCATTAGTAAACTCAGAAAAGAAAAAACGCCAGGGGGTGCTATTAGCAGCAAGTTCAGTTGTCTCTTACTGGGCTTACGCCCAGGGGGGTGTTGAAAGTAAATTGGGGCCTAAGGCCCAACTCAGTCATTCAGACTCACACAGGGGGGGCGTACATGCACTTGGGATGGTACGCGTTCAGAAACATGTTTGGGCCTAAGCCCAGTACGCCAAACCCTAATCCAAACAACCTAATCAAAACTATCTTCCCCTCCAAACACTCTGGTACTGTTCACCCTTCTGATTCCCCAAACCCTAGCCGCTCACCCGTCTTCCCCAACTCACTCTCTCTGCAACTCATCCTAAAATCCTCAAACAATCCAACAAGCCCTGAACGAAACAACTCCACACAAACCCCAAACACCTCAATCTCTCAACTAAACATGGCCTAGCTTCACAAGCATTGTCAGATTGAAGTTCTTGCGCTACAAATCCTCAAGATCCTAAGTCTACAGAATCTAACACGCGCATGCAAATGGAGGAGTTTAAGGAAGAAGGCTGTAGAAACCTGGAACGACGAATGTTAGTTGATGTTCTTTGAAGAAGTGGATCGTTCGCTGAAGATCTTCGAGCGGAGACGATTTCTGATGGTGGACCCGTCGCTTGCTCTTGAGTGGATGAGTATTCTTGAGGCGCTTTGGAGACGTTCACGACGAAGATCTTTGAATGATTTCTGAATGTATGAGCGTTTCTGGAGAAATTTGATGAAGCTTGTTGAAGGTTTGGGTATTCAAGGTGATTTTCTGGGAATCTTGCTTGAGGAGGATGAACGTCTGAGATGATTCCTGGAAAAGTTGCTTGAGGAGGATGAACGTATGAGCGTTTCTGGAAAAATTGCTTGAAGATAGAGGCGTTTCTAAAAAAAAATGGATGAAGATAGATGAAGGTGTGAGTGGATTCTGGAAATTTTGGTTGAAGGTGATGAAGGTTTAGGATGATTTCTGGAAAAATTGATGAAGGACGATGAGTTTCTGGGAAAAATTGATGAAGATGATGGCGATTTGAGTGGTGGATGAAGAACGGAGAAGAAAGAGGAGAGGATTGGATGGATTCTGGGTGGTGGTGTCTCCGGCGAAAATGACGGTGGCCGGAGTTGGTTAACGGTGGCCGGCGGTGTGCAGTTAGGGCTGATGCATGGCCGCCGGTGGGGGGCTCCGGCGAGGATGGGAGGAAGACGAATGTCTCAGGGAAGGGTTTGCATGGGCTACACGTGTCTTAGGGGAGAGAGTCAGAGTGAACGCGTGGCGTGTTGGGAAACGAAAAGGTGGGGCCGTTCCTTCTGCAACACGTGTCACTATTTATTACTCTGATATTCGCTGGAAACTTCTGGATTGTTCTGGTGTACGCTGGAAGTTTGGACGCTTTCCTGGACCATTTTTCTGGACTCTTTGCTGAATTCTTTGGACAAAAAATGACTGGGCCTCAAACAGAACCCCCATCTGGGCCCATACGAACAAAAATGTAAAAACTGAATTAAAATAAACAATAAAAAAACAATAAAACCTAATTATATCTAATTTCCTAATTAATCTAATGATGGACTAATAAACTCTAAACAAAGATCAAAACTCTAATTACTCTATTCAAGCCTAATTAAATCTAAAACATGATTAACCTAATTAAGCTCTAAAAAATGATTAAGAACCTAATTAATTCTATATTATCCTAATTAAACTCTAAAAAAATCAATTAACCTAATTAAACTCTAAAAAGTCAATTAAAGTCTAATTAATTCTAATATCTCTACTAACTCTATTAAACTTCTAATATTATTTAATGTCTATTAAAATCTATTATTATTAATAAAAGAAAAGCTATATTATTCTAAAAAAAGGATAAAACCAATTAAAATCTTATTTATATTCTAAAACCTTTTTTTTTAAAAATTCTATAAAATCCTAAAAAGAGCATTAAACTATTAAAAAATGCAAAAAACCCTATTTAAATTCCAGAAAAATCTGTAAAGCCTATTGAAAATTCACAAAAGCCTATAAAACCCTAAAAATGCAGATGAATGCAAATGACTCCCATAAAAGCGCACGAGACCAGATCGAATCGAACAGAGATCCCCGGGCATCAGAATATCCTCAAAATTACTGTGCAAGCTAAAAATCACTGAGGAGCGCACAATTTCCTGAAAATAAAACCCCGATAATCTGGACTGGGTCTGCCATATCTGATAGACAAAAATCAAGCTGTAAACTCTGATATCCCCTGCTTGTGCACAAAAATCATACATCTGAGCTGTGAATATGAATTTAAACCATGAGTCAGATAGGAGAATCGGTTGGTCAAATTTTAGGGTGCAACAGCTGCCCCTATTCAAGCGACTTGGACCTGAAGGGTTTGAAGAGCGCTCAGCCTTCAAACATTCAGAGGTACGAGACGGTTGAATACAAATAAAACCTGAAAATTTGCCAACCGCGAGCATATACTGTAAGCTGCTTGGAGAATAAAGTCCAGAAAACCGAGTCCAGTCATTGCGGCACCAAACTGATTAATCATCTGATAAAGAACTCCTGATTGAATACCCGTTGCTTGTAATACCCCATATAACAAACCCGAGAGCTGCAACAAAAATACCTGATTCTTTCACATTGCCTCCTGATGGGCAGGAAGAGAAATATACTCACATCGCCCAAAGATGGACGGGAAGACACCCTGATTGAATACTCACCTCGTCTAAGGATAGACGGAAAGCCGACATTAATCTCCCAATTCACATCGTCTAAGGATAGACGGCATCATCCTAATCAATATTCACATCGTCTAAGGGTAGACGGAATCATCCTGATTGATGAACAACTCAACATTCACATCGTCTAAGGGTAGACGGCATCATCCTGATTGATGAAACAAATCAATTCACATCGTCTAAGGATAGACGGGAAGAAATAATCTCTGAACTTGCATCGTCTAATGATAGACGGAAAGAAATTCTTAATCTCCATACACACATCGTCTAAGGATAGACGGGATCAAATTCTTAATCTCCATACACACATCGTCTAAGGATAGACGGAAAGTCACCATAATCTCCATATTCACATCGTCTGAGGATAGACGGAAAGACATTCATAATCTCCAAACTCACATCGTCTACTGATAGACGGGATCAAATTCTTAATCTCCATACACACATCGTCTAAGGATAGACGGAAAGTCACCATAATCTCCATGTTCACATCGTCTAAGGATAGACGGAAAGTCACCATAATTTCCATATTCACATCGTCTAAGGGTAGACGGCATCATCCTGATTGATGAACAAATTACTTCACATCGTCTAAGGATAGACGGAAAGAAATTCATAATCTCCAAACTCACATCGTCTAAGAGTAGACGGAAAGGCACCATTAATTTCCATATGCACATCGCCTAAGGGTAGACGGCATCATCCTGATTGATGAACAAATCAATTCACATCGTCTAAGAGTAGACGGAAAGAAATAATCTCTGTACTCACATCGTCTAAGGATAGACGGGAGGACACCATAATCTCCATATTCACATCGTCTAAGGATAGACGGGAAGTCACCATAACGCAATTCAACACCATCCTTTGAATTTCAGAATCCTTCTGTCTACGGGAATTGATGGAAAAGATCAATATCCTTGAAGGGGCCACATCGTCAGTATGGACCGACAGTAAGAAAAACCACCTTTTAAGGAACCATGTCGTCAATAAGAATCGACAATCACGAAGACTGAACATTCTTCGAAGAGCCTCGACATCAATAAGGATTGATGGTCAGAAAAGTACCTCTTGAAACGTCATCTCATCCAATAAACAGAAAGAGAACCAATCATTCAAAGTCATTTTGAAACTCCTCAACAACTAAGGATAGCCGGAGAAGACTCGCTGGGGAAACACCTCATCATATGTATGATCTGGCAATAAGAAAACCCGCTGAACAGTAACTAAAACTTCACATCGTCTGCTGACAGACGGAAAGGAAAGCCACTTGCTAGAAAAGCTCTATTTTGAACTCCCTTGAAGATTGCCTGAAACTTCACATCGTCTACTGATAGACGGGAAGAAAAGCATATTCTGGGGAAACCCCTTCTTGAAGCCTTACTGTGATCACCTGCAACTTCACATCGTCTATGGATAGACGGAAAGAAAACCACATTCGTACTCCAGACGTCTAATGATAGACGGAGAAATCCACTTATTGGAGGAACACATCGTCAATATGAATTGACGGGAAGAAAAGCTTGTCGACATCAGATGACTGCTTGATCAAAGCACAACTATCATAAGATCTGATACAAATAATCTGCTGAACTGTCTGGATACTGCCGCTGGATAAATGTCTCTGAACTGACCACAGAGTAATTCACGCGCCATATGAGGCTGATAGAAAATCTGACTTATGCTTTGTATGCATATGCAAATGCCTTAATCTTTCTGCAGCGTAATGCTCCATCCTGGATAGAAATGCTACGCATTTTGACAATGATATGCAAGTATGATGCAAATATGACGATGCATGCAATATGCTAATGCAGGCTCAAGCTGCCGGAGAGAGCTGGGTACAGAAAACCACTTCAGCAAAATAAATGCTGAAGGCGAGGCCAACTCTGCTGGGGATGAACTGGATATCACTGAATCGTCCTAGCAAAATAAATGCTGGGAGAGTGAAATCAACTCTGCTGGGGTTATTGGGAACTTAGCCAAACACCTTGCTGAAGTAATACCCTGCTGGGTAATATAATTCCGCTGTGAAATAGCAGACGTGCCGAGTATGATCAGATTCCTCTAGGGATAGCTCACCCGTACCAATGACAAATTGGCCTTTGCTGGAGACAATGGAGGGAGTCCTCCTGCGCGCTGCTGAAGCTCGGATCTGGAAATTGATGCGCCAACGCGGATGGGCTTCACAGCAATCGCAAACATGGATTTGAGCTCTTAAGCTATCTGTGATGGGTCAGGTACAATTGACGCTGGAAAATATCCTTCATGAATACACAGACTTTCAGTGAGGAGTCAAGGGATAGTGGCACAACTTCCCGCATTCATCTCGCTCTCGAAAATCGACTGCATCTGCTCGAATAACTCTGAATGACCCTGTAGGTACGGAGAACAACAATCCTTTCGCTTCTGATATGCCCCAGCCTACATGACATCTGCGGGGATAGTCCCTGAAAGGAGATCTGCTAATCTGAGCCCTGATGGTCTGATATAACATGCTTCAGCGTTCTGAACTTCCAAGAGATACTTCACCTTGAATGCTTCTCGAGTAACTTCTGCGTGCTTAAGATGATCTGCCTCTGACTGCAATGACCTAGCCCCGATTATCTGATTCAGAGTAGTACCTCCTGACTACGACGTATTCACCACACCTCAACCTGATTGCCCCAGAATAACTGACTTTGAAAAACTGACCTGACTGGGGATCACAATAAAGCTTGCCCCTGCTCTCGGAACATTCGGGCGTTCTGCATTCTATCTTGACCATTCCTTCCATTGTAGGAAGCTTTTCTGCTGTCAAGCGCTTACTCGCAAGTAAAACAAGTTGTTCTGCATAAAAGATGCATTAATGCAACACATATGACAGCTTTGACATCCAATCTGTTCACTGGGAAAAGGAAACACAGTTTATGGCATATGATGCATAAAACATTTGTCAACATCAGTACCGACATGGTAAGAGGAACCTTTTAAGAGTCAGAATCGACGCGACCTTTACCGGAGTATGCTTTCGAAACAATCTGCTTCAATTAGGACTTTTGAAGGTTGTAACGTGGTCAGGTTCATGGTTTTGAAAGGAAAGGATAAAGGCTCAAAGTTTATTTTAACCCACCCATTCTCCTTGATGTTCTCCCATCCTACGTCCAGCTAATTTGACCTTAGCGCTCACCTCTCAGAGGTTGAAAGATAGGAATGATAGTTCGAGAAACTTTGGATTTTGGAGTGACAGCCACTCACTTTTCGTCTTTGACACTTGAGATCACACGACTCGTATTTCCATCGAAGCTTTTTCTTTTGATCCTTTTCATCTTTTCTTTTCATATCCCTAACTTTTGCCTGGACTGACTCCTTTTGAGTTTCTTTTGATTTTTTAAGTCCAGCGGGATGCCCTCATTTTTGCCTAAGTCATTTGTTTTGAAGTTTTCTCGACTTAGCGGGCTTTTGATTTCTTTTTTCATTTTTTCTTTCGAACAAGTCGTGCGACACTGGTTGTTTGACTCTTTGGGAAATGATGTGGCTGTCCCACTCTTGATTGGACCATTGTGGTCTTTTAGGCACGACCTCTAAGGGTGTGATTGATCCTCGAACGGACATTCCTTTTGCAATTTGGACACTCGGTCAAATTAGCTAACACCTACCCTGCCCCAGGTTATGATTGAGGGTTTTTCATTCACAGAAAGAAAACTCCTACTACAAGGCTCAAAGGGGTTGACAAGGGATTATCTTCCTTATATCTCCGGTGTTTAGGGATTTGAAACAATGCCTGTACATCATCAACAGGTTTTATTTCAAAAGCATACAATATCGGTAGTTGCATGATGTCGGTCATTTTCGTCATCCTCCCCAAATTCTTCTCAACCAAGCAGTGGATATTTGCAAAACAGTTAGTGAACACGATTGGATTTAATCAAAACCATGCATATTTATTTCATTATCATCAATCGAAATGAAAACAACAAGTTTTACAAACAAGCTTACAAATTCAAACAGGAAAGCAACTACAAATGCAAAGAAATGACAAGCTAAAACAAAGAAAACATGCTAGCTTCCGAGAACCGGGCTTTTGCATCTGCCCTGCTGCTGAACCAGCTATCTTTATTAGAGGCAATTCGGTGCTGTCCTGATCTGCTTTCAATGACTCAACCAAATTATAGAGCCCTTCCTCCTTCATTCAAATGATTTGGGGACCTCTTGGCCCGAAGCTGATTGCTGCACTATCAAGCAGATCCTGCACTTTGTGCTTAAAAGCGTGGCAGCCTTCTATATCGTGACCCGGAGCTCCAGAATGAAACTCACAGTGCTTGCTTGCATCATAGCCGAACGGGGGAGCTCCCGTTATTGGCGCCAGAGTTCTTGTCTCTACCATATTCAATCCCAACAATGTCTGCAACAACTCGGCATATGTTGAGGGAGGCTTCTCAAACACTCTTCTCGGTTTGCCACCCTGGAATCTTCGTTGAGCTTGCTGTGCCCCCTGCTGAGGCTGCTGCTGCTGGTATCGGGTTGACCCTTGAACACCCTTTGTAGCAGATGCAACATTGGTTTCTTGATCTTCAATGTACTGATTAACGCCCTCCTTATGCGTAACCATTTTCTTTCTTAGATCTGCCCCAGGAATAGGCAACAGTTGTGGGCCTGGAGATTCTGACACCATGGAGTCCAGGATACGCTTCTGACCCACTGCAGCTTTAGAAACATCTGTCATCTTAGCATCGACTGAGACAGGAGCAATGTGCACTGCTACGCCGCCCGGCGTGAATTCAATATCGTGCGAGTCAATCAGGTCTTGAACATTGTGCTTAAAAGCATGACAACCCTCGATGTCATGTCCGAGCGCCCCGGAATGAAATTCACATTGCTTACTGGCATCGTACCCTTGAGGAAACACTCTCGTTGGTGGTGTCAACGTTCTCTTCTCAACCAGATTAAACCTCAATAAGATCTGCAAGAGCTCAGCATAGGTCATAGGTGGTGCCTCAAATATTCTCCTTGGCTTTCCTTCCTGGATCTTCCGCTGAGCCGGATGTATCCTCTGTTGCTGCTGCTCAGGTTCCACATGCACAGGTGGCGCGAGCTTCTTCATTGCGGCTTCGAATAGTTGATCGTCCTCTTTCCTAAGCACATTCTTGACTACCTCCATGATCAAGCTCATTTGGGTCTTTAGCTGACTGTTCTCCTCTTTGAGAATCTTCTGTTCCAGACGCATCTCTTGCATGTCTCTCATCATCTGCCCCAGCTGGCTTCGGACTTCAATCAATTCAAATTGATTCTGTTCCATGTCTCTGAAGGAATTCCTGCAACAAACTGGATGATGAGGAAATAAGGCCCACGGTTCTGATATACCTGCTAAATGATAATGCAGCGCGGAAAGCAAACACATATTCACAAAGAGAAACTCAAGCTATAAGCAAACAGACAAACATCTCCCACACATGTACAACCAACAAAATCAACAGGTAAGCACAAATGAGTATGAATATAACGACCCCAGCCAACACTCCTGGTGGTGGTCAGCAAATACTGATGCACAAAAGCTAAACGGGTTAAGCAAAGAAACAGATGCGACACCCGGCATAGAAACCTCTAGAAACTTCCCCCATATTCAACTGAACTCTCAACTGAACTCTCCGATTGACAATCTTCAGAGCACACACTTCCTGTGGAGTCTTCCATGACATTAACTGACGAACCCGCACAACTGGAGGATGGAAAGTCATTAATCTGAACAAAACCTTGAGAAGTGATGCAAATACGGCTGGAGTCTAACAGATCCTGAATCTGACTTCTAAGCACCTTACAATCATTCGTTGAATGCCCCTGTGCCCCAACATGGTACTCACAGCGGGCGCTGGCATCAAAACCTGGAGGATACGGTGGAATCACCGGCTTAGTCTCCTTCGGTACTATCAACTCACTTCTGACCAGATCTGGCAACAACTGACTGTACGACACTGGTAACTGAGTAAACTGCCTTTCAGGCTTCCTTGGTCTTCGTGGAGCATGCTGGCGCGATCGGCGATAAGATGATCGTTGACTTGAAGTGTCTGAAAACTGATCCTGAGATGCTAAAGATTCTGAGGTGGCATCATCTCCTTCCCACTCTTCTTGAGAACTGACAACTGACTCAATCTTATTAACTGGGACGTAAGGAACACCTCGAAACTTTCCACTCCTGAGTCCTCTCTCAACAATCTCTCCCAGCCTCATCAGGCCCACAAAGTTTGTGCAACTGAACAATTTGTCAAAATAATGGCCTTTCAGAGTACCCAAGAAGATGTCAACCAGTTCCCTTTCCGGAAGCGGTGGTTGAACACTAGCAGCCAATTCTTTCCATCTTCGCAAATACGCTCTGAATGATTCATTCTCTGCCTGAGACAATTCTTGCAGATCTACGAGACTAGGAGTCAAATCCAAGTTGTAATCGTACTGCTTTATGAAAGCTCTGGCTAAATCCACCCAAGATCGAATCTGATTACTCTCTAATTGCACATACCATCTCGACGATGCCCCAGTCAGGCTATACTGAAAGCAATGGATCATCAATTTGTCATTTCGCACAAACGAAGTCATCCTTCGACAAAACATCATCAAATGCAACTTTGGACAGCTATCTCCTGTGTATTTTTCAAATTCCGGCACTTTGAACTTGTACGGCAACACGAGGTCAGGGACCAAGCACATGGCTACAGCATCCAGGTTAACGGCATCTTTCGCTTCCAAGGCTTTCATTTGCTCTTCCAACACTCGGAGTCTTCTTGGATCTACCACCCCGGTCATTGGAATATCTCTCCGGTAATTCATCACAGGGAAAGCAACACATTGATTGTTAACAGGAGGATAATATTCATTCTGGGCAAGAAACTGCTCATGCCGATCTCTGTTCTCAACAGCAGGCTGCACAACTTGGGCTGCAGTAAGATTGTTTGCTTGCGGGAAGCCTTCCATAGAATCATGCTGATGGTTGGACGCCACAGTAAACCTTGTCAGGGTGTCAGGAGCCTGGAAATTGCCTTCAGACATAGTTGCCAATTACCTGTAACTGACTATGCTGCTTGATTCTGCTCAAATCTACTTCAGCCCCTTGGTCGTCTTCACTCTTGCCTCAAACAATTCCCCGAGAATCACTTTCTGGTGACAACAAAGGTTGGATAAGTGCTCTGACCTGCTAGAGAAATGCTATGCAGTATGATTTATGCAAACAGAAATACAAAAATGCTAACGTGCATGTGTGCATTGGAGATATTTTCCCTCCAATTCCAGTGTCAGTGGTAGCAAGACGAGCTAAACCATAAAGACAATATTTGGAAAAAACCCTCATATATTGATCAGAATAACAGTCTTGTCAAGAAGTTACATAACCATGCTCCATACAGCTGATATGATAAGGAGGATCCCAGCCAACATGCCTGGTGGTGATCTCAACATACAGAATACAAGAGAGAAATCAAATACGGGTACGGTTGCGGAAGTCCTCGACCATTTTTTTTGTCTCTGCATGATCTGGTTGATAAATCAAACCTTCTATCAGTCGATCCCTCTTCCTGACCGTCCCCTGGATGTCTCTGACAAAGTCTTCCCAAGCCTTATCATTGGCACCGCCCCCAGGTTTGGGTCTCTTGGCATCTGCTCTATGCTGGAAATCTTCCAAATTCTTCATGGCATCTGTCAACTTGCGCTCGGCCTCGTATCGGCGACAGGCTTCTTCTTCAAGCTCTTCATTCTTCACCTTGACCTGTTCTTCTAACTGAGCAATCTGTGTCTTCAGCTCTTCTTCTCGCTCCTTGCGCTTGGTCATAGTAAGATCCCAGTGTTCTCTGAACTTGGCTAGCTTTGTGTAGGCCCTTTCCAGCTCTTGCTTCTTGGTGGTCAACACACTACTAACTGAGTCGACATCTAACTCCAGACGCTTCTTGGTTTCAGTCAATTCTAATAGCGTAGTCTTCAGATGCTTCAGAGTTTCAGCCTGTTGCTTAGAAATATATCCTGTTTCAATCTTTTCATGCCGAAGCTGGGCATTCTCCTGCTCTAAAGCCTCTTTAGCCCTTGCTAGCTCTTCTTTCTCCGCCATCAGTGGCTTGTAGACCTGCATGTCCACAGTGGTAGGCTCCTCTACCGGAGTAGGATGCAATGGCTGAACTGCTGGATACGGCATAAGGAACTTCACAGCTCGCTCACGAATCCATTCTACATATGGGCTAGGACCTCGAGTATCCCCTCTGTTACCTGAAAGCTTCCCTCTCTTGTGCAAGTTTTTCCAGGCTTTCTCAAGTTTGGTCAGCATCTCTTTCCCTATTGCCCCGGTGAGATACAGAGATTCCTGTATATCCTCGGGCTTTGGAGCTCCTTGAGGTATGTACCCAAATTGCTTGATCAATAAGGACGGGTTATAGTTGACACAACCTTTCCTTCCTATTAACGGAACATTCGGGAATCCTTCGCCTTTGAGTATGACTTCAGCTCCAAATACCTCTTTATTGGTCCATACCACGTTTTCAGCAGTTAATCCCATTAAGCGCTCGGGCCATCCTAGAGAATTGATAGATGTGACAAACGGACCTGACTTAGGCAAATGACTGGTGAACCACCTGCATAGGAGAGGTACACAGCAAGACACATTCCTTCCTCGTCGCTTTTCATTCTGGTAGTGAGTTGAATGGTGGATATCCCCCAGCAAAGTAGGAACTGGGTTTCCCGCAGCCAAAATATAGAAGGCATCTGAATCAACAAAATCAGGAATATTCGGGAACAACACGATGCCATACACACATACAGCAAGAATGACGTCAAAAACACCCCAGTTACCCTTCTGGGCATATTCTCGAGCCTTCTCCACTAAGACATCCAACGGAAATCCCCATACGTCTCCTCTTCTGATCATCTTCCCAGACAGCTCAGACTCTTTCAAACACAGGATGGCAGAAAGCTCGGCCAGCTTAGGCTCAGCGTCCGTACGATAAAAAGGCATCTGCTCACGGATCGGTATATCCAGAAGTGCAGAGTACTCCTCCAGGGTAGGAGCCAAAACAAAATCGGGAAATACAAAACACCTGAGCTCCGCGTCGTAAAACTGTAACAGAGTATAGATGCCGCTGGTCTCGTAGGCAGATGGCTGATAAACGTAGGTCAGAATCCTCCCATATCTCTTTCTGAAGTCACCCATTCCTCTCTTCTTAGCAATAGCAATCAACTCTAACAATAGACTGATATTCGGCGACGGAAACTTATAGGGCAATACTCTCTTCAGGTTTTCCATGCCTTGCTAGGAACAAACACCAGAACTGGAAGGGAAAATATGTACCTGCAATACACACACGTTAGTTGAATGCAGATGGTAATGCAATGATGCAATATGATAAATAATGCAATCTGCGAACATAGGGGCTATGCTGTAGCCTGAAGAGGAATATCTCTGTGATCGAGAACAGAAAACCAACACGGTCACCAGAATCTCATGCCACTAACTATCATCTGATATTCAAAATATCAATCCCCTGGTAAGAAAACCACCTGAACCCCTGTATCTGACGAGAATACCATCTGATAATAGCCTCAACCTCAGATAAGAAACCCATCTGACCCAGACAACACACCTGGAGATGAATCAAGAACACCATCTGATAAAGGTACTGAATCATGGTTTCTGAAGGCCAGTTTTCCTGCAATAGCCCAGTCCCTCTCACAGGTAGGATAAACCTAATCCACGGACAAAGGTACGGCATCCTATGCGGTCATCAGCGTCACAGACTTTCATGAGTGACGATACGATTCCCAGAAGGAGTGGCATCATCAAGTCATGAAGAGGCCTCACTTAGCTGACTTCCAAATGATCGGTCCCCAGAGTCGACAACCCTTACGTCTGGACTCCCCTCAGATCCTCAGGACCGGAAAGGAGCACCTCTGCAAGAATCTCGTCTGAGCGCAGATTTTCGTAGGGAACTGTGCCTGCTCAGCAGACAGGTTCGTCTACTACTTCTCCGCAACTATATCTAGGTGTGTACTCAAGCCCAGGTCCGGCTTTTCACTCACAGTAACCTCCCTTTGCCCACAGCAATAATCATGGTAATATAATGCTGGAAAATAAATGCGGAAAGGTAAAGGTACAGAAAAGTAAAGTGCAGAAAAGTAAAACACATATACACAACACCCAACGAATAAACACCCAAGCGCTAGGATTGACTCGCGTAGGGGATGGGAAACGGTCCCAGCATAAGGGATGGGAAAAGTCCCTAGATGCTATATCCCCAGCAGAGTCGCCAGCTGTCGCTACTGCGAAAATCGGCGCCGGCTTGACAGGAGAGTCGCCACCGTGCGTTATTTATCCCTCAGAGCGGGAAAGGAAACGCTCGAAGTAAACCTCGCAAAGACGGGAAAAAGGTATGGTCATCGCAACCAAAACCTGGATTCGGGAGTCGGTTACGCAAGGGGAAGGTATTAGCACCCCTCACGTCCATCGTACTCGATGGGATCCACGCTTGGAGTTTACAGGTAAAAGGGTGTGTTATCTATCTACGCTAATGGCTGGTCTGAAAAGAAAATAAAAGGACAGGACTCGACAGAACATACGGTGTTCTGGGCCTACGTATTCCCTCGTGCAATGGGAAAGTCAGAGTCAACGTAGTTCGACTTCCTACGTCTAAACGGGGGAAAGGTTGCTCGCCAGGACATCGCGTCCTGTGCCTACGTACTTTCATCTGGAATGAAAGATCAGAGCAAACGTAGTTCGGCTAACTACGGGTAAACAGGGGCTCTCACACAGCAGTGAGAAAACAAACTGGTCCTAAAGGCTCGGGAACCTACAACTACGATCTGGTCTCAAATGCACTAGGGCAAGAGAAAAGGATAACAATTAGTCGTTAGCGGGAAAGTCTCGATCGCACAGCCGCGAGAGAACAAAGGTTAGTCGTTAGTGTGCTCGCTAGGATATCGCATCCTATGCCTACATATCTTCGTCTGGAACGAAGAATCAGAGCAGCTGTAGTTCAGCTAACTACGGGTCAAGCTACTCAAAAACTCCTACAGAAAGGAAAGGGAAACCCTAGAACTATAGCTGAGAAACAGGGGAATCTACCTATTGCTATCACACCTGGTTGACCATCCTAATGTCTATCATAACAACTCCGCAGCGGAGAAGTCAGAGCTCCTAAGGGATCATGGCAACAGGACTAAACTACAAACAAGAAACTGCAACGTAAAGGAATACTGAAAATATGCATGAATGCAACAACTAGACAAACAAGGCACAAAGGCCGCAAACCACAAAGGCAAGGGAGCTCAGCTCTACCAAATACCAACAAGCAAAGCCACGCAATAACAAACAAGCAGAAGGAGGACCACCTCAACTTCTCATGCACACAAAGTCTAATTCTAAGATGCACCTACTCAGAACTTATCTAGATGAACACCTAAGTCTAATGCAACATAACATCACGCAAGTCAAACAACACAAAGAGACTAACCCTGAGCAGGGCCTCTAACAAACCTGAAACAAGCTCCTAATCTAGCTCTAAACAGAACTCTATACAAAACCCTAAGCAAATATCCAAGCAACAAATCTAATCAAAACCCTAAGCAAGAGGAATCAATCCCATTCTCCGAGCTTCAGAACAAGCTTACCAGAGAAAGGAAGCTAAGCAGACAAGCTCGTAGTGCCTTCCTCAGGAAAGTACCAGGAGGTTACTACTCAGGAGTCGTATCCTATGCGGCTCGACAACTGTGATCAGTTTACATTCCTCCTCAGGAGAAATTAAACTCACATGAAGGCTCCGGCGTCACGGGATACTTGAGAAACCTATATGCACTAGGGGAACTAAGTGAGCAGGCTCATAGGACCTTCCTCAGGAAAGTACTAGGAGACTGACACTTAGGAATCGTATCCTACGTGGCTCAACAACTGTGATCAGTTTACATTTCTCCTCAGGAGAAATTAAACTCACAAGTTGGCTCCAACATCACTGGATACTTAAGAAATCCTAGATAAACTAGTGGAACTAAGTGAATAGACCCATAGGACCTTCCTCAGGAAAGTACTAAGGGGCTTCCACTTAGGAATCGTATCCCATGTGGCTCAACAACAGGTGATCAGTTTATATTCCTCCTCAGGAGAAATTAAACTCACAAGTCGGCTCCAACATCATTGGATACTTACGAAAGAGGTGAGAAGAAAGAATGAAAGTCATTCATAGTGCCTTCCTCAGGAAAGTACCATAAACTCCCTTCAAACTTCAGGATCTCGAACCTCACAAACAGACAACAAGCTCCTAGACTAAGCCTCAATCCACTGCATCCTGCAAGCTCCAGCAGGACCTCCATCAGCTCCCACCTTCAAGAAGAACCCACAGGCCAACAAACCACAGGAGACTATCTCTGAAGTTCAACCACAGTTGAACTTCAAAGTCAGAAGTCATCAAGACTTCTCCTATCTTCAGGATCAGACAAATCACATCAGGACACCCTACAAAAATCTATCAAAAATCTAATGGGAGACCTACATGGCTCTAGGATAACATACTGAAAAATCAGAACAAAAATTCAACACCAGATGAAAGAACTAAAATCAGCAACACAGACATGTCCACAGACCAATTTATTCAACATCAATAGTAATGAAAAAGTGCAGTTAAAATAAAAATGCATGACTGAACTAATATTTTTATACTATAAAATTCTACACTGAATCACGAGTCTACAGAAAAAAGAACGGAATTAATTGACTAAATCTACCATTTTTTATGAATTTTCTAATGATATGCATGCATTGAAAATATTAAAAAGAAATCAATTAATTGGAAAATATGCAAAAAATAAAAATAAAAATAAAATGGCATTTTTTATTTTTATTTAATTTTCTAAACATTTATGATGAAATGGTAGAAATAAGAATTATTAAAAAAACAATTATTTACATTTATTTATGGATTATCTAATATGGAAATATAAAAGAAAAGTCAAAATAAAAGAAAATAAAATGGAGGGGGTTTAAACAGCAACAGATTCAAGCCTATTCTACATTGGGCCCTGATTGGGGGGTGCCAATAGTACTAGGGCGCAGGGCCCATGCATTGTCAAAAACCATTAGTAAACTCAGAAAAGAAAAAACGCCAGGGGGTGCTATTAGCAGCAAGTTCAGTTGTCTCTTACTGGGCTTACGCCCAGGGGGGTGTTGAAAGTAAATTGGGGCCTAAGGCCCAACTCAGTCATTCAGACTCACACAGGGGGGGCGTACATGCACTTGGGATGGTACGCGTTCAGAAACATGTTTGGGCCTAAGCCCAGTACGCCAAACCCTAATCCAAACAACCTAATCAAAACTATCTTCCCCTCCAAACACTCTGGTACTGTTCACCCTTCTGATTCCCCAAACCCTAGCCGCTCACCCGTCTTCCCCAACTCACTCTCTCTGCAACTCATCCTAAAATCCTCAAACAATCCAACAAGCCCTGAACGAAACAACTCCACACAAACCCCAAACACCTCAATCTCTCAACTAAACATGGCCTAGCTTCACAAGCATTGTCAGATTGAAGTTCTTGCGCTACAAATCCTCAAGATCCTAAGTCTACAGAATCTAACACGCGCATGCAAATGGAGGAGTTTAAGGAAGAAGGCTGTAGAAACCTGGAACGACGAATGTTAGTTGATGTTCTTTGAAGAAGTGGATCGTTCGCTGAAGATCTTCGAGCGGAGACGATTTCTGATGGTGGACCCGTCGCTTGCTCTTGAGTGGATGAGTATTCTTGAGGCGCTTTGGAGACGTTCACGACGAAGATCTTTGAATGATTTCTGAATGTATGAGCGTTTCTGGAGAAATTTGATGAAGCTTGTTGAAGGTTTGGGTATTCAAGGTGATTTTCTGGGAATCTTGCTTGAGGAGGATGAACGTCTGAGATGATTCCTGGAAAAGTTGCTTGAGGAGGATGAACGTATGAGCGTTTCTGGAAAAATTGCTTGAAGATAGAGGCGTTTCTAAAAAAAAATGGATGAAGATAGATGAAGGTGTGAGTGGATTCTGGAAATTTTGGTTGAAGGTGATGAAGGTTTAGGATGATTTCTGGAAAAATTGATGAAGGACGATGAGTTTCTGGGAAAAATTGATGAAGATGATGGCGATTTGAGTGGTGGATGAAGAACGGAGAAGAAAGAGGAGAGGATTGGATGGATTCTGGGTGGTGGTGTCTCCGGCGAAAATGACGGTGGCCGGAGTTGGTTAACGGTGGCCGGCGGTGTGCAGTTAGGGCTGATGCATGGCCGCCGGTGGGGGGCTCCGGCGAGGATGGGAGGAAGACGAATGTCTCAGGGAAGGGTTTGCATGGGCTACACGTGTCTTAGGGGAGAGAGTCAGAGTGAACGCGTGGCGTGTTGGGAAACGAAAAGGTGGGGCCGTTCCTTCTGCAACACGTGTCACTATTTATTACTCTGATATTCGCTGGAAACTTCTGGATTGTTCTGGTGTACGCTGGAAGTTTGGACGCTTTCCTGGACCATTTTTCTGGACTCTTTGCTGAATTCTTTGGACAAAAAATGACTGGGCCTCAAACAGAACCCCCATCTGGGCCCATACGAACAAAAATGTAAAAACTGAATTAAAATAAACAATAAAAAAACAATAAAACCTAATTATATCTAATTTCCTAATTAATCTAATGATGGACTAATAAACTCTAAACAAAGATCAAAACTCTAATTACTCTATTCAAGCCTAATTAAATCTAAAACATGATTAACCTAATTAAGCTCTAAAAAATGATTAAGAACCTAATTAATTCTATATTATCCTAATTAAACTCTAAAAAAATCAATTAACCTAATTAAACTCTAAAAAGTCAATTAAAGTCTAATTAATTCTAATATCTCTACTAACTCTATTAAACTTCTAATATTATTTAATGTCTATTAAAATCTATTATTATTAATAAAAGAAAAGCTATATTATTCTAAAAAAAGGATAAAACCAATTAAAATCTTATTTATATTCTAAAACCTTTTTTTTTAAAAATTCTATAAAATCCTAAAAAGAGCATTAAACTATTAAAAAATGCAAAAAACCCTATTTAAATTCCAGAAAAATCTGTAAAGCCTATTGAAAATTCACAAAAGCCTATAAAACCCTAAAAATGCAGATGAATGCAAATGACTCCCATAAAAGCGCACGAGACCAGATCGAATCGAACAGAGATCCCCGGGCATCAGAATATCCTCAAAATTACTGTGCAAGCTAAAAATCACTGAGGAGCGCACAATTTCCTGAAAATAAAACCCCGATAATCTGGACTGGGTCTGCCATATCTGATAGACAAAAATCAAGCTGTAAACTCTGATATCCCCTGCTTGTGCACAAAAATCATACATCTGAGCTGTGAATATGAATTTAAACCATGAGTCAGATAGGAGAATCGGTTGGTCAAATTTTAGGGTGCAACACTTCCGAACACAAGAGTAATGACAAGATGGATATTTTGGACGGCGTCTGCTGCAGATGCTCCACAATCTTATAATCACTTTTTCGTATCAAGCGCATGAACTCTTCTACGTCTTTCGATGCCGCTTCTTTTTCGCTTGCTTGCACCGGAACATTCTCAACCACTTTCCCTTTTCCTTTTGCTAGTCTTTCGGCCTCCACTTCAGGTGATATAAAGATCCTACCACTCCTTGTCATACCTCCCGAACCAACAACATTATCCACAGCCTCGGCCGGCTGTTTATTAACATCAATCTTTATCCCGTCACAATACACCTCCAACCCATATGACCAGGGGACTGCTTTCGTGTTCTCGTACGGGATTGGTCCGGCCTTAGTTATGGTGATCGATGGTCGCTGAACCGGTGCTGCAATAGTGATTGTCTTTCGAGGAATCGTTACAGTGGCCACATTACTCTGATCATCCGCTACTGCCCCTGCGGGCTCTTCAGTTGCTGCTCGGTCAAACTGCAATATGCCTTCATCAATTAAAGCCTGAATGCCTTTCTTCAAATCCTCACACCCCCCAGCTAGGGTCCAGCATTCTAAACAATACTCGTCACATCCTGGAAAAACACCCCCTTGCAACAGTATGCTCTTTATCTCGCTCAGCGGCGTCTTTAAATCGTCGACATTCATAATCAAATTCAACCCTTCCTCAGTCAGAATGGCGTTTGCCCCATGATTAGGCATGGGCTTCTGCACTATATTCGGACCTGCCGTTCCGAAATTGATAGTCTTATTGTCCAAAAGATCCTGCACAGCATGCTTAAAAGCATGGCAACCCTCTATATCGTGGCCCGGAGCCCCAGAATGAAACTCACAGTGCCTGTTTGCATCGTAACCAAACGGGGGAGCTCCCGTTATCGGTGCCAGAGTTCTCTTCTCTACCAGGTTCAGTCCCAACAATGTCTGCAGTAAATCAGCATATGTCGTGAGAGGCTTCTCAAACACTCTTCTTGGTTTACCACCCTGGAATCTTCGCTGAGCCTGCTGCGCCCCTTGCTGAGGCTGCTGCTGCTGCATTGGCTGCTGCTGAGACGGTCGTTGTTGCTGAAGTGGTTGTTGCTGGTACGGGATAGTAACACTCGCCACCTGCTGCGGCTGATGATATTGGTTTCGTCCCCTGCCTCGGCCTCGGCCTCGGCCTCCAAGTACTGCGCTGGCCTCGCCCTGACGGCGCCCACCAAAAGCCCTCTTATTACTGCCAGATGCAGTTGATTCCTCAACCTGGAATTTTCCTTGCTTAATGTTACGCTCAATCTTTTCTCCCATCAGAATTAGGTCTGAAAAACTGGCCAGAGATGTGTGAAACAACATGTCATGAAACAAGCCTGTGAATGTGCCGACAAACATGTCATTCATTTCCTTATCTTCTACAGGAGGACGGACCCTGGCAGCCATATCGCGCCACCTTTGCGCGTACTCTTTAAAGCTATCCCCCTTCTTCTGTGACAGCCCCGCCAATTGGACCCGATTGGGCGCCAAGTCGCTATTATACTTGTAGTGAGCTACAAACGCCTCCGCCAATTGCTTCCATGTCTTGATATTGGTTGGCTCCAACCCCATATACCACTCTAGGGAAGGACCCGACAGACTATCTTGAAAGAAATGCATTAGCATTCTTTCATCAGTTGAGTATGTAGACATCTTTCTGTAATAGGCCCTCACATGCACCTTCGGACACGTGTCCCCTTTATACTTATCAAACACAGGAGCTTTGAATTTGATTGGCACCCTCAAGCCAGGTACCAGACCCATTGTTGCCATGTCCAAGCCCACAGCACTTTGGTTCAGGACCCCCCTCATCTGCTCTTCCAGCATTCTGATCTTCTGGGAGTCATCCATTGGTCCTTCGAAACCTCCGCCGGAGAAGGCGTCCTCCTGCTGATCTTCTTGCCACATACTATTCCCAGCTCCGTACCCATCATATCCATTATTACGTCCAGCCCTGATCTGATTCATCCCCGGACCTCGGCCTCTATTGCCGTACCCTTGAACACCTCCAGCAGGCCCAAAAGCCATAAACCCAGTGCCGTTTCCATTTCCAAAACCTCCGTAGCCCTGATTGGCCACACCATAGCCATCTTGCCCAAAGCCTTGAGCATTGAAACCATATTTCCCTGCATTATCGAATCCCTGATCGTTGAATCCGAACCCAGCATTGACAAAGCCATTGCCTCCCATATTATCACCCAAGTTGACGTCACCAAGCCCAACGTTATGGATAGCAGTCTCGTTCCCTACTCCGACGTTACCGTTCACAGCAGCGGTAGCGTTGTTGACATTAGCAGCAGGTATATTGACTACAGGTGGAGCCACTGACGTGGGAGTACCATCTCCATGAATAGTATCGGCTCGCACAGACCGATGATCCTCATTACCGTGTCCAGCGTTTCGGGCCAACAGAGGTTGGACCATGGCTTGCAAATTCTCCTGACCTTTTGCAATAGCCTCCATGGTCTGCATGAAGAGAGCGAGCTTCTCGCGCACATCTTGCATCTCGTTCTGCATTTGATCCATGATTCTTCGGCAGTTGGTGCGGGTGGAATAGCGGTGCGGGTGCTGATCTGCAATCCTGAAAAGTACCTGGTACAGAGCAGGAAATAAGACATTGTCCAGAGATTACCTGTAATGTAATATGAATATGAATGCAATGCAATGTGTGTCTGTGCATTAGGGAAATTCGTTCCCCGATTCTAGTGTGAAGGTGCCGGTGCAGTGGCAGTGCTGACAATATAAAGATCGGAGCTGAATCACAGAAAGCCTCATATATTGCTGAGAAACCAATAAGCCCAGAATACAATGTCACTAAGAGTACAAAGAGAAGGCATGACCTCAACCAACAATCCTGGTGATGGTCAGCGCTATGCAAATAAAGCATACAAGTTACTACATGAAATGATCAAATCCTCCCATAGGTCTGGTATTCTTCTAACAACTTCTTGGTCTCCGGATGACTGGGTCGAGCGAGCAGCCCCTCGACAAGTTGGTTCCTTTTCTTAAGAACACGGCGTACGTCTTCAGCAGTTTCTTCCCATGCCCCCTCTCCGAAGCGATCTTCCAGTTTACGCTTCTGGGATACAGCTTCGTCTCTCCCTTTGATGGCCTTGTTTAGTGCATTCTGGAGACTATACCGGGTCATCACTTCTTCCTCACACTTCTTGATGCTGGACTTCAACTTTTCTTCGAGGTCGGAGATTTGCTGCTTCAACTTATCCTCCCTCTTCTTGTTGTTAGTGAGCGTGGCATTCCAAGTCTTATTGCAAGAAGAGATCTCTCGGTGAGCGATGTCAAGCGCTTTCTTCTTGGATTCAAGCATGTCATGGGAACTTCTGAACTCTTGCCCCAGACGTTCACGCTTCTTCCTCTCCTCAGCTAGCTCAGCGCCTAATCTGTTCATTAGCTCAATCTGCTGTTGGAAAGCATGGACGGCCTTGTTTTTCTCACTGCGTATCTGGGCTAACTCCTGCTCTAACCCTTCGTTGATCTTCAATAAGGCTTCTTTTTCTTTCACAACTTGCTCGTAGGCTTCCCGAGAAACAGTAGTTGGCTCTACTACCGGAATAGGAACAAGGATTGGTGCATCTGGAAATGGCATCCTCAACTGACTGGCTCTCTCCTGAATCCAAACTCTATAAGGTGCATAGGCCTGACAGTCATTCTTTCCTAACAACGGCTTCCCTCTTCGGTTAATGCGCGTCCAGGCATGCTGCAATTTGGCCAATAACTCCCCCTTCACATCTCCAGTGAAGTACAGAGATTCCCGTACTTCTTCCTCTTTGGGCGGGTTCTTCAGCGCATATCCGAACTGACGAATGAACAGAGAAGGGTTGTGGTTGATACACCCTTTTCTTCCTATCAGCGGAACATTAGGGTAACCAGAACAACTGAAGATAAGCTCGGATCCCAGCAGATCTCTATCAAACCAATCAACGTCTTCAGAAGTTAACCTCATCATATGCTCTGGCCAGTCGGGCGTAATTGCATTATCCATGAAAGATCCCCTTGATGGAAAATGACTCTTGAACCACATATACAGCAAAGGTACGCAACAGGAGACATTCTTGCCTCTCCTGTTTTCATTCCTGTAGTGCATCGAATGGTAAAAGTCCCCGATCAGTGTTGGTACTGGGTTACCGGCAGCAAATAGATGAAACGCATCCATGTCCACGAAGTTTGGGAAGTTAGGGAACAGCACTATCCCATAAATGCAGAGGGCCAAAATAGCGTTAAAGACCACCCAACACCCATTCTTGGCGTACTCTTGAGCCTTACCAACCAAAAACTGAAGAGAAAAACCCGGAACCCCTCGCCACGCAGTCATCAACAAGTCAAAAGCATTCATATGCAGGGCCTTGGCTAAATCCTCCAAATTGGGCTCAGCGGCTGAGTGAATAAAAGGAACTGCATTCTGAACTGGCAGCTCAGTAAACTCTACATACTCCTCCATGGTGGGCCCCAAGATAAAGTCCGCAAACGTGAAACATCTCAAAGCCGGGTCGTAGAATTGCATTAAGGTGTACAGCCCATTCAATTCATCATCAGTAGACCTGCGCACTAAACCCAACAACCGTCCGTAACTCTGCCTGAAGCTTCTACGGACATCCTCATTCGCAAGAGAAATCAGACCCAGGAGTGGAGTAATATCGGGGACAGGTAGCTTATACGCAACGGTCATCCTCAAGCCAGCCATGATCAAATACCCAGAAGTCCAGACACTAGAACCGGGGGAAATGCAAATGCACCTGCAGCACAGACACACGTTAGCGAGATGCAATGATAATGGGTATGCAAACAATGCAATGCAAGTAACATGCAACAAGGACCAACTGCCATAGCTGAATAGCCTGAACCATATCCAGAAGTCTCAGATAGACCCTCTAGAAGTCCTCAAACCCTGGTCTCGGATAGGCCTATAATAAAGCTCCAACAACGGTCTCTGACAGACCTCAAACTATAACTCAGGCTGGTCTCTGGTAGACCTCAAATCATATCTCCAAATGGTCTCTGACAGACCTCAAAACACATCTCCAAGTGGTCTCTGGCAGACCTCAAAACACATTTCCAACTGGTCTCTGACAGACCTCATAACTCTCCATAGATACCCAGGATCTCTGATCAAGAAATAACCGGTATCTGAAGGTCTAGTTACCTGCATAACCCCAAACCCTCTCACAGGTGGATGTCCTAGTAACTGACAAAGGTATGGCATCCTATGCGGTCGTTGGCGTCACAGACTTTCAGGGTTGATGATACGATTCCCAGAAGGAGTGGCATCATCAAATCCTGAAGAGGCCTCACTTAGCCAACTTCCAAATGATCGGTCCCCAGAGTCGACAATCCAACTAACCAGCAACCCAAGCCACCCAAAGGGCAGGACAGGAGGCCAACCAGAAGAACCTCGTCTGAGCGTAGATTTCGCGGGACACTAGGACATGCAAAGCACGTGCGCGCCCACTAATCTCTACTCTAAGTCTAAGGTGCACTCAAGCCCAGGTCCGGCTTCTCACTCAATATCAGAACACCCGTCACACCCCAATACAACAATAATAATCAATATATAATGCTGAAAATAAAGGTCAGAAATATAAATTCATACAAAATCCTCGACGGGAAAACAAGCGTTAGGATTGACTCTCTTAAGGGACGTTGGATCCCAAATGCATAAGAACTATCGCAGTCCTTAGCAGCCAGGGGACGTTGGGTCCCCAGCAGAGTCGCCAGCTGTCGCTACTGCGAAAATCGGCGCCGGCTGAACAGAAGAGTCGCCACCGTGCGTTATTTATCCCACGGGAGGGAAAGGAAACGCTCAGAGTAAACCTCGCACAACACGGGAAAGGTATGGTCGTCGCAACCAAAACCTGGATTCGAGAGTCGGTTACGCAAGGGGAAGGTATTAGCACCCCTCACGTCCGTCGTACTCGACGAGATCCACGCTTGTTTTCGGGTATGGATTGTTATTCTATCTAAACTACAGGTTAAGGGTTAAAAGGAAATAAAAATGAAAATAAATGACTCGGCAAAGTATCGCACTTTATGCCTACGTATTCCCGTCTGGAACGAGAAATCAGAGTCAACGTAGTTCGCCTACCTACGGGAAAGGAGGGGAAGGTTGCTCGCTAGGATATCGCATCCTATGCCTACGTACTTTCATACAGCATGAAAGATCAGAGCAAACGTAGTTCGGGCCACGTACGACACAAGTTTGTCTTGGTTGATTTTATTCCTTCTGAAAAAGGTTTTTCTGATTAACAGTCCCGGCGGACAAAAATGACGTCTTGATGAGTTCACATTCTTTTACGGAAGAAGTGTCTTTTATTGTGTTTGAAATCTTTATGGTGTTTTTTCTGTTCGTTTTGAGAAGGAAAAGACAGAACTCTAACCTACGGTTGCGAAGGGAAACAAACTAACCTAATGTTATCATGCATGGGTTAAGACCTAGAGTCTATCATGCTCCTCTCTTGCGCAGAGAGAAACAGAGATCCTAAGGGAATAGACGGAAACAGAAGCAATATCAGATATATACAGTAAAACAGTAAAATGCATGGATGCAACAATACAAGCGAGGCAAGGGAGTCTCACTCAACCTCGAACCTAGAAAACAATAGGCAAAAGTGAACAGGATTCACTTTCAACCCAACAGGTTAAACAGCAAACAATACAGTCAGGAAAACCAATCAATACATCAGAAATGAAATACAGCAAAATAAACAGCCACAGCAGCTCTGCATCAATATCCATCTTCAAGTCATCTCCAATCAGCTACAAGCTTCAGTCAGCAGCAGCCCCTATCTTTACAGTCTTCAAGCAAAGGCTTTGGTTGCCAATCTTCAGTCTACAATGGCTTTTCTTCAAGTCCTATCCTCCAAGCTGAGGGATCAATCACCAGAGTGGATTGGGTGTTAAGCAATTAGTTGACTACCAAGGGTGGTAAACCAACTGCCACTAACACATGAGACATTTTCTCTCAAGAGTTCTATCCCTCAGACAATAGCACCAAGCCTTCCAAAGGAAGGGGGTGAGTGTCTCAGAGAGACTCTGTATCACAGAGAGGAATGGAGGCAGTCAAAACCTTCCATGTTTGAGAATCAAGCTTTCTAACCTAGAGCTCTGCCTAGTTCCTAAACCCCTAATCTCCTCAACAGCTGCTAGCAAGAAACACCTCATCTACTCTGGAAGATGGTCTTCAGGCTCTGGATCTCCAATGGCTCCATCATCATCAGTCTTCAGCTTCCCCAAATCCCCAGACAAATCCCAACACCCAAACAAGCAAGCAATAATCCCCAGAGGGCACACCACACCAGTCAATCAAATATAGACAGTATATTAATAGCAGTAGGGGAATCCTGACTTTTCTAAGGGGATCTGATAACTACCCATGGCCCCTATAGTCCCATAGCTAAACTATTCAAACTCTAAGCCCTAAGGGAAATGAATTAATTCTCCTAAGTTGTCACTTAAAACCCTAATTTGTTCATGCTGTTCTCACCTAAACTAAACACCTAAAATTAATCTCTAAAAATATGAATTAAATTGCATTTACAAGATAACCATGTCTATTGATCAACCTAAAAAGAATGGACAAAAAATATTAAAGCATTGATTAGAATAAAAATCAACAAATTTATGCATGAAATGAAACTATTTAAAATGCTATTTATTTGGAAAATATGGGAAAAATATCAAATAAAAAATAAAATGCAATTTTTATTTTTTATAATTTTCTAGACTCTTTAAAGAAAATGTTAAAAAAAGAATGAATTAAAAATATGCAATTTCTAATTTGTTATGAATTTTCAAAAATGAATGAAAATAAAAAGAAATTGAAAAAAGAAAATAGAAAGAAATAAAGGGAGGGGGTGAGAAAAGTACTTCGCTCCAGTTGTATTCCATGGTGGGCTGGAAAAGTGGGGTGCGAATACTAATTTTGCCAGGCCCATACGCGTTCAGAATTAAATGGAAAAACGCCAGAAAATGGACAAATCCCCGGTGCAGGAAGCAATGATATCAAGTGTATTTGATTGGGCTTAACAAAACGGGGGTGGGAGTAGTAAGCAGACTTGAGCCCAAGGTTATTAACTTACTGAAACGCCGCGTTTCATCTCTATTCAGCCTTTCCCTCATAAACGAACTTCAAATCTCGCTCGTTGGATCAAGATGCAGTCAACTGGTCAAAGGATAATCCGAGGGTGGTGAGGTCGTCTTCCTCCTTGGTTCAGGTTTTGGAGGGAATTCCATGGATGAACATGCGAAGAACACCAACTGATCCATACCCTAACTACCTCGATTCTTCATGAAATCCCAACACATAAAGACCAAAACCACTCCAAATTTTACCAGGAATTCCATCATGATGTCAAAACTAATTGAAATCTCCTCTAACCCTAAACCCGATAGCTACCCCCAAGAAATGATCAAGAACCAATTCTCACGATCCTCAAAATTGATGGCACAAGCATGTTCCTCTCTCTTCCCAGATCAATTCCCCCTAAAGAATTAAGCCTAATACCCCAAATTCAAAGAGTTATTGCTCCCAACAGAATTTGTGCCAACCTAAAAGTTATCACCAAATTGATCCCTACTTTCCAGAAATGATCTGCTACCTATTCCCTATCGTTCTAACCTATTAATCTTGATAAACTATGCATAAATTAGAGTGTAGAGATCAAGATGCAGACCTGAGAAAATGTATGAACCAGATAGTGAAATCTTCCAAATCAAGGCTTGTACTTGTGCAGAAACACTCAGTGACACAAGAGCTTGCTTCTGTTTGCACTGGTTTGGATTGATTGTGCTTGAATCTTGGAAATGGATTTGAAGTTGCAAGCTGCCAAACTCAATGTCAAGAACACGATTTGGACATGAATTCCTTCTGATTCTGATTGCTACACACTCAATGATGGTGATGGAGTTGAATGAGATCAAGAAACTGAACTGAATGTGGAGAAAATGAAGAAATGGAATTTGATTTGTTATGGAAGAAATTTGATCTCAATCTCTCCTTTCTGCAGCAACTCTCTCTAACCCCTGCATCTGAGCACACTCCAAACTACTTATAGATGGTGTAAGAATGATCTAGAAGAGACTGGAACAATCCAATGAGAAATTGGATATCTCACTTCATGAGATTTTGGATTCCATGCCAAGCATAGGTCATTTTCTATTCAAGCTTGCACAACCCTCACTTCTCATTTGAAATTCTCCTTGGATGATATTTTTGATGTGCTGAAAAGCCTTGCAAGTTTGCTTATTGATTCCTTGTTTGTGTGGAGTTTTGCCATGGTTCCTTAATATGCAAGCATGGACTTTACAAAGGAAGTCCAATTTTTAAGCCTAAACTCAAAAATGTGGCTGAACCAATGTCTTTAAAATGATGTTGGGAATCAATTTGGTATATTGGATGACCCATATTGGACTTGTAGATTTCTCAAACCATTTTCCAACTTGAACTTTTTTCAAGTTATATGCCTTTTTTTAAGTCACTTTTCACCAACTTTCATCAAGTCTTGTTCCATGCATTTCCAAACTTCCATGACTTCTTTTCTTGACTTAAAATGGCATTTTGAACAACTTTGATGTTGTGAAGTTTTTCATTTGAAGCTTCCTTGTATGAGTTTTAGGCATATGCTATGAATGACCTGTAATCACCAAATGACCAAAATACCCTTTGCTTGCCAAGACCATAAGTAGAGTTCCACAAATCATATGAAGGCATACTATACCATTATAGAAAGATAAGACAATGAGGAATAACGCTTATGTTTACCAGAAATTCATTTGAAATCTCCTTGAGGGGTAAAAATTGCTTGGAAGCCAAGTCATTTTCACAGACAAAATTTCAGATACCTCAGATGACATGTAACTTGCAAGGACCATAACTTGAGTTCTATAAATCTCCTTGATGTCTTCCACCACTCAAATTAAAGGTCTTGAGATCCTTTACAAGTTTCATGTTGGCCAAGGATCCATTTGAAGCTTGCATTTTGACTTATCTTGCTTGGAAATTTGACCTAAACTAGGGGATTTTACACAGAAACCCTAATTTAGAAACTCCTCTTCTCCTTGATTTCTCTTGATTTCTTCTTAGCACAACAACATATCCTTCTTTACATGTCAAATGATGAACCCCACACCTCTCCAATAGCCCTTAATGCCTTTCAATCAGTCAATTGACCTAGAGTTGACCCAGGGTTGACCTAGATGAAACCCTAGTTGACTGTCTTCAACTGCAATACTTGTGATCACCTCAATGACTTGTCTCCTTCTCCACATGACTTTCTAAGTCTCCCATGATGCCCATATACTCCCCATGCTCAGCCCACAGCTCACAACTTACTTGTTGATCCTCAGAGACCCTCAGATAGGAGATGGATGAACTACTTGATCCATTGACTTGATAGCTCCCCAATTCTCTCTGATGACTTGAATGAGATTGAATTTGAATAATAACCTATTGATAGGCCTCTAGAGATGAGAGTAATGATTGGTCCCCTGTTGGATGACTTGCTATGCTTATGCCATGCAGATGATCAAGCTATGTACATGACTCTATATGCAAATGCTAATGATATTGAAACATAAACCAAGTGAATAAGGTTGGGCAAATTTTAGGGTGCAACACACACCAACACATAATATTTAAAATAATAATAAAATGACTAAATAATTAAAATGGGTGTTACAACTCTCCCCCACTTTAATTATTTTCGTCCTCGAAAATTACCTGATGGAAATAGCTCCGGATACGCTTCTCGCATCCTGCTTTCCAACTCCCAGGTCACACTGCCTCCTGCAGCACCTCCCCAAACTACCTTCACCAAAGGTATCTCTTTCCCTCGGAGCTGTTTCATCTTACGGTCCTCGATCCTCAACGGCATCGTCTCAACAGTAAGATTCTCCCGAACCTGAACATCATCTCTCTGAATAACATGAGATGGATCAGAAACGTACTTTCGCAATTGCGACACATGAAACACATCATGTAAATTTGACAACTCAGGCGGCAACGCCACCCTATAAGCCACATCACCAATTCTCTGCAAAATCTCATAAGGTCCAATGAACTTAGGATCCAGCTTCTTGGACTTCAATGCACGACCCACACCAGTCATCGGATTAACTCTTAGGAATACGTGATCACCTACACAGAATTCCAACTCTTTCCTCCGATTATCATGATAGCTTTTCTGCCTACTCTGAGACACTTTCAATTTCTCACGAATCATTTGAATTGTCTCAGTAGTCTGCTGTACAATTTCTGGCCCAAGCACCATATTCTCACCAGTTTCATACCAACACAGAGGAGTCTTACACCTCCTCCCATACAAAGCTTCAAACGGTGCCATTTCGATACTCGAATGGTAACTGTTATTGTACGTGAATTCGATCAATGGTAAATGAGTATCCCACGCACCACCCTTTTCTAACACACAAGCTCTCAACAAATCTTCAAGCGACTGAATAGTCCTCTCCGACTGACCATCAGTTTGCAGATGATAAGCTGAACTCAATTTCAACTTAGTTCCCAAAGCTTCCTGCAAGCTCTTCCAAAATTCCGAAGTAAACCGTGGATCTCTATCCGACACAATACTGGACGGAACACCATGCAACTTCACAATTACCCGAATGTAAATATCCGCCAGCTTCGTTAACGGAAAACTAATATTGAGCGGCACAAAGTGTGCAGACTTCGTCAATCGATCCACAATCACCCATATAGCATCAAAACCTCTCGCCGTATTCGGCAAACCTGTCACAAAATCCATGGTAATGCAATCCCATTTCCAAACCGGAATCTCTAATGGTTGCATAAATCCAGAAGGTCTCTGGTGTTCCACCTTCGACTTCTGACATGTCAAACAGGCATACACAAATTGAGCTATGTCTCTTTTCATACCAGACCACCAAAATAATTTCTTCAAATCATGATACATTTTCGTAGCTCCCGGATGAATACTCAGGCTACTACGATGTCCTTCGCTCAAAATTGACTTTTTCAATTCTTCATCATCTGGTACACAAATCCTACCTCTAAATCTCAACACACCTGTACTATCCAATTTAAAGTCACTATCGGAGTCACTCCCTACTCCAGGCATCAAATCTACCAATTTCACATCCAACTTCTGATTTTCTCTAATCATATCCAAGAAGTCATAATCCTTCAAAAATTCCAACCATCTTCTCTGCCTCATATTCAGCTCTTTCTGATCAAACAGGTATCTCAGACTCTTATGATCACTAAACACTTCAAATCTTGAACCATATAAATAGTGTCTCCAAATTTTCAACACAAAAACAACCGCAGCTAATTCAAGATCATGAGTCGGATAATTTCGCTCATGCACTCTCAATTGCCGCGATGCATATGCTACTAATTTACCATTTTGAATCAGAACCCCGCCTAATCCCATCTTAGACGCATCACAGTACACCACAAACGGTTCACTCGGAGTCGGTAACACCAACACCGGTGCCGTAGTCAATCTCTTTTTCAACTCTTCAAAACTTTCTTCACAAGCAGCATCCCATACAAAAACTTGGTTCTTTCTCGTCAACTGAGTTAATGGCAACGCCAAATTAGAGAACCCTTCAATAAACCTGCGGTAATAACCGGCTAACCCCAAAAAGCTTCTAATCTCTGTCGCTGTCTTCGGCGGTTCCCACTGCAATACTGCACTTACTTTTGACGGATCCACCGCTATTCCATCTTCAGATATTACATGCCCCAAGAAACTTACTTTCTTCAACCAAAAGTCACACTTTGACAGTTTAGCAAATAATTTATTTTCCTTCAACACTTGCAAGGCAATTCTCAGATGTCCTGCATGCTCTTCATCAGATTTAGAATAAATTAATATATCATCAATAAACACTACAATGAACTGATCCAAGTAAGAATGGAAAATTCTGTTCATATACTCCATAAATACTCCCAGTGCATTAGTCACTCCAAACGGCATTACAGCATATTCGTAATGTCCATATCGAGTCCTAAAGGCAGTCTTCTGAATATCACCTTCTTTTACTCTCATCTGATGATAACCCGATCTTAAGTCGATCTTACTAAATACACGAGCTCCCACCAGTTGGTCCATCAAATCATCAATCCTAGGTAAAGGATACTTATTCTTAATAGTCAATTTATTCAATTGACGGTAATCGATGCACAGACGCATACTACCATCCTTCTTCTTCACCAACAACACTGGAGCTCCCCACAGCGATACACTTGGTCTAATAAACTTTCTATCCAACAATTCTCCAATCTGAGACTTCAACTCAGCCAATTCCACTGCAGACATCCTGTACAGCGCCATAGAAATAGGTCTCGTACCAGGAACAAGATCAATACCAAATTCTACTTCTCGCGTCGGAGGCAATTCCGTAATGTCGTCAGGAAACACTTCTGGAAATTCATTCACCACTGCTAATTCCTCCATTGGCACTTTGTTATCTAGCGATAAAGTTGCAAATAAAGCAAACACTCTAGTTTCATCTTCCAACAAGGCCCTCAATTCTTTATTAGACAAAGAACTTGCCACAACTTCCTCTTCAGGGGTCAGGAACAACAATTCCTTCCGAAAACAATCGATGTAGACTCGGTTGAACTCTAACCAGTTCATACCCAGAATAACATCCAACTTACCAAGTGGTAGACAAATCAGATCCACTCCAAATTCTCTACCGAAAATAGTCAGCGGACACTTCAGGCATACCAAAGAAGTAGTCACTGAACCTATAGAGGGTGTCTCAATAGTCATCTGTATCTCCAGAGTGGACGGCACCAAACCTATCCTCTCCACACAATCTACAGAAATAAACGAGTGCGTTGCACCCGTATCAATAATAGCAATCAAAGGAATATTATTGATAATACAAGTACCTCTGATCACACGCTCATCACTGGCAGCTTGAGTTCCTGCCAAGGCAAACACTTTTCCACCAGCCGGAGACGTTTGAGGCTTCTTCGGCTTCTCACAATGTGTATTGATATGACCCTTCTCACCACAGTTATAACAGGTCGGCATAGTTGCTCTGCAGTCAGCTATCACATGACCTGGTTTCCCACACTTAAAACACTTCTTGGCTTCATTAGGACAATCATTAGCACGGTGTCCCATACCACCGCACCGAAAACATTTCCCTTCAGCAGATGCTCTCCCATCTCTAGGCTTCTTATCAACAACAACTTTACGTTTTCCCTTATCAGCAGCAACACTATAAGGAGTACCACTAAACCTCTGCTTACCCTTACGGTCATTAACAGCTTTGTAGTGCGCAATCCTTGCTCGGTTATCATTACCATAGATTCTGCTCCTGCATACCAGCTCAGGATAGCTCCTGATGTTCTGAAAAGCAACCCCTAACTTAATCTCTGGATGCAGTCCATTCTCAAACTTTAAGCACTTAGAGGTCATTGCCCCTTCCACATTATAGTGGAGACAATACTGCACCAGCTCCTCAAACTTGGCAGCATATTCTGCTACAGTCATGCTACCCTGTTTTAGCTCTAAGAATTCAATTTCCTTAGCGCTTCGGATATCTTCCGGGAAATACTTCTCCAGAAAACCTTTCCGAACCACCTCCCAAGTAATGGTAGTTCCAGCAGCTTCCAACCTTTGGCGACTATTGTCCCACCAGGCTTCAGCCTCACCCTCCAGCATGTGAGTACCAAACCTCACCTTTTGTTCATTGCTACATTCCATAGTCCTGAAGATCTTTTCAATTGCCTTCAGCCACTTTTGAGCAACTTCAGGGTCCAGAATTCCTCCTTCAAATGTTGGCGGCTTGTTGCTCCGAAACTGCGCCAAACTCCTGAATTGGGCATCTGCAGTTTGATTCTGATTATCAACCGCCTGCGCCATTGCTTGCATAGCAGCAGCCAATGCAGCATCGTTCCTTCCCGCCATACTTCTCAAAAAGAACAACACCAGGTTAAAAGATATTCAACTACGTCATAAAGGACAGACTCAACTCGACTCAACAACACTGGCCGGACGGACCGACCTGCTCTGATACCAATTGTAACACCCCACTTCCCAAAATCATCTAAATTAATAAACATTATAAATAAACAAAATCAGAGTTCCAATTCTCCCAAGTGGGATATCACATAAAAACAACATTTCCTTATAAAAAGGTTTTTCTCCAAATACAGCGGAATGTTAAATAATAAAATTCAATAAAAGTTTGATACGTTCACAGGGAAATAAAATATAAGTTCAACATAAAACAAATAAAATGCCCAAGTCCCGTGCTACGTATTAGAGCATCCTAGACTCGACAATCACACCAATATCCAAGCTAGCTAAGCACCTGGATTATCTGTACTTCCGAAGAAGCACAGACCACAACAACAACAAAGGGGTGAGAAAACATGATAAAAAATATAATGGTAATGTAATACATGTAAATAAGGTAGTACAACACACCAACACACCAAGATTCACCCCTAACAACACCATATGACGAACCTACTGTTCAAATTACAATATAACATATTATAATGCAAAATGCAACTCAACACCATGCATGCGGTACCAACTCGTTGGTTCATTCAATCGAACCTGGATAGATCACTTACGCTCCTCCTGAGACATGATCTATCCCCCACCATTCTCCACAAAGGAGTACGGATGAATCACTTACGCTCCTCCTGAGACATGATTCATCCCACCAAAACACCATGATATGCACACACCAATGCATAACTAATATATTTAGGCACTCAACGTGCACACGATCCTCCTGATCATATCATCATACATCAATGCATATATGTACAAATATAACATACACCAACACCATATAAATCAACCAGATAGTAAACAAGTTCATACTTTAACACCAAGATATAAACATATCCCACCACTCGGGGGTACACGATCCTACTGATCACTACATACATATACCTCAACTAATTGTCCACCGACAATATCAAGGGAAACACGTACTATCACCAGTACGCAAGTTAAATCCCACCCCCACCAACCTTACAATGCATCAAGGCCAAAACATCACAAAAATCACATTCTGGTTCTGCTACGTTCGCTGGCATTCGCCAGGCGAACCTGCTGGCGAAGCCCTCATTTCACTATCGTGCACTCGCCAGGCGAACCTTCATTCGCCAGGCGAACCTTCGCTGGCCACACTTGCCAGGCGAAGTTCCTACCCTTTAGGTATGGGACTTAATTCTGAATTATTCGCTGCCACTCGCCTCAGCTCGCCAGGCGAACACTCGCCTCCACTCGCCAGGCGAAGCTTCGCCAACACTCGCCAGGCGAAGCCCAGCGAATGCTGCGATTTCACCAATTTCTCACAGTTCTGCAGAGTGCTTTCTAAGCCAAATGGGTTAAACTTCCTACTTCCAATTCACCTCTTAACATCAGTACTAACAACATAGATATCATAACTTATCGGTTTCTAGACTACATTCCCAATTCAACTCTTAGGCATTCTATCGATATCCCAAAAGGTCACACAGAATTTTCCCTAAAATCATAACTCAACCTATACGCCAAATTAACCAAAAACAACAATTCATTCAACAATTACTATCCAATTATCAATAGTCGTCATCAATCACAACATATCAACTCACAATATCATATATAGATGATCTTTCTACGGGGTTAAGGAATCCCCAACTACCCTATACATGTATAAACCATTTCCCAATCAAGTTTCTCCCCCCTTACCTTGTTAATCGGTTGATCGATGAAAGAACCCTCCAAGGTTTGGCCAATTCTGATTTTCCCCCGTTCCTTCGTTCTTCGCTCCCTTTTCCGTTCTTCTCACTTTTCTCCTTTCTATCGTTCTTTTTCCACTTTCTCTAACTTCTCACAATGTATCGTAAAAACTACTAACCCCTCACATTCTCTATTTTAATTCTCTAATCCCAATAATAATAATAACTTAATAATAATAATAATAACTTAATAAAATAATAATAATAATAATAACAATAATATTATTATCTCACCAAAATAATAATAATATTAATAACAATAGTAACTATAATAAATATAATAATAATAATAATATTCCCACCAATATTAATATTATACACTATATTATTATATTCACCAAAACACCACCAATAATCCTCCCACATTAGGGACACCCACCAAACATCACCAAATACACCCCCACCAAAGGGCACACCAACACATAATATTTAAAATAATAATAAAATGACTAAATAATTAAAATGGGTGTTACACATGGGGCCTCAGGTCTGTTCCTTCGTGGGGCCGGGGAGCACCTCTCCTTCCGAGGAGGTGACCTGTCGCGCTTCTTGGAGGCCATGGGTTAGGACCTCTCCAATTGTGGCTGGCGCCCTCGTTGACGGGGAGAGAGGCTCCGGGAGTCCTCGCGTTGGATTCTCCGCGGGGGAGAACAAGATGAGGTATCTTGTTCCAGCATCCCGATGCGCTCATTCTGCTGGAACAACATCAAATTAGTCGGATCGATGGCTGCAAAGAGGGCAGTCATCGTTGGGTACGACCATGTTGGTGTAGGGACAGGCTGAAAAGCAATTGGGCTCCTTGCCCGAGGAGGGCGTGGCGTGTCGCATCCTCGGATGAAGGGGAGGCAGTCTGCCCGTCCCTCACGTCACCATCATGGATGTTGAAGGGCCCAACCTGGTCCTCGCTGTTGGTGAGTGGGGCAAAGGCAGAATTATGGACAACATCATCGTGGCGTGGGCTGGTCATGATCTCGGAAGTTGAAGTTGATAAAATCTTTGGTTCTACTGCTCGAAAGAACGGAGAAGCTTCACTTTCCCACAAACGGCACCACTAATCGTACCTGATCAGAAGAGATTGCTGGCCGACCACGCATTTGAGTTGTCAGACTGATGATAATGGAGGACGTGTACCTGAAACACACTCCGATGCCAAAGTAAGGGTCGAACAGAGTGATAACAAGTACATAGAGAGAAGTAGGAATGAGATTTCGTGACCCTCTAGTGAAAGAGGGTATTTATAGTGTGCCTCCAATGCAGGGGAAACGGTTACTACGCGTTGAGCTAGGTTGCCAGGCCTAATGCTGGTAACTGCTAGGGCTGACGTGACATCATGAAGACCAGCACGTGGTCTTCGCCCTAGTGTAACTACTCTGTGCTATTCGGGAGGTGGATGACCGAATAATCAGGGCACAGGTAGTTACTTGATGACGTGTCTCCATGTAGGGGACACGTTGAGTACGTGGGGGTGGTCAAAGGAGCTCCCCGAGCTAGATAGGTTCTTCCTTACAGTGGGGCAGAAGAGAGAGCGCGCCAGGCAGATGTGAGGAGCCTGCTCGACTGCCATGGGTCTGTGCCCAATGGGAGAAGATGTTATGCCTGACAGGGGAAAGGTCTCTGCCCGATTATGAGGCGGCTTAGGTCTTATTGGGCCTTCCAATCTGATGGGGTTTGGGCCTGCTCGACTATGGGCTAAATGTCGGTCCCGTCCAGAACAGTTGATATAAACAATCGTTGTGATATATACACTAAGTTTATTATAAATTATGTAGAATGTTTACTTTGGTAAAACTTACTAAACATACAACCTTCTAGTTTGATCTAGAATATTATAATATGACAAATCAAGTTATATTAGAAGATCAAATTTACATTAAATGCTAGACAAGAGTTCTTCAGCTCCTTATTTTCATTTTGCTCTCTAACAATTAGAACTTTATTTAATGATCCTAGTTCTTCAATCGCCCCTTCCTTCACCTCTAGTTCATTTTTCAAAATATTATTTACTTTACAAATAAAATTAGAGATGGAGAGAGTGGCGGTTGGAGAACTACAATCATTAAATAAAGTTCTAACAGTTAAAGAACAATATGCAGATAACAGATTAAAGAATTATTGTCTAGAATTGAACGTATTTTTGTTTTCTAATATAAATTTATCTATCATATTATAATTTACTAATGCAATCTGAAAAGTTAGATATTCGGTAAGGGATTGGAAAAACACTCAAACCACATAAGATATAATAAACTCATCTTTTAAACAAACATTAACAACAACATTCATCAACAACAAACCATAAATAACATACACGATACAACAAACATATCAACTCATAGAATATTTCAGAAATGTACATGTCCCATAAACCCTAACTTTTTACAATGCTCACTTTAACTTCTTCCTCATTATTGAAACAAGCATCCATACCTACAAGTCAAAACAAGCAGAAAGTTCAAACATTATGAAACAAGCTATTGAAACATAAACAATAATACACACACTAAAAGAAAATTAGGGTTTTACAACACAAAAATTGCGACAGTTACTTGATAATCGTCGTAACTCTAATATAGAGACGCATTTCATGACAGTATACACCTACCACCCTTACATTTTTAAAAGATTATTAAATATTACGACTATTATCATTAAACCATCCTACAAATAAGTTCACGACTTTCTCAAGAATCGCCCTAAATTTGATATCACGACGGTTACCGTCGCCCCTTAAACCCAGTAACACAAACTATAACCAATGGCGGATCCAAAATTATTTGTTTGTGGAGACTAAAAATTAATCTATGTATTTTGAATAAATAAATGACTAAAAAAATTTATGAAATATAATTATAGTAATAAAGTAAACTTAAAATACATAAAAACTAAAATATTATATATACTCAAAATAAAAATTTAATTTTAAAAATAATTTTTATAGTAAAAATTAAATTCAAATTATTATATCTAAAATTAAATTATTAAAATAAAATTATATATCAAAATTTTAAAAACAATTTTTATAGTAAAAATTTAACATAAAATTAAACTATATATTCTCATAATATTATAAAATATCAAATAAACAAAACAATTCAATCAACATCCATTTATTAAATAGAAATAAAAAATAATAATTAAAATAAAACTGTACTATGTCAATTGTGAATCTACCGTCGTTACCCGTTCAAAATTTTCAAAAACTTCACCCTTAGATGCCCTCACAACCGCGACGGTGATATCCACCTGTCGTCCTCCAAAATTTCATCTTTCCTGCTAAAACTGAGAATTCATTCCCCCTTTTATGTGTATTCTTCTCTTCATTTTCAGAAACCTCCGTTCATGCCATTGGAGAAAGAGGGAAACAAACATTTTTCTCAATCACTCACGCCGTCATTGCGAATCACCGTCAAAGCAACCACCATCAATTTGAACCTTAACAGGTTTGTCTTCTCACACCCTAAATTACTTTTCAAACCTTGAATCAGATCTTAGTTTGGATTTTACTTTGAAATTTGTATTCAATAGATTTGTATTTTAAGCATTATGTGTTATATTTCTCTGTTTGAGAGTTAAATTTGAGTAATAAAAATGGATTATTTATCTGTGTGGACGTGTCATGTCGAGTTTCTTGATGCTGAAGGGTTGTAGTTGCAAATTCTGGTATAGGACCTTTATTTGAAACCTTGTATGTTGTTAATTCAATGGTTTTGTCCTGAGTTGGTACCAAGCTCGGTTTTGTTTCTGGTGATCGTGTCTGGTTGCGGCGGTTACTTTCTATATTGTGCTTGTTGTTTGATTTGGAGTCTTTTGCTTGTTTAGGAGTTTAAACTTGTAGCTTGATTTTTGATACATTGTTTATAATTCAGAATAGGCTTCATACTATACTTGTAATTTAAATAGAAATATCGAGTTGTGTTATTTTATACTAGATCTTCTATAGAATATTTTGAGAAAGATATAATTATTCATAGTAGCCAAATTAGTGCAGAGATAGAAAAGTGGTAGAGTGAGAATCATTAATTTCAACTACATCACAATGTTGTAATTCACAAGCCAAAATAGTCTTTATAAATTCACACAACTTCCTTAATTCATTTCATCATTTAATTTATGTTTCTCTTTTGAGAATCATATGTGAGAGCAACTAATTTGTTCTGATTGCAACGAAAATGATATCTCAAGAAACAACTCTCGTAGTAGTAATACAATCTTAATATCTCAAGAAAAAGAACCTCGATTGATATATGAAACCTCTTTGGCGGCAGAAATAACGGATTTCTTGGTTATCCTAAACTCCCTGTATATTTTTCATGCTGGAGCATTAAGTAGTAAGCTCCACAATCTAAAACACTGCTAATTCTAAGCATTAAGTAGTAAGCTCCATAATGGCAGCAATAATGTCTCCATTGGCAACTTTCCGAACCCGTTCTTGGTTGCAAGACCATCTTATCCGCTTCTTTCTTAAGGTTTTCTCGATGTTTTCCTTTCCCCTCATGGGATAAATAAAGTTCGGTGGCGACTCTTCTGTCTTTCTTTTCTCCTCCCCGTCGTTGCATTTTTCGAGTGGCGACACATTTACATGCTTACCATCATCATTAGAGTCCAACTTATGATTTGTCTCAATATGTGTGATTGCTGACTTACAGCTCATCAACTCAAATCTCTTCAGCAACTCAAGTTCATAGTTTAGTTGGTGCATAATAATTCCCTTCTCACAATGTAAAATCTACATCCCTAAAAAATATACCATATTTCCAAGGTTACTCATATCAAATGCATTCATGAGTACCTTCTTGAAATTGTTTATCTCAGAAGTACAGCTCCCCGTCAGAAGTATGTCATCTACATAAAGACACACCAAAATCACATTTCCATCAGAAGTATGTTGCACATGCGCACCATATTCCATTTCATATTTTTTTTTGAAACCCATATGCTTAAAAAATAAATCAATCTTTAGATTCCAATCCCTTGGAGCTTGTTTCAACCCATCTATGGCTTTATGTAGCTTGTACACCATACCTTATTTGTTCTCTTTCAAAAATCCATGAGGTTTTATCACATAAACTTTTTCTTGCAATGGAACATTTTCAAAAGCTGAATTTACATCTAAATGTATCAGAGGCTAATTCCTAATTGCATCTATAGAAATAACCAACCTTATGGTTTCATGTCTAGCTTCAGGTGCAAACACTTCAAAGTAGTCTAAACCAAACTTTTGTAGGAATCCTCTAGCTACTAACCTTGCTTTATGCTTGGAAATTGAATCATCTGGCTTTAGCTTTATCTTGAAAACCCATCTCACAATGATGGATTTCTTGTTATGAAGTAGAACAATCAATTTCCATGTCTTGTTTATTTAAATTGCCTTAAGCTCTTCCTTCATGGTGTTCACCCACACCTTATTCTTGAGAGACTCATTGATGTTGACAGGTTCATAGTCCAACATCATGGCACTCTGTTTAAATTCTCCTTCAGAATCGATCTCATTATCTTGCAACATCTCAAAATCTACAAGTCTCTTTGGTATTTGTCTAACTCTCTGTGGTCTCTGAAAACCTTCAGAAGCAGGACCACCTTCAGAACTATGTTGCATATACACACCATATTCCATCATCAGATATAGACTCACTTTTAGAGTCAAAGTCACCTTCAGAGTCAGACTCTCTTTTAGAGTCAGAGTCAGAGTCATCTTTAGAGTCAGACTCTCATTCAGATTCAGAATCACCTTCAGAGGCAGAATCTCCTTCAGAGGCAGAATCCGACTCTACCGTTGACACTATACTAGAGTTAGATTGAGACTTGTTTCAATCACATATTTCTGAATCTTTCACTATGATATCTCTATTGACTTCAACTTTGTTGGTAATTAGGAAATACAGCTTATAAGCACATGTACTATGGTAACCTATAAGCAACATGACTTTGCTTTTGTCATCCAATTTCCTTCTAGTAGCATCTAGTATATGTTTGTAGCATACTGAACCAAAAATCTTGAAATGGTTGACACTTTGCTTTCTTCAAGTTGACTTCTCAGTAGAAATTATTTCCTTTAACTTCTTTGTTGGACATCTATTTAGCACATATACTAAAGTAGCAATTGCCTCACTCCACAATTGCTTAGGCAGATTCTTCTCCTTCAGCATGCTCCTTGTCCTGTCAAGCAGAGTTCTATGTCTCCTTTTAGCTAGACCATTATGGTGTGGAGTGTATGGAGTAGTCACTTCATGCTCAATACCATGTTCCTCATAGAACTTCTTGAACTCTATTGAGTTGAACTCACCTCCACCATCAGTTATGAGGATCTCTAACCTTTGTCCACTTTGATTTCTAGCCTTCACTTTGAACATCTGAAACCCAACAAACACCTCATGTTTGAACTTAATGAGTGTTACCTATGACATTCTTGTGAACTCATCCATAAATGACACATAGTACTTGTTCACTCCAAGTGAAGGTACCTCAAATGGACCACATACATCAGAATGCACCATACCAAAAGCATGATTTGCTCTTTGAGGCATTTCTGTTGAGAATGGTAGTCTTAGTTATTTGCCTCTCATGCATATATCACATGATTTCTCTGGTTCCACAGTCTTAGAAATTCTATATATCAGATTCTTTGAACTCAGATGCCCTAAGCTTTTGTAGTTAAAATGACCCAATCTATTGTGCCACAACTCACTTTTCTTTCAGTACTTCTGCACTGAGGCATTAAGTGTCTATTGTTGTAACATTTACCTTGATTGTTCTGTTCTTCCTAGTTCATACTGCATAATTAGCTTCTAGTTACAGTTATACAACTTCAAGAGATTGTCCTTCATGGTTACTAAAAAATCCTTTTTCAATCAGTTGACCTACACTCATCAGATTGTTATTCATGTTAGGAACATGCCATACATCCTTGATCAGTATAATTTTTCCATTTTTCAACTTAACTCTGACATGTCTCATTCCATTAGCATTCAGATACTCATCAATAGCACATTTGATCTTAGACCTCTTGCCATAGTCAAAATTAACCAGTAATTGCTTATTTCTAGTTAGGTGATTTGAGTAGCCAGTGTCCATATAACACCAGTCTACCATTGATCCACCTACATTCTCATATTCCATCAATAACATATTTCATCATCAGAATCTCCTCTGGCTATGTTGGATTCTTCAACTTTGTTAACCTTGTTTAGACAGTAATCAACAGCAAAATGGCCAAACTTGTTGCAACTGTAGTACTGACCGTTCTTCTTGTCAAAATTCTCATTTCCCTTATGAGCATTCTAATATTTCTTATCAGAATTGGAAAGTTCAGACTTATGAACACCACCACTATACTTCTTTTTTGTTTTTTTAGCTGTGCTCGCTTCTGGTTCTTCTTTCCAAAAGAAGCTTTTAGAGTGTGAGCTTTCAGAGCCTGTTCTAACTCTTTTTTGGAGTTTCTTTCAGTCAGACGCAACTTTTGTGCCTCTAAACTAATATGAAGCTCTTTAGTTCTCATCATGCTAGTGTCTATAGAGTGTTCTATGGCTACAACTATGTAATTAAACTGAGGAGTAAGTGATCTCAGTACCTTTTGAATGAGTACTTGTTCAGAGAGCGTTTCTCCAAAAAACTTCATCTCATTATTAACCACAATTACTTTGGAGATGTAATCAGGTATATTCCCATATTTCTTCATGTTGAGATTCTCATATTGCTTACGTAAGGACTGAAGCTTAACCTTCTTCACTGATGCGCCACCACCATATCACCATAGCAGTGCATCCTACACCGCCTTCTTCGTCGTCGAATCAATAATTTTCTCAAACACCTTTGTATCCACGCATTAATGGGGGTTTTTGTCCTTCTTTCTCGTTTCAAGTTGCGCAGTTCTTTGCGCTTTTGTAGCATTTTCTACAGACGGCGTGTAATCGTCTTTGACGCGATCAAGAACATCTTGAGCTCCAAACAACACACGCATATGAATCGACCATTAATTCTTGTTCTTTTCGTTAAATATTAGAAGCTTTGCGTTCAAGCTACTGTTTCTTCCGTTCATCTTCGTTATTATGTGAGTCACTCAGTTCTTACCAACACTCGTGTTTCTTAAATTCCGAGAATCAAGATTTGGGATTCTTCTAGATTCGAACTTCAACTTAACGTGAACTTCATAAATAAAATCAATCACACACCTCACTACACTCGTGTTTCCCTGTGAATTGCACCAGAGTTCTGGATACCAATTTTTGGAGTTCAACAATGAACCTCCATTAACAATGCACAAGAATGAAGAAGAAGAAGAACAACAACAACAATTGTAAAGAGAAAAAAGAGAGAGTTGTAACTAACTTTCAAAAACTTTCTCAAATGCAGAGTTCTTTTATAAATGCAACTAACATTGAGTTTAAATACAATCACCCAAATTCAATTGTAAGTAGAATTCGAACTCAAATACAAATGAAATGCAAACTAACTTGAAATGAATTAGATCACATTTAACATTGTTCTGTTATGATTTTCAAAACTTGTTTCCTTTTTATTCAATGTGATTTTCGAATGTGTCTTTTTGTTCTGATGTGATTTTCAAAACTTGTTTCCTTTTCATAGTTTTCTCCTTTTCTTCATCCACTAAGGAGGGGTGGTTTTAGAGTCAATTTTTTTATACAAAATCACCCCCTCTAGATTATTTTTCATTTACTTTTCATTTAAATAAGTGATTTCACATATATTTTTTTACTTTTTTTCTTTTTTGATTTCGCTATCTTATTGTGACGTTGTGTTGTTCGACGGCTTACTGAAGCGTTATTCTGTTTTCCCGTCTTGGTGCAGTATTTACTCGACTCAGATTGACATATTAGTTTCGACTCGATACATATTCAATCAATGACTTTAACGTCGCCAACGTTGCAGACTCGGAGATATAGATATTCCGAGCATTTTCAGTTTCATCATATTTGTAAGATTTGTTATATTTGTAGGCATTTTGCCGTTATATACTATTAACGTGAATATTGTAAATTTGTTCGCAGATTCATTCTTTTTAATTTATAGCAATTTTAAATTTAAATTCTTCGATGTATTCTGCCAATTTGAAAAAAGAAATATCGTTTTTAATTTTTAAAAAATATACATTCAAAAACACATTCGAGGTGAATATTAAACATCCCTTCCTAACCTGTTATATTCAAGAACATATTCGATGTGAGTATCAAACATCCTTTCATAACTTTAAAGGCATCTCTAACTTAAAAATCCAACCCCACCGACCATTTCTTTTGTCATCCTTACCCTGAACCATATTCACTTAAATTACCAATTGGTAGATCAAAATTTTAAACTATTGTTATAAGAAAGAATGCTGGCACAGAGTACTAATAAGCAATGTTGTTGGGTCTAATAATATTTAAATCAAACTACATCATCTTAAATTTCTCCGCATGTGAAATAAAACAATCATAAATTTCTCCATCAATGACACTAATCCACGGGGTATCCTAATTACAAACACAATAATCCAATTATAGACGGCCTTCAAATTATTTTTAAGCCATTAATTAAATTATTGTCGTAATCATTGTCGCACATAAATTGTCATAATTCATTCGATCCCATCAGTCATTGAAATTTTGAAATGGAGAACAAAGTACATTGTTTGGTGTTATCATTTCCAGCTCAAGGTCACATTAACCCTATGCTACAATTCTCCAAACTGTTACAACAAGAAGGAGTAAAAATAACTCTATCCACAACCCTTTTCTTCGGCAACAAGTTACACAAACTACCACCTTCCATTACACTCGAAACCATTTCCGACGGCTTCGACGCCGGCGGATTCGGCGAAGCAAAGAGTTTTAGGGCATATATGGATCACTTTTGGCAAGTGGGACCACAAAATCTTGAAAAACTTATTGAGAGGCTTGGTAGAACAAACAACCCTATTGATTGTGTTATTTATGATGCATTCTACCCTTGGGTTCTTGGTGTTGCTAAGAGACTTGGAATTGTTGGAGTTCCTTTTCTAACTCAAAATGTTGGTGTTAATAGTATATACTATCATGTTCTTGTAGGAAAATTAAGAGTTCCTGTTGACGTGGAAGAGGTTTCTCTGCCAGAGTTACCTCGGTTATATCGGAGGGACTTGCCTTCTTTTTTACTGAACTACGAAAAAGATCCGACTTTTCTTGAACTAGCAGTGGATCAATTTTCTAACCTTGATCAAGCTGATTGGATCCTTTGCAATTCTTTCTACGAGCTCGACCAAGAGGTAAACAACTTCTATTTTCTTCTTCCTATATGTATTAGCATTTTATTAAGACTTCAATTTCAATACATCAACAAAAGACAATTTTAGTCCAATCAAATTAATCTAACCATCGCTTATATATTTATGTAAAGTATTGAAAATTTGAATGTCTGGATTGTTCTTTGTAGGTGATTGATTGGACTAAGAAGATTTGGCCCAATTTTAGAACAATAGGACCATCCATTCCATCCATGTTCTTAGACAAACGAATCAAACATGATGAAGATTATGGTGCAACACAATACAAAACTGAAGAGTGCATGGAATGGCTTAACAATAAGCCAAAAGGGTCAGTTGTATATGTTTCTTTTGGTAGTTTAGCATCACTCAATGAGGAGCAACTAGAAGAAGTAGCTTCTGGTTTAAAAGATTGTGAAAGTTATTTCTTATGGGTAGTTAGACCCTCAGAAGAAACCAAACTCCCAAAAGACTTTGAAAAAAAGTCTCAAAAAGGCTTAGTGGTAGCATGGTGCTCTCAACTAAAAGTTCTAGCTCATGAATCTATAGGATGTTTTGTAACACATTGTGGTTGGAATTCTACATTGGAAGCATTGAGTTTAGGTGTTCCAATTGTTGCTATGCCACAATGGTCAGATCAAGCTACCAATGCTAAGTTTATCGTTGATGTTTGGAAAATTGGAATTAGGGTTCCAAGTGATGAGAAACAAGTTGTGAGAAGAAATGGAATGAAGGATTGTATATTGGAAATTATGGATGGTGAGAAAGGGAAAATTGTTAAGAGCAATGTCATGCATTTGAAGGCTTTGGCAACAGGTGCTGTTGGTGTTGGGGGAAGTTCTCATCAAAATATTGCTGAATTTGTTAATAGCTTGTTTCATTTTACATGCATTACACAAAGCAACCGGTCACCTGCTTTTATTTTACAATAGTGCTTTTTATATAAGATATATCTTTTTAAAATAAAGTTATTGATATTATCATTATTAATGAGATTTAGAGATGGATGTTTCTTAGAGTTTTTTTCTATGCTGTTTGTTATTGATTGCAAACTTTTATAATGATTTAGTCACTATTACATAAATGTTCTTTTACTGGAAAAGATACGTTGATCGATCGTGGTAATGAAGGGGTGATAGTAAGTGCTGCGGTGAGAATATGATATCAAGTTATTAATTAATTTGAATCACAAATTTTTTATTCACAACCGGTCTTTGATTTATCCGAAGGAAAGGTTAAAGAAAGGAAAAACTTATTTTGCATCGTAAACACAATGCAGGGAGAGATCTAAGGTTCGGGGGTTGGTTAAGCTTAGGGAAGATATTAGCACCCTAAACTTGTGTAGTACTCTACAGGAACCTCTTGTTTTAATGCTGATATTCTGCTAAATTATTTGCTTAAGGGTATGTGTTAAGGGTTAAAAGATGAAAGAAAGACCTAAGGGATAGTTCTAAGTTTACTCGCCAAGACTCGTATCTTGTGCCTACGTATCCGAGGTAGGGGATGGAATCAGAGTAATCGTAGTTCCCCTCGAGAGGGAGGAATTGAAACTTCTTGACTGTGGTCAAGGTTCCATGGGTAATAAACGTTCATAGGGAAACACTTACGTGGAGTGCGACGATTCCTATTTCTACGTTGAAAAGAATTGAATTGAAAAGGGTAAGATAGGTATTCCACGGCGGGAAACCTAATATGAAGTGCGGCGACTCCTTATCCTAATGCTAGGGTAAAGGATAAAATTGTCCACGGAGGGACGCCTAAAAGTATGAGTACGACGACTCAACGTCTTAAGGTTTAGGAAGGTGAAAGGTAGATAAGGGTTGAGGACTATTGACACGGCGGTCAAACAGTTAGACCTATCCTTCGGATAGGAAATTTATCGGTGAAATAAATGGTGCAACATAATTAATTTAATGACAATGTTGGAATACAAATACAAGTATGAAGAATAACAGAATGAGAAGCGGCGATATCCTCGCATAATTTACAACCATAAAAATAATTACCCAAAAGAAATAAAATATCAGTAACCGTGGACAAATGAGAAACAATGAAAGTTAGATGAAAATTAAACGGGAAAGATTAGAAATTTTAAAATTTTAAAAATTAAAGACAAAAGCGTTAAAAGGGTTAATGTTAATTATTTATTTAAAAAACTTGTATTAATTATTAAAAAAAAAGTTTTAGTTTTAAGAAAAGAAAAAAAAATCTTTATTATTACTATTTTTTATTGGCAAAATATCTTTTTTCATCCTTTAACTTTAACTCGGGGTCCATGTTGGTCCTTTATTTTTAAAAAGTGGCAAGTTGGTCCTTTAACTTTTAAAATGGTGTCATTTTAGTATGCACCGTCAGTTGCCCCCAAACGTCCGTTTATTTTGCATATCTGGCAGATGACCTGGCAAGCATGAAATCCCTAATTTTATTCATGATGTTGCTTCCTTCTCCTTTCTTCTTCCGTTCAAATCCCTAAAAAAAATGGTTTTTCATGCGGTTCTTTCAGGTTCATACGCATTCGTTGTTAGAGATGAAGGTTTTGAGGAAGTTGGTATTCTCTGTGTGGTTCCAAGGTTTGCCATGAAAGCTTTGAAGTGGAAACTTGAAAATCAAATAATGGTTCAGTTCAAAAAGTGCTTCTGATAAGCAACAAATGTTTTAAAAAAGTTGTTTTAATATATATAACTTGAATCTCTTGAATTATTGATATGCTTATATAGAATCAAGTTGAATGAGGAGACATCAAATTCTCCGGTGACAATAGTTTGAAGACTTCAAAAATTAAATACTAGTGAAAGACTGAGTCAAATATTATCATAGAATAATTTGCAAGTCAAATTTTCTTTGCCCCTTATAGTTGCTATATTACTATCTATCTACTAAACAAATAAAGATACTTTTTTTTAATAATTAAAATAGAAGCACTTAATTAAGTTTTTCCAACTTCAACTTTTTTTGAAGTGTTTTGCTATATCTAATTTACAACAGGAAAAAAATCAACTTTTTGATACTTGCAAACCAGTCCTCTTTCTAGAAAGTTTGGTAAAAGATTATTCAATTTTAAAAACCTATTTTTCAAGTAATTATCTTTAAGATAATGAGAGAAATACTCATTCAAAAATTACTACAAGTCTTGATGGTATGATTATCTTAAAGAAAAGTCCAATATATTAATTTGGCACCTTCTTAGTTGTTTCAAACATTGTTTTCAGTCAATTTCTTGGTACAAAGTCACTATAATGCCAAACCATTAATCCAGACTGTTGTATATAGATCTTTTTTTCAAGTCAATACATTAAAGAATTCCCATCCACTTTAACTTATTCAAAAACAACATTAATGTATGTACAACACTTTCCCTCTTCATTTAGGGGGAGTACAGAGGGATGAACTATGCATGTTACAAGCTTTGATTTGATGAGTATAGGAGGGAAAAACCACGAGATCAATCAATTAATGGTCAAAGTGTTTTTTATGTTTGGTATATAACAATTTTGGACTGTCAATGATATATTTGGTATGTTATGTTTTTATGTTTACAACAACAGCAGTAGGATACATATAAGTTGGTTCTGATACACAAGTTCCACAACAACAGCAAAATACATAAACATTGTAATACATTCCACAACTAGAGTTTTCTAGGTAACTAAATACACATGTTCCACAACTAGAGTTTCTTCTTTGGCGTGGTCCTCTTTGTTGGAGTAGACCTCTTTGTTGGAGCAGGTCCATGTGTCTTCTGAACAGCCTTTCCCTTAGAAGTCTGAGATGCTTGGCTAGATTGTTGAGTATGCTGAATTGTTGAAGTTGGAGTGTGTTGGCTAGGTTGTTGTGTCCTCACATGTAGATTTGTAATGTCCTGCTTTCTTACACCTACTACACTTCATCAGAAAGCATAGCCATCATAAGCAGCTGTAGCTGGAATCTTAATATAAACATTGGGGCGAGAAACAAATTTATGAAGCCATTTTGCAGCTTCTATGGTTCCTTCAGTATCATCAGCTAGACTGGGAGATACTTAAACAGAAACATAGCCATCACCACCATCAGTTTGATTGTAAATTTGTTCAAATAGTTTGGAAGCATCTTGAATGTCCTTCACTTCAAGTTCCCAATAAGCACTTTCAATGTCTTTCCCTGCTTGCACAAGTTCCCTGCATGATAAAGTAATTTTTCTTTAGCAACAAGATCAAGAAACACAATAACTAGAGCTATAGTGAAATTTTAGGCCACAACACAAAGAACAACACAGTTACAAAATTGAAAATGATACACATTTTTCATTTTTTAAGTACATTTTCCGTGTAATGACTGTATCCATTAAACTCTCGGGGATATATAAGCACAGGAGTAGACAAAACAATATACTTAAGGAAGACCTCCCCCTCCCGTAAAAAATAAAATAAAAAAGAAACCAAGGAGCATTGTCTTTGTCAATGTTGTCAATTAGCAGCTCTATAGCTCCGCGGCATAGCAAAATTTGAACAAAATGCTATTCTCCGCAATCCATGATTGACAACATTGACCTCTATGTAGTTTACCAAGCTAAATATACTTTATGAAATGACAAGCAAAACTAAGTAATACAATGATTATGCAAACTATAGACAGACAATAATGAGCCATGACTATGCCTCGATGGTCTACTCTACTGCTCATTACGTCGCTGTTCAAATTTGAAAGAAACACTTTTGGTAGTAGTAAAAGATAATGATAGTACCTGAACTGATCATTGTAGGCATTTGAAGATGAGATAGATTTCTGGAAGATCTGCAATCACATATATACAACATATTAGTGCAATGACATCTGATATTACATAAAAAGCACAATAAAATACAAGACTTAAAAAGTGTACACCATGCACTGTTAATCCTGCAAGGACACAACCATAAAAGTCTCATATTGCTCACTAGGCGGCGCAAGAATTATAACCAAATAACATTATATTAGTATTACCGCTGGGTTACTAGTGACGCCTTTGACACCACTTTCAATGAGAGGAATCAGATCTGTAACTGGTCGGCAGAGATTATCATACCATGGACTCTGCCCTTGTTTCTCATAAAGATCATGAAGCATTGTCCTCTTTGCAGGAATTCCATTTCCCGTTGTTTGTGAGCATCTAACCCTGCAAGAACAAAACCAACAGTCAAAGGTTTGCCTCCATATAAATCTTGTTTGGAAAACAAAAAACAATGCCTCATATTCTTCAAGTCAATAAGAATTCTCTAACTATAAAGAACTGATTTTGGGGTTCATCACATTGACAATATAGATTATTATTCAAACCTTAAAGATGCTTTGAAAGCGTTTTCGTGATGAATTCGAAGAGAAGCCGATAAGTTAGTTCTGAGATTATTCGTTGATGAAAGATTGAAAGCGAGGAAGTTAGTTTTGATGGATCTGGACCAAAGCGATTCTGGTGAAGAAGCGCTTATTGCGTTTGGTGTTACAAGCTTTGAAAGTGAAAGCGAGACACCACTGAAAATTGTGAAATGAAATGAATAAACGCTGTTTTATTTTAAGTTATGCTTACTATTTATATCCACGTCAGCAGCTCCACCTGGACAAACGTGGCAATTTTTTCAAAGTTTAACTAACGGCAACAAACGGAAGGATAAACGTGGCACCATTTTAAAAGTTAAAGGACCAACTTGTCACTTTTTAAAGATAAGGGACCAACATGGACCCCGAGGTAAAGTTAAGGGACGAAAAAGGTTATTTTGCCTTTTTTATTCATATTTTATTAAGAACAACCTATTTTAAATGAAACAAAAATAAACAGAAATAACAACAAAATAAAAATAAATGCAGAATAAAATTTAAAAAGTGGGTCGGGCTGGCCACCAATCCAGACCCGACCCAGTCCAGTTAACATAAAAATGTGGGCAGAAGATTTTAGGGTTCTAAGACCCCTTTGTAACAACCAGCGGCGGACGGATCCCAGGGGGATTTGCTATGATTTTCGTTTGTTTTCCTTTGTGGCTGATCCGTCCATTTTCATCTTCTTCTCACAACTTCTTCTTCTTATTATTCATCATATTCTTCTCTCATCTCTTGAAAAACAATGAAAATAATATAAGTTAACTTGTTTTGATCCTTACCGATGGTTAGGCTTCGCAGTTGGGTTGCTCTTGCTTGATTTGGTGCATGCGATGGATTTTAGTTGCGGTTGGGGCTAGGCTTTGCTTGCCGCCGCAGATTGTTCTTGCCGTCTTAGGGTTCTTCGAAATTTCCCCCCCTGATGAAATTTGCTTTATGTTCTTATATTATTCTTATTTTTGAGATTTGGGTCTGGATTCGTTATTATATTATTATGATTTTTCTGTTTTGATATGGTTTTGGAACAGAGGAAATTGTGAAGAAATTGTTGCGTTTTTCCTACTTCTGTTGGAGATTGGTTGCTGCGTTTTTCATGGAGATTTTGTTTGACTCTGTTTTCGGATGTGTTTTAGAACCACTGGGTTTTCGGAATTGTTGGATTTTGCAATTGTTTTTCGGATCTGGATATGGATTTGGTGGTTGTGGATATTTTTGGATATTCAGATTTTGTGAAATCCATATTTATTTATGATTTAGTTCCTGATATCCTTAAGGATCCGTTTGGCAAAACATTTTTCTAAAACTCTTTTATTTCTCTCTCTCTCTCTCTCAAAGAACAGAAGCTACCGGATTTATCGGAGGTCGGAAACGGAAAACGGGAGCTGGTGGCGACCTTGTTGTTGTTGCCCTCCCGACATGCTCAGTGATGAGAATTTTCTGAGGGTGTCGAAACAATTAAAAAACCATTCGATCCGAAAAATTAATTTAACCTCCACTGAATATTTTTCTGACATTGTTTGATTTTTCGCAGGTTCGAAGATCGAAGATTGATGATTCGGACCCTAAAGAACTCTTAGGAAAAATTAGGATTTTAGGACAATTAAGAATTAATTTTGTAATTATTCTTGCATATTGTAATAATATATAAAATTTGAATAAATAAATTCAAATTTTCTTAATAAACTGAATTCATTTCCCGATCAAATTTCTCCGAATAAATTCATCCAAATAAGTTCCTCTGATTAAGTTCATTTGATTAAGTTTCTCTGATTAAATTCACCCGACTAACTTCCAAATTCGACAGTTAAACATCTCGCAAAACTTAGAATTAAATTTCATCTAACGTAATTCCTGAGTTCAAACAAATCCCTGACGATTAATCTGTATTCGATAATGGAATTGGCGAATGCGGCCTTGACCAGATAAACAGAGAATTCGTATTAATGGCAAAATGAACTCTGACTCTGCATTTGAAATCCAACATGTGTCTTGAATAACCTCCGTAACCTGAATCAACTCGACTGATAATCATGATCAAACTAACTGATATTTATCATGCATTCAATGCAAACAGCAATTCCACTGCTCCTCCAAAACTAACTTGTAACTAGCAGAAAAACAGGGAAACATGCGTCCGTTAGAATAAATTTCTTGAAGCCGATTCTCGCACCGATTCAATCCAAATTCAATTATATTTTAGTGCCCTCAACTCCATATGGTTTATGATAACGACCCTTCTGCCCTCCATAAATTAAAGCGCACCCAGTGTTATTTTCCTGTAAAAACCAACAGACTGAGCAAACCGGTTAGCGGTTAGTTAAAACGAAATACAGAATGAATGCAAATGTGAAATGAACCTAATGATCTAAGGGTAACATTTGGGGTATGACAGTAAATATGCTATTTTTTACTACGGTTTTGTGATCGTGATGATAAATTATGTCGTGCATTACATATCATAACGGTTATTGCAAACAATTAGGGTAAAATATATCAAAGTCATAAGTTCAATTTCCAACCATAACATATTATGATATATAATAATTGGCTTTCTAACTATCACCATAATTCTCTTAATCATTTATTATAAAATACTTTATTTTTTTTATATTTTTTATTTATTTTCATATATATCCTTTTTTTTAATAATTTATGATATATTTTACCATATCAGAACTAACAAATACGCTTATCTTTTTAACTAAAATATGGCTATAATATACTTTTGTCAAACCAAAAATATAACAAACATATATTTACAATGGTTATACCAACATGTAACCAATCAAAATATTATTCACGTCCAACACAAAAATATAAAAAATGTATATTACAAACTCATGTGTGATCAACATTTCCTATAAAGCGCATTTAAGCAAAACGTCCAAAGTGTATGAATATATTTAAAGTCTTCTTGTGAGAATGGTGTAGTATCGTTCAACGTCTATATAAGTAAGTGAAGAAAATTGACGATCACATAATTTAAAATAATAGCAAACTTAAACATTTAAACTTCAACTTACTCTAAGAGTAAATTTTTTTTAACTTACTCCACATCATAACCTTTAAATTGAATTTAATCTAATGTTTAAATTAGCATTTTTATTTATAATCATTCGATTAAATCTAATTTAAAGGCTATGATTGCGGAGTAAGATATAAAAATTTACTCTTGGAGTAAGTGGATCCTCACTCATATATATATATATATATATATATATATATATATATATATATATATATATATATATATATATATATATATATATATATATATATATATATATATATATATATATATATATATATATATATATATATATATATATATATATATATATATATATATATATATATATATATATATATATATATATATATATATATATATATATATATATATATATATATATATATATATATATATATATATATATGATCCCAAGAATCAACATTTCCGACATAGACAATGTTTAACACGTGTTTTATGACAAACAAGTCACACTCATATCCTCTTTTCTGATTCATCGTCTACAAATTTAAATATTTAATGACTATATAACCAAACATGGATGTAATTATAGATAAATGAATGTCACAGATAATCCAATTAGCGAAGGCGTACAAAATGTGGGCTTTTTACCTCTAACTCCATTCAACATATTGTCGCGCTCCACAACTATATTTCTAAAAGTCTCATATAAAATTACGTAGAAATAATACGTCTCATATTCGGTTCAAGTGGTTTGCCTAACGATCATATGGTAACTACCATATTCGTCCAAAGAGAGATTATGATAAATTTTCAATGACCACTGAGTGAACACAAGCATAATTAGTACGTATTTGGCCAAACATGGAAACTAAGTATAATAGACAAACAAAAATTTCAAAATTACTCACTCATTAATAAGTAACAATCATTATTCCCCTCACTTAGCCATGTTGATATGAATGATGCAAACACTTTTAAAGAATTATTTATAAGTCGAATACTAAATGGATCCAGAATCCATAAATATCCAATTTATTTAATTTTATACAAACACGGTGAATGTACCTAAATGGTTAAACAAAATTCAAAAATAAGTGAGGAATTAGATCTATACAAAGACGATAAATGTATCATAATGAGATATTTAATTCTATAATTACGAGCACCACAACTGTAGTATCCCTACGTCCAGCCACTTGTTTATAAAGATAAAAATCCCTTATATCTTTAGATCGACATAGAAAATATCTTTAGGATCGACATAGAAAATATATAGCTCTCTATCTTGATACAATTGAAGCGGAATTAGTTATTTCTTATTCATAATATGACATACAAATTATCTAATTGAATCTTCAGAAGGAACTAATATATCGTTATGTAATTGGATAAGATTTATGCAAGAACTCTTTTATTTTTATTTTTTTTAAAAGAGAAAGCAAATTGAATAAAAATAAACTAAAAGGTTATTATTATTAAAAAAATATATATTTATTTCTATTTTTAAAAAAAAGGTTTGTTTTTTTTTCCCATATTATTATTCTTTATCAACTTTTTATTAAGGCCATGACAATAAAACAAGAAAAATATATGACTATTGAGCTAGAGGTTCGTCAATTGGGAAGGAGGTACAACCCAGCCCATGAACAAAAAGGCGCGTGGGTCAGTTGGATAGGGCATGGATCGGGTTTTCCTGGACCCGATTCAGATTCACTATGCCTTATGACAAAAAGAGAAATAACCCAAAAAGGGCAAAGAAAACATGGCACCTAGAACATGTTTTTTCTCGACCTTCCATCCTTAAAACTCGATTGTAAATCTCTCCCTCATGGCCGATTTTTTTGTCATTCTCTCGATCTCTCTCTAATTCGTTATTCTCTCGATTTCACTTGCTTCGCTTTCCATCGCTCTCTTCTATCTCGTTATTTCTCTTTGTTTTTCGCTCTCAAACTAAACCTTCCTACATACATACTGTTGGTGCAAAGGTGAATAAATTATTAAAGAGAATGACGGCTACACAACTCTCTTAAACATTACAATGATTGCAACCCTATTTATAAGCTAAAACTAGCGTTACTAGAGTAAGATAAAATACTAAAATACCCTCTAACAAACTTAGGGGTTAAGTAATAGTACAACTAAATATGAATTACTTCTAATACCATCTCTTAATTCATATTCCATCAAAACTTGTAACACCAATTCCATCCCTTAGTCTGAGAAATTGATCAGTCTTGATAGCTTTCGTCAGAGCATCTGCCAACTATTTTTGAGTGTTGCAGTGTACAACTTCTAACACTCCACTCTGAACTTGATGTCTCAGAAAATGATACTTGGTCTCAATATGCTTGCTTCTCCCATGAAACACTGGATTTCTGGCAAGATTGATTGCAGACTTGTTGTCAATCATCAGCTTCAGAGGTTTTTTTATTTTAATCTTCAGATCCTGCAACAGATTCAGAATCCACACAGCTTGACATGCAGTAACAGCACATGCAATGTATTCAGCTTCATAGGTTGATAACTCCACAACAGGTTGCTTCTTGGAACACCAAGAAATGGGACCGCCCAGAAATTTGAACAAGTACCCAGAGGTACTTCTTCTGTCAACTCTGTCTCCACAACAATCAGAATCTGAATAACTCAGAAGTTCTGACTCATTCTTTCTTCCAGAAGGAAATAACACTCCATACTTCAGAGTTCCCTTAATATACCTCAGAATCCTGACAGCAACTTGGTAATGGGACCACTTAGGTTTACTCATGAACCTACTAACCATCCCAGCAGAATAGCAAATCCGGTCTGGTATTGCACAGATACCTCAAAGAACCAACCAACTGTTTGAAGGTTGTAGCGTCCATATCCTTTCCATCAGAGTCAGAATCCAGTTTCTGATTTGTATCAAAAGGTGTGACAGCAATCTTACAATTCTTCAGTTCAAATCTCTTCATAAGTTCTAATGCATACTTGAGCTGATGCAAAATGATACCTTTCTCAGAATATCTAAACTCCATACCTAGAAAGTATGTCATTTTGCCTAGATCAGTCACTTCGAATTCATTCATCAGAACTTTCTTGAACTTGGCTATCTCTTGTTCAGAACTACCAGTCAGCAGTATGTCATCAACATATAAACACACCAGAGTCATATGCCTTCAGAAGTATGTTGAACATAAACATCGTACTCCATTTCACATTTCTGAAAGCCTTGCTTCTTGAAAAATGAATCAATCTTTTGATTCCAAGCTCTGGGCGCTTGTTTCAATCCATATAGAGCTTTGTATAATTTGTACACCATCTCTTCCTTATTCTTTTTCACAAATCCAGGAGGTTGTGACACGTAAACTTCTTCTTCTAATGGACCATTCAGAAATGCAAATTTTACATCCAAATGCATCAGAGGCCAATTCCTGTTAGCAGCTATTGCAATCACCATTCTAATTGTTTCATATCTTGCTACAGGTGCAAACACTTCAGAATAATCCAGCCCAGGTTTCTGTAGAAATCCTCTGGCTACCAACCTTGCTTTATGTTTGCCAATTGAACCATTTGGCTTTAACTTCTGCTTGAAAACCCATTTGACACTGATGGCTTTCTTGTCTTTTGGAAGTTCTGTCAGCTTCCAAGTCTTGTTTCTCTCTATAACATCAAGTTCTTCTTTCATGACCTTCAGCCAGAGCTTCTGCTTAAGAGCCTCTTCTGTACTTATGGGTTCAGAGTCTACTATCATGGCACACTGAATAACTTCTCCTTCAGAGTCTACTTCAGTGTCTTGCAGCATGTCAAATTCTGCATATCTTCTGGGGACGTTTCTTATTCTTTGTGGTCTCTGAACTTGTTCAGGGTCTTGAGCTTCAGAGTTTCTAGCTTCAGATGATTGACTTCCTCCAGAGCTTTGACCATCTTCAGAGTCTGGCATATTTCCAGAGTCTGAATTGCCACCAGAATCTGGATTGCCATCAGAGTCTGGATCATCAAAGTCACCTTCATCTTCTGAGTCTTCTCCAGAGTCTGAATCACTATCAGAGTTAGAGTCAACGTCAGAGTTTACTCCAACTTCAGAAATTCTTAACTCTGGCCTTTCTTCAGAAGTTCTAACATCAGAATCAGATTGAGACTTATCCCAATTCCAAACTTCTGATTCCTTCACAATCACATCTCTGCTGAATTCAATTTTATTGGTTTTTGGACAATAGAGCTTGTATGCACCTGTATTGTGGTACCCTATCAAAATCATCACTTTGCTTCTATCATCCAGCTTCTACCTTCTGGCTTCTAGAACATGTTTATAGCAAACAGAACCAAACACCTTCAGATGAATAACACTTTGCTTATCTCCAGTCCACTTCTGTATTGGAACTATTTCCTTCAACTTCTTTGTAGGACATCGGTTGAGTACATACGTTGCAGTGGAAACAACTTCTCCCTAGAGCTTCTGAGGAAGCTTCTTCTCCTTTAGCATGCTTCTCACCATATCAAGCAAAGTGAAGTTTCTTCTTTCAGCAAGACCATTGTGTTGAGGAGTATAAGGAGAAGTAACCTCATGCTCAATTCCATTCTCCTCACAGAACTTCTGGTACTCTTTGGAGTTATACTCACCTCCACCGTCAGTTCTAAGAATCTTCAACTTCTGACCACTCTGATTCTCAGCCTTCATTCTGAACTTCTTGAATTCATCAAACACCTCGTGTTTAAACTTAATAAGGGGTACCCATGTCATTCTTATGAATTCATCAACAAACAACACAAGGTATTTATTCCCTCCAATCGATGCTACTGGAAATGGACCATACACATCAGAATGTACAACTCCCAAGGCATGTTTTTCTCTTGGAGCAGCTACTGACGCAAATGGCAATCGTGGTTGTTTTCCTTCCATGCAAACTTTGCATGACTTTTTAGGCTTCTTAATTGCAGAAATTCCATGTACCAATTTCTTTGAATTCAGATGTTTTAAGCTTCTGAAATTCAAATGACCGAATCTTCTTGCCATAGCTCACTCTCCTTCTCAGCACTTATTGCACTAAGACATTCTGAATCTGCAGTTCTGACATTCACCTTGAATGTTCTATTCCTTCCCTGTTCTGACTCCATAATCAACTTCTGATTGCAGTCATACAGCTTCAGAAGATTGTCCTTCATGGTAATTGAAAATCCTTTCTCAATTAATTGTCCCACACTCATCAGATTGCTTCTGATGCCAGGTACATACCACACGTTTTGAATCAATGTTGTTTTCCCATACCTTCTGTGTTAAGATATTTGTCATCAGCACATTTGATCTTTGTTCTCTTTTCAGAGTCAAATTCAACCAGCCATTTCTTGTTTCCAGTAAGATGATTTGAACAGCCAGTGTCCATATACCACCAGTCTATCAGATCCATATCATCAGATTCAGAGGCCATCAATAGCACAGATTCGTCATCAGAACTTCTGGCTATATTTGCTTCTTCTAATTTTCTATCCTTGTTTGACCAACAATCTCTAGCAAAGTGACCAAACTTCTTACAACACTAACATTGGATTTTCTTCTTGTCATACTTCTCTTTTCCCTTCTGAGCATTCTTTTGTCTATTAGAGGTTGAGCTTTCTGACTTCTGACCACCATCAGATCTTCTCCTGGCTTCTAACTGCTTCTGATACCTCCTATCAGAAGTTGCTTTCAGAGCCTGCTGCTCTACTTCCTTTTCAAAAGTTCTCTCAGTCAAACGCAACTCTTGCGCTTCTAGACTGCTCTGCAGCTCTTCAATTCTCATGGTGCTCAGATCTTTGGAATGTTCTATTGCTACCACAATGTAATCAAATTGAGAGGTAAGGGATCTCAATACTTTCTCCATGATTGCTTCTTCAGAAAGAGTTTCTCCACACGCCTTCATCTCATTAGTGATCAGAATCATTCTGGAGATGTATTCAGAGACTTTCTTATTATTCTTCATGTTGAGATTCTCATATTGCTTTCTCAAGGACTGAAGCTTCACCTTCTTCACTGATGCATCACCATCATAACATCTCACCAGTGTGTCCCACGCAGCCTTTGCTGTCGTTGAATCTGCAATCTTCTCAAACACATTTACATCCACACATTGATGAATGAAGAACAATGTTTTCTGATCCTTCTTCCTTACTTCCTTTTGCGCGTTTTTTGTTCATCCGCCGCATCTGCTGCTACCGGAACATAACCATCAGTGACAAGATCTAGAACAATTTGAGCACCAAACAGTACACGCATTTGGATCATCCAACGATTCCAGTTTTTATCGTCAAATACTGGAAGTTTGGTGTTCATGTTGTCGTTTCCGTTCATCTTCTACCTTGCACAGTACACTCAGATTTCTCACACAGTGTTTCCCAACCCACAGATTTAAAAGTCTGATCAGATTTTGTTCAAGATTCAACACAAATCTAAGAAACAAAATCAAACACACAAGGCCTCACGTTCACTCGTGTTTCCCATGTTTCCCAATGAATCCGAACCGGAGCTCTAGATACTAATTATTGGTGCAAAGGTGAATAAATGATTAAAGAGAATGATGGCTACATAACTCTCTTAAAAATTACAATGATTGCAACCCTATTTATAAACTAAAACTAGGGTTACTATAAAAAGATAAAATACTAAAATACCCTCTAACAAACTTAGGGGCTAAGTAATAGTACAACTAAATATGAATTACTTCTAATACATACATCAAGAAACATCAAGAAAGAAAATGCGCTCACGAAAGGGGCGGTGCTATCAGGACGATGGCAGAAACTCACTGCGCGGGGATTAAGTGAAATGGCTAGGAATGCTTTGATTTCACTCAGGCTTGGAAGGACAAAAATCTCACATCTCTAAGGTAAGGTTCAATGATTTCAAGTTTGGAACTTCATAAAAGTTCAACGGACACAATAAAGCTAGGTTTATCCAAACACTTCAAAGATTAAAAGGAATAAAAAACAGAAATCCAGATATGCTACAATTCAACCGCAAATAAAATCAGCAAGTGTAAATATCCTCTATTTTGCCTACTTCTGCCTCTTGACTTTTTTTCTTTTCTCTGCTCTATGCAAGTTTGTGTTGTGGTGTGAGATATTCTATTCAGTATGTGTCAATGGATAGTGTATGCAAAGGTGGTTGTGTGTTATGTTTTTTTCTTTGTTCTGTTCAGATTTTTTTATATTGATTCTTTTATAGTGATTCTATTAGGTTTAAACATTGATGTATGTTGATGAAATTGGCATAGAGAAGAGGGGTCAATATGTACAAATTTTATTTTTCCTTTCTTTGTGAAATGTTGAAACTCTGTATTGTTGTACCTCTAAACTTGTTTTGTTATGATATGCGATGGGAGAAGGGCAGAGGTGTCTTTTACATGCTGCAGAAAAATATGTTCATTTGGGTGAAAGTTCAAATTTGTTGTGCTATTTTGCCTACTTTTCTGCAGTAATAAAAAAAATTATCTTCCCTCTTTTTTTGATCTTGAGGATGAAGGAGGGAGAAAATAAAATGGAAAATTGAAGAACAAATTTTATTCTAGCCTAGGTTTTGGGTTGTTGTAAGACAAATTCATGTTCAGTTTTAGGTTGCAAAATAAGAGACTTGTAACATGTACCAAAATTGTTCGATGTATTATGACATATTGTAGCTTCATAAATTTGGATTTGTAAATTCCAAACTAAATGATCCAATTCAAAAACTTTTATCCTTGTTTTCAAAACTTAGATCAATCATGAATTAAAGCTATGTTCCAAAGGAAACTAAACTCTTTTATGATTTATTTGCTCTAAAATGAAAATTTTATAACCTTGACCATGGATTATAGATTTAAATTGATCTTAAAGTCATTTTAAACAAAATTAACGAGATGGTGATACGAGTTTGAACCATAACAAGTTCCAAACTTACTAATCAAATGACTTATCCTTTTGCTACTCAATTCAAATTTGTAAAAACAAACTTATAACATCCTTATTTCCAAACAACATAAGAAAAGGGTTTTAGTTAGAACCTAGCAACTAAGATTGAAACAAGGTAAACTTAAATTATTTGAATTTGAAATACCAAAAAGACATAGTTGAAGACCAACTAGCACTTAATGAAATTCCAAAGTGATGTCAATGCATGATAGAAAGGATGTATATAAAAACAAATGTATGAATGCATGATAGAGGAAAGTGTGGACTGGTCAAATCAAAACAAATCAATGAAGGTGATCTCTAATTTTTTTAACCATTAATCTTAATTGAAGCTTGAAGTCAAAACTTTGATCAGACAAATTGGTTATAAGACATTAATTCACACAACGGAATCCTGATGAATGAATGGTTATAGATGAATGAGACGGAGAAAAATTTAGGGTATGACACAAGTGTTAAAAAAGGTTAGTGAAATAAAATTTAAAATTTTATTACAAGGCAACAGAATTTCAATTGAAACAATTACTTAAAATTCAATAATAATTGGTAGTCATCGACAATAGCGCCAAAAATATAAATGTGATTTTAGCAAGTGTATTAAATTTTTGTAAGTAGTAAAATCGGAAAATCTTGAGTGCCAAACTCAAAAACTTCCTGATGATTATTGAGTTGCGTGTTATGTTTTAGTTGAACAAAAGATTTATGGTGGTTGAATTTGGTTTGATGTCTAAATTATAAACTAAGAGTAAATTTAATTGCTTCTCATTCAATGTGATAAAATATGTTAGGGGTGAGACTGGGTTTGCTAGCTCTTAGTATCCTAAATCAATCTTGCTATTGAATTCTACTATTTGGTATAATGACTTATTTATTAAACAAAACAAAACAATTTCACAAATTATAAAGATTACATGCAAAGGTAACAAGGAAACTTGTCGAATATGCTTTGATGCTCGCAAAACCTAATAATCCTAAAGACATAGATGATACTCTTCAAGCCACAAACCAGTGGCTTGAAAATCTCATCCTTACCCATGAAAATCTTGAATCCTCCATTGAAGCCAACAATCAGGTTGTTGCTTTACAGCTGGGTCAAATCAACACCAACCATAACAACTTGGAGACAATAATGAACAGTAATTTCGCAGCCATCACAGCCCTAATGAATCAGCAATTTGCAGCAATGGCAACTTCATCATCTATACCTAGATATGCTCCTATTTCAACACCTGGAACTAAACCAACTTCAACATCCAGATCTACACCTGATATATCAATTATTCCCTTAACCACCCCCTTTTCACTAATTAGCTCCTTTTTAACTTCCACTCAACTTTATACACCACCGCCACCACCCTCTTTTACCCGCACAATCCCCATCATCCATTCTGCCTCCTCAACATTTCAACCTTTTACACAAACATTCACATATCCATACCAACCACTTTATACACAACGATAACCTACTTATCCCCCTTTTTCACACACCAACACTCTGACACAACCACCACTTTACCCTCACTTACAACCTAACATCACTATGCATACCACACCAATTAGAACTCCCAAAATTGAACTAAGTATTTTCGATGGAACTGACGTGTTGGAATGGCTTTTACAAGATGAACAATTTTCTGCTTTCTATAACATTCCTTATGAGAATCGTTTGTCTATGGCCGCCTTTTATATGAAAGGTGATGTGCTTGGTTGGTATAAATGGATGTTTCAAAGTAATGAATTATCATATTAGCATTCATTTGCTAGAGCTTTAAAGTTAAGATTTGGCCATTCAACCTATGAAAATCATCAAGCTCAGCTTTTTTAACTTAGATACCACGGTTTAGTAACAGAATAGCAAACTAATTTTGAGAAGCTTGGCAACAGGGTTATCGGATTACCACCAGAGGCGATTCTAATTGTTTTATTTCTGGTTTAATTCTGGAAATTCGCAATGAATTAATTGTACAACTACCTCAATCAATTTCACATGCAGTTGGCTTGGCTAAACTCGTTGAAGCCAAGATAAAAGACTCAAAGCCTAAGTTTAAAACCCCTTACACAACCTATCAATCCCAACCTTCCTAATCTGCCATTTCAAAACCAACAACTTTTCCTTCTCACACATCCCTTACATCTAAATCTCCCTTGAATTTGTATGAATATTAAAAAAGAGAAAGTAGTTGAGTTATTTAAATGATTATAAATCGTGAAATAATGTAAAATTTTGAGTGAGGTTTATTTAAAGAATTTAAATGAGTATGATAGATGTTAAGGGTGAACAAACTGTCGATTTCTGGAGGTGGTGGACCCAAAACCATAATCTGAAGGAAACCACAGTTGTCAACTAATGACTCAATTCCGCCGATCTATAAATCAGTTCTTGCGGATTATAATTTTTTGGTTAAGTCGGTTGGTTAAATCGGCTCGTTTATTTTGTTGAAAATTGTTAGCTCTCAAATTCGACTCCTGGATTTTTGTTTAAGAAATAATGAAAAAGAAGTACGTAAAGTAATAAATAGGTGTTCGACATGGCTATATTTAATGTAGTCGAAATGGTCATTAATGCAAAGAGGGAACGCTGGAGAAAGACATGAAGGAAAAATATTCTTAAGATGGTTCGACAAAGATGGTATTAAGACGCGTAATTTGAATTCAAATTACGGAGGGAATTTTTGTTCTTATCCATATTTTTGAAGAAGACGCGTGGAGTTTTCCAAGGAAGAGAGACATGTTGAGTGCCACTTTTCATTCGCTTAAAGTTTAACGGTTATGGTCGGTTATGTTCTACCATTATAAATAGAGGGTCTTAGTGTTAGAATAGGTTGTGTTCAAAAGATTGTACAAAATTTCTGAAAATACTCAAAGTATTCGCGTGTAGAGAAAAAGAGTATGTCGAAGGAAATGTACGTTTGATTACACCATATCTTTATGTTTTTAATGCCAATTTTATCTTTTTATCACGAATTTTATCTCTTTAATTTTCAAGTTATTTAACTGTCTTTTGATCAAGTTTCTACATTTTACTTCTTCCAAAAATTCAAAATCTTTAGTTGTTAGATCATGGATAATACGGGAACCTTTGTTATTCCCCAAACCTTTAATTAAGAATTGCTAGCACATGTCCTAGGATTTGTGTGGTCGATCCTGTACGTAACCCAATTTCTCTTAATTGGAAAGACCAGCGGTTGGTTACAACTTTTCTAGTAAACAAATTGGCACGCCCAGTGGGATAGTGCTAGTAGTGTACGTGTCACAATTTTGTTTATTATCATTTCTCTTTGAAGATTTCGTTGCATGCTATTGAGAAGTGGATAAGCAGCCACCAGTAACGAAGATAAACCAAGGAGAAGGTATACTAAGAAAATGGTGAATCCTAACCAGCCAAATGTTTCAATTCCTCAAAGTTCTTTGAGTAATAGTCGAGAACAGCCTTAAGCATTTTCGATTGGGGCAACAATGGGCCCAGTGACTGTCGCTACTGCGAAAATCGGCGCCGGCTTGACAGGAGAGTCGCCACCGTGCGTTATTTATCCCTCAGGGCGGGAAAGGAAACGCTCGAAGTAAACCTCGCAAAAGACGGGAAAAGGTATGGTCATCGCAACCAAAACCTGGATTCGGGAGTCGGTTACGCAAGGGGAAGGTATTAGCACCCCTCACGTCCATCGTACTCGATGGGATCCACGCTTGGTGTTTATAAGGAAAAGGGTGTGTTATCTATCTACGCTAATGGTCGGTCTGAAAAGAAAATAAAGGACAGGACTCGACAGAACATACGGTGTTCTGGGCCTACGTATTCCCTCGTGCAATGGGAAAGTCAGAGTCAACGTAGTTCGACTACCTACGTCTAAACGGGGGGAAGGTTGCTCGCCAGGACATCGCGTCCTGTGCCTACGTACTTCCACACAGCATGGAAGATCAAAGCAAACGTAGTTCGACTAACTATGGCTAAACTGGGCGCTCTCACACAGCAGTGAGAAAACAAACTGATCCTAAAGGTTCGGGAACCTACGACTAGGATCTGGTCTCAAATGCACTCGGGCAAGAGAAAGGGATAACAATTAGTTGTCAGCGGGAAAGTCTCGATCGCACAGCCGCGAGAGAACAAAGGTTAGTTGTTAGTGTGCTCGCTAGGATATCGCATCCTATGCCTACATATCCTCGTCTGGCACAAGGAATCAGAGCAGCTGTAGTTCAGCTAACTACGGATCAAGCTACTCAAAAGCTCCTACTGAAAGGAAAGGGGAAAGACACCCTAAACTATAGCTGGAAAGGGGAATCTACCTACTGCTATCACACCTGGTTGACCGTCCTAATGTCTATCATAACGACTCCGCAGCAGAGAAGTCAGAGCTCCTAAGGGATCATGGCAACAGGACTAAACGGCAAACAAGAATTACTGCAAAGTAAAGAAATACTGAAAATATGCATGAATGCAATGACTAAACAAACAAGGCACAAAGGCCGCAAACCACAAAGGTAAGGAAGCTCAGCTCTACCAAATACCAACAAGCAAAGCCACTCAATAACAAACAAGCAGAAGGAGGACCACCTCGACTTCTCATGCACACAAAACCTACTTCTAAGATGCACCTACCTCAGAAATATCTATATGAATACCTAAGTCTAATGCAACACAACACCATACAAGTCAAACAACACAAAGAGAAGGCTAGCTAACCTGACAAACCTCTATCTACAAAACAAGAAACTACTCCTGGGCAAGGCCCCTAACAAACCTGAAGCAAACTCCTAATCTATCCCTGAACAAAACTCTATACAACACCTTAAGCAAAGATCTAAGCAAAACTCTAATCAAAACCCTAAGCAAGAGGAATCAATCCCAGTCTCCAAGCTTCAGAACAAGCTTACCAAAGAAAGGGAGCTAAGCAGACAAACTCATAGTGCCTTCCTCGGGAAAGTACCAGGAGGTTACTACTCAGGAGTCATACCCTATGTGGCTCAACCACTGTGATCAGTTTACATTCCTCCTCAGGAGAAACTAAACTCACAAGCAGGCTCCAACATCACTGGATATTTAGGAAATCCTATCTGAACTAGTGGAACTAAGTGAATAGACCCATAGGACCTTCCTCAGGAAAGTACTAGGAGGCTTCCACTTAGGAGTTGTATCCTATGTGGCTCAACAACTGTGATCAGTTTACATTCCTCCTCAGGAGAAATTAAACTCACAAGTTGGCTCCGACATCATTGGATACTTGAGAAATCCTAGATAAACTAAAGGAACTAAGTGAACAGACCCATAGGACCTTCCTCAGGAAAGTACTAGGAGGCTGACACTTGGGAATCGTATCCTACGTGGCTCAACAACTGTGATCAGTTTACATTCCTCCTCAGGAGAAATTAAACTCACAAGTTGGCTCCAACATCATTGGATACTTAAGAAAGAGGCGAGAAGAAAGAATGGAAGTCATTCATAGTGCCTTCCTCAGGAAAGTACCATAAACTCCCTTCAAACTTCAGGATCTCGAACCTCACAAACAGGGAACAAGCTCCTAGACTAAGCCTCAATCCAATGCATCCTTGCAAGCTCCAACAGGACTTCAACCAGCTCCCATCTTTGAGAAGAACCCACAGGCCATCAAACCACAAGAGACTATCTCTGAAGTTCAACCACAGTTGAACTTCGAAGTCAGAAGTCGTCAAGACTTCTTCTATCCTCAAGCTCAGACTAAAACATATCAGAACATCCTACAAAAATCTAACAAAAATCTATGGGAAACCTACATTATTCTAGCACAACATACTAAAAAATCAGAGCAAAATCTCATTACCAGAGGCAAGAACTAAAATCAACAAAGCAGACATATCCACAAACCAATTATTCAATATCAATGACAATGCAAAAATGCAATTAAAATGAAAATGCATGATTAAGCTAATGTTTTTGTACTATAAAATTCTACATTGAATTACGAGTCTACAGAAAAAAGAACGGAATTATTTGGTCGAATCTACTATTTTTTATGAATTTTCTAAGAACATGCATGCACTAAAAAATATTAAAAAAATCAATTAAATGGAAAATATGCCAAAAACGGCAAACAAAAATAAAATGACATTTTTATTTTTATTTAATTTTCTAGACATTTTCATGAAGTGGTAGAAAAAAGAAAAATTAAAAAATCAATTGTTTTTATTTTGTTATGAATTTTACAAGAACAAGAAAATATGAAAAAGAAATTAAAAAAAACTAACTTGAAATAGAATGGGAGGGGGGTCCTAATAGCACATGCCCAAATTGAAACTCTGGCTGGGCCCTGAGAGGGGGGGTGTGAAAAACATATGGGCGCAGGGCCCAGTACTACCAGAAATTCATTACAAAAAATAACAGAAGAAAAAAACGCAGGGGGTGCAGTCAGTGGGTTTTCCAGTGTTATTCTTCATTGGGCTTACCTAAGGGAGGTGTGGATAGCAATGGGCATAAGGCCCAAAAACGATCCATTTTGTCTCTCACGCGCCAGAGGGGGGAACGAGTAAGGCAGGGAGTGTTTCAGTAAAATGAGATTGGGCTCTGAACCCAGCCCAAACCCTAACTAGAAACCCTAAATAACAAAACCTGAATACCCTTCCCCCAACCCTAAACACTGTTCATCTTAACCTAGCCGTCGTTCATCTTCCTCCCTCTCTCTGCAACCCATTTCCAGGCAAACCCCAAACAAACTTCACACATCTCACATGAAAAAAATCATTCCCTAATTCGAAACCAGCTAACCTAACCTGGACCCTAATTGGAACGAACTAACATGCAAATCTGCAACGAATCCCATAATCCAACTGAACAAACAACTAATGGAGGCGATGAAGAAACGAAAACGAACCTGAGACGATGGAATTGCTGGGATCCCTTGAAGGCTCAACGAAGGTCGCCGAGAGAGAAGAAGATCTTGACGTTTTCCTGACTGTTGAAGGAGCTCACGGAGGCCCTGAAGCACGCGTTGAAGCTCGTTCGAATTCTCTTTGACAAATAGTGAAGAACTCAACGAGTTCTACGAAGATCTGGGATGAAAACTTCAAGAACTGACGAAGGCAATGATCCTGAAGCTGATAGATCCTGAAGGTCCTTTGAGTCGCTCGGATATTCTGAGGAAGATCTTCAGAAGATCTTTGAGTATCTTGATGAGGGAGGATGAACCACGAGGATCTTCTGTGAAGATTGTTGACGGATCGTGTTCGTTAGTTGATGGAGTTTTCTGGAAATTCCAGATGAACGATGAATGTCTGATGACGTTTTGGAAAACTTCTTGAAGAACGATGAATCCTTGCTGATTTTCTGGAAAATTGCATGAAGGTTCCAGCGAGTATTAGCTTTCCGGCGAGGCGAAGACGAAGGGGGACGGAGGAGTAAGGATGAAGATCGGAGGCGGAAAGAGGGTTTCTGGAGATTTCTGGGTATTTGGGGTTTCCGGCGAAGAAGGCGGTGGCCGGAAATCAGTTGCGGCGGTCGGAGTTAGTCGTTAGGGTTGTTGCATGGCCGGCGGCGGGATGTTCCGGCGAGCGTGTGGGAGAGACAAGTGGCGATGGGTAGGATGGCCTGTGCAACGCGTGGCAAACATGCACAGAGAGAGAGAGAGAGTGGTGGCCAGCTGGGGGGGGACGTGGCGTGAGCAGGAGAGAGTCTGAGTTGTGTTGGTGGGGGCCCCTGAGTGCAACGCGTGGCGTGCCTTATATATTGACAAGTGTCCCTTTCTGGCCACAACCTGGACAAAAACGAATCGGACTGTAAAAAAAAGGATGTGGGCCTCCGAAAATCCCCTCTGGGCCCAATGAAAAGCTGATCAAAACCTGAAAAACAGAATTAACAATTAAACCTACTTAAACTAATCAAAACATATTAAGACCTAATTAACTAATTAACTAATGATGATCTAATTAAACTAACTAAGTCCTACTTAGACCTAAACATGATTAAAATCCTAATTAATCTAAAAAAGATTAAAAACCTAATTAACTCTATATTAATAAACTCCTACTAATTTCTACAAAAATCTATACCATTTTATAATATCCATTTAAAAGAAAACTATATTAAAACCAATTTTATTTATTTCTATTTTTAAAAACAAACTATTAAAATTCCTATTAACATAAAAAAATCTATAATATTTTCTATATTATCTAAAACTATTAAATCTATTTAAAAATCTATCATATTCTAAAAAAAAGATTAAAAACTATTAAACCTATTTAAAAATCTATATAAAATTCTAAAAAAAGATTTAAACTATCAAAAAATACAAAAATCCTATTTATTTCTATTAAAAATCCGCAAAAGGCTATTAAAACCCTAAAAATGCAGACAAATGCAAATGACCGCCACGAAAGAGTGCACGAGACCAGATCGAATCGAACAGAGAACCCCGAGCATCAGAATATCCCAAAATCACTATGCAAGCTAAAAATCACCGAGGAGCGCACAATTCCCCGAGAATAAAACCCTGATGATCTGGACTGGATCTGCCATATCTGATAGACGAAAATCAAGCTGTAACCCTGATATCCTCTATTTGTGCACGAATATCATGCGTCTGATTTGCGAATATAAATTTAAACCACGAGTCAGATAGGAGAATCGGTTGGTCAAATTTTAGGGTGCAACAGCTGCCCCTATTCAAGCGACTTGGACCTGAAGGGTTTGAAGAGCGCTCAGCCTTCAAACATCCGGAGGTACGAGACGGTTGAATACAAATAAAACCCGAAAATTTGCCAACCGTGAGCATATACTGCAAAACTGCTTGGGGAATAAAGTCCAGAACCGAGCCCAGTCATTACGGCACCAAACTGATCAATCATCTGATAAGGCACTCCTGATTTGAATACCCATTACTTGTGATACCCCATATAACAAAACCCGAGGGCTGCGACAAAACACCTGATCCTTTCACATTGCCTACTGATAGGCGGGAAGAGAAATATACTCACATCGTCCAAAGATGGACGGAAAGAAATAATCTCCATACTCACGTCGTCTAAGGGTAGACGGGATCATCCTGATTGATGAAACAAATCAATTCACATCGTCTAAGGATAGACGGGATCATCCTGATTGATGAAACAAATCAATTCACATCGTCTAAGGATAGACGGGATCATCCTGATTGATGAAACAAATCAATTCACATCGTCTAAGGATAGACGGGAAGAAACCATTAATCTCCATATTCACATCGTCTAAGGGTAGACGGAATCATCCCGATTGATGAAACGAATCAATATTCACATCGTCTAAGGATAGGCGGGAAGAAATAATCTCCATACTCACATCGTCTAAGGGTAGACGGAAAGACACCATTAATCTCCATATTCACATCGTCTAAGGGTAGACGGAATCATCCTGATTGATGAAACAAATCAATTCACATCGTCTAAGGATAGACGGGAAGAAACCATTAATCTCCATATTCACATCGTCTAAGGGTAGACGGGATCATCCTGATTGATGAAACGAATCAATATTCACATCGTCTAAGGATAGACAGGGAGAAATAATCTCCATACTCACATCGTCTAAGGGTAGACGGGAAGAAAGCCTGATCGCATACTCACATCGTCTAAAGGTAGACGGGATCATCCTGATTGATGAACAAATCAATTCACGTCGTCTAAGGATAGACGGGAAGAAATAACCTCCATACTCACATCGTCTAAGGGTAGACGGGATCATCCTGATTGATGAACAAATCAATTCACATCGTCTAAGGATAGACGGGAAGAAATATTAATCTCCATACTCACATCGTCTAATGATAGACGGCAAGACACCATTCGAATACTCACATCGTCTAAGGATAGACGGCAAGACACCATAATCTCCAAATTTGCATCGTCTAAGGGTAGACGGGATCATCCTGATTGATGAAACAAATTAATATTCACATCGTCTAAGGATAGACGGGAAGACACCATAACGCAATTCAACACCATCCCTTGAATTTCAGAATCCTTCTGTCTACGGGAATTGATGGAAAGAACAATATCCTTGAAGGGGCCACATCGTCAGTATGGACCGACGGGAAGAAAACCACCTTTTAAAGAACCATGTCGTCAATAAGAATCGACAATCACGAAAACTGAACATTCTTCGAAGAGCCTCGACGTCAATAAGGATTGACGGTCAGAAAAGTCCCTCTTGAAACGTCATCTCATCCAATACACAGAAAGAAGACCACTATCCGCAATATCGTTTTGAAACCCCTCAACAATCAAAGATAGCCGGAGAAGACTCGCTGGGGAAACTCCCCATCTGCATGATCTGACAATAAGAAACCCGATGAACAATAACCTGAAACTTCACATCGTCTACTGATAGACGGAAAGAAAACCACATTCGAACTCAAGACGTCTAATGATAGACGGAGAAATCCACTTATTGGAGGAACACATCGTCAATATGAATTGAGGGGAAGAAAAGTCTGTCGATATCAGATGACCGATTGATCAGAGCATAACTGTTGTATGATCTGATACAAATAATCTGCTGAACTGTCTGAACACTGGTTGCTGGATAAATGCCCCTGAACTGATCACAGAGTAACTCACGCGCCATATGAGGCTGATAGGAAACCTGACTTATGCTTCGTATGCATATGCATATGCTTTAATCTTTTCACGGCGTAATGCTCCATTCCGGATGGAAATGCTACGCATTTTGATAATGATATGCAAGTATGATGCAAATATGATGACATGCAATAGGCTAATGCAGGCTCGAGCTGCCGGAGAAAGCTGGGTACAGAAAACCACTTCAGCAAAATAAATGCTGGGAGAATGAAATCAACTCTGCTGGGGATATTGGGAACTTAACCGAACACCTCGACGAAGTACTACTCTGCTGGTGAATATGACTCCACTGTGAAATAGCAGATGTGCCAAGTATGATTGGACTTCTCTGGAGATAGCTGACCCGTACCAATGAAAAATTGGACTTTGCTGGAGAAAATAGACGGAGTCTTCCCGAGTACTGCCGAGAATTGGAGTTGGAAACTGATGCGCCAACACGGATGGGCTTCACAGTGATCGCCAACATGGATTTGAACTCTTAGGCTACCTGTGATGGGTCGGGTACAACTGACGCTGGAAAACACTTTGCCTGAATCCACAGTTTTCTGATAGAAGACTCGCGGGATAGTAACACGACTCCCCGTCCTTCGCCTCGCACTCGAAAATTGGATGACTCTGCTCAAATAACCCTGAATAACTCTGATGATGCGGAGAAGAACAAGCCTTTCGCTTCTAATATGCCCCAGCCTGCGGGGCCTCTGTGTGGATAGTCCTCGAAAGGAAATCTGAAAATCTGTTCCCTGATGGTCTGATAGAACATGCCCCGGCGTTCTGAACTTCGGAGAGATGCTTCACATCAAATGCTCCTCGAATAACTTTTGCGTGCTTAAGATGGTCTGCCCCTGACCGCACTGACCTTGCCCCTGATTATCTGATTCGGAGTAGTACCCCTTGACTACGACACATTTACTGGAATCTCAACCTGGTTGCCCCAGGGTAACTGACTTCGAAAAGCTGACCTGACTGGGGATTACGATAATAGCTTGCCCCTGCTCTCGGAACATTCGGGCGCTCTGCATTCTATCCTGATCATACTTTCCACCGTAGGAAGCTTTTCTGCTGTCAAGCGCTTACTCGCAAGTAAAACAAGTTGTTCTGCGTAAAAGACATATTAATGCAACACATATGACAGCTTTGACATCCAATCTGTTCACTGGGAAAAGGAAAAACAGTTTATAGCATATAATGCGCAAAACATTTATCAAGAATATCAACATCGGTACCAACATGGTAAGAGGAACCTTTTTAGGAGTCAGAATCGACGCGACCTTTACCGAAGTATGCTTTCGAAACAACTTGCTTCAATTAGGACTTTTGAAGGTTATAACGTGGTCAGGTTCACGGTTCTGAAGGAAAGGATAAAGGCTCAAAGTTTATTTTTAACCCACCCATTCTCCTTGATGTTCTCCGATCCTATGTTCAGCTAATTCGACCTTAGCGCTTACCTCTCAGAGGCTGAAAAATAGGAATGTTAGTTCGAGAAACTTTTGGATTTTGGAGTGACAGTCACTCATTCTCCGCCCTCGGCATTTGAGGTCACACGACTCGCATTTGATTTGAGGATTTTTCTTTTCTTTCATTTTTCATATCCCTAACTTTTGCCTGGACTGACTCTTTTGAGTTCTTTTGATTTTTTAAGTCCAGCGGGATGCCCTCATTTTTTGCCTAAGTCAATTGTTTTCTTCTCTTGACTTAGCGGGCTTTTGATTCTTTTTTTCTTTTCCTTTCGAACAAGTCGTGTGACACTGGTTGTCTGACTCTTTGGGGAATGATGTGACTGCCCCACTCTTGATTGAACCATTGTGGTTTTTTAGGCACGACCTCTAGGGGCGTGACTGATCCTCGAACGGACACTCCTTTTGCAATTTGGACGCTCGGTCAAATTAGCTAACACCTACCCTGCCCCAGGTTAAGATTGAGGGTTTTTCGCTTTCAGAAAGAACTCCTACTACTAGGCTCAAAGGGGTTGACAAGGGATTATCTTCCTTATAACTCCGGTGTTTAGGGATTTGAAACAATGCCTGTACATCATCAACAGGTTTTATTTCAAAAGCATACAATATCGGCAGTTGCATGTCGGTCATTTTCGTCATCCTCCCCAAATTCTTCTTAACCAAGCGTTGGACATTTGTAAAAACAGTTAGTGAACACGAATGGATTTAATCAAAACATGCATATTTATTTCATTATCATCAATTGAATGAAAACAACAAGTTTTACAAACAAGATTACAAATTCAAACAGGAAAGCAACTACAAATGTAAAGAAATGACAAGCTAAAACAAAGAAAATATGCTAGCTTCCGAGAACCGGGCTTTCACATCTGTCCTGCTGCTGAACCAGCTATCTTCACAGTCAATTATTAGAGGCATCCTGATGATGTCCTGATCTGCTTGCAACGACACAACCAAATTATAGAGCCCCTCCTCCTTCATTCAGATGATTTTGGGACCTTCCTGCCCGAAGCTGATTGTTGCCCTATCAAGTAGATCCTGCACTTTGTGCTTAAAAGCTTTACAATTCTCAATCGTATGGCCAGGTGCCCCAGTGTGGAATTCACAAGTAGCATTGGCGTCATACCCCGGTGGTGGTGCCCCTGTTAAGGGAGCCAACGTCCTTTTATGAACCAATTGGAGCTGGAGCAACGTTTGCAGAAGCTGTGCATATGACATAGGTGGAGTATCAAAATGACGGCTTGCCAGAGGAGCCCGATTCTGATATCTTTTGTACCCCTGATTATTCTGCTGCTGAGGCTGCTGCTGCTGGTATCGGGTTGACTCTTGAACACCTTTCGTATCAAATGCAACATCGGTTTCTTGACCTTCAATGTATTGATTAACACCCTCCTTATGCTTAGCCATTTTCTTTCTCAGATCTGCCCCAGGAATAGGCAACAGTTGTGGGCCTGGAGATTCTGACACCATGGAGTCCAGGATACGCTTCTGACCCACTGCAGCTTTAGAAACATCTATCATCTTAGCATCGACTGAGACAGGAGCAATACGTACAGCTACGCCGCTCGGCGTGAATTCAATATCGTGCGAGTCAATCAGGTCTTGAACCTTGTGCTTAAAAGCATGGCAACCCTCTATATCGTGTCCGAATGCCCCAGAATGAAACTCACATTGCTTACTGGCATCGTACCCGTGAGGAAGTGCTCCTGTGGGTGGATCCATCATTCTCTTTTTAACCAGATTAAACCTCAATAAGGTCTGCAAGAGCTCAGCATATGTTGTAGGCGGTGCCTCAAATATTCTCTTTGGCTTCCCCTCCTGAATCCTCCGTTGAGACGGATGCACCCTCTGTTGCTGCTGCTCAGGTTCTACGGGCACAGGTGGCGCGAGCTTCTTCATTGCGGCTTCAAATAGCTGATCGTCCTCTTTCCTAAGCACATTCTTGACTACCTCCATGATCAAGCTCACTTGGGTCTTCAGCTGACTGTTCTCCTCTTTGAGAATCTTCTGCTCCAGACGCATCTCTTGCATGTCTCTCATCATCTACCCCAGCTGGCTTCGGACTTCAATCAATTCAAACTGATTCTGATCCATACCTCTGAAGGAATTCCTGCAACAAACTGGATGATGAGGAAATGAGACCCACGGTTCTGATGTACCTGTTTAAACAATAATGCAACGCAGAAAGCAAACACATATCCATAACGAGACAAAGAGAAACTCAAGCTATCAGCATACAGACAAACATCTTCCCCACATGTACAACCAACAAAATCAGCATGTAAGCACAAATGAGTACGAATATAATGACCCCAGCCAACAATCCTGGTGGTGGTCAGCAAATACTGATGCACAAAAGCTAAACGGGTTATGCAGAGAAACAGATGCGACCCCCGGCATAGAAACTTCTAGAAACTTCCCCCATATTCAACTGAACTCTCTGATTGACAATCTTCAGAGCACACACTTCCTGTGGAGTCTTCCATGACATTAACTGACGAACCCACACAACTGGAGGATGGAAAATCATTAATCTGAACAAAACCCTGAGGGGTGATGCAAATACGGCTAGAGTCTAACAGATCTTGAACCTGGATTCTAAGCACCTTACAATCATTTGTTGAATGCCCCTGTGCCCCAACATGGTACTCACAGCGGGCACTGGCATCAAAACCTGGAGGATACGGTGGAATCACCAGCTTAGTCTCTTTCGGCACTATCAATCCGCTTCTGACCAGATCTGGCAACAACTGACTGTACGACATCGGTAGCTGAGTAAACTGCCTTTCAGGTTTCCTCGGTCTCCGTGGGGCGTGCTGACGCGCTCGACGATAGGATGACCGTTGACTTGAAGTGTCTGAAAACTGATCCTGAGATGCTAGAGATTCTGAGATGGCGTCATCTCCTTCTTCCCACTCTTCTTGAGAACTGACAACTGACTCAATCTTATCAACTAGGAAGTGAGGAACATCTCGAAACTTTCCACTCCTGAGTCCTCTCTCAACAAGCTCTCCCAGTCTCATCAGGCCCACGAAGTTTGTGCAACTGAACAATTTGTCAAAATAATGGCCTTTCAGAGTACCCAAGAAGATGTCAACCAGTTCTCTTTCCGGAAGCGGTGGTTGAACACTAGCAGCTAATTCTTTCCATCTTCGTAAATACCCCCTGAATGATTCATTCTCCGCCTGAGATAATTCTTGCAGATCTACGAGACTAGGAGCCAAATCCAGGTTGTAATCGTACTGCTTCATGAAAGCTCTGGCTAAATCCACCCATGATCGGATCTGATTACTCTCTAATTGCACATACCACCTCAAGGATGCCCCAGTCAGGCTATACTGAAAGCAATGGATCATCAACTTGTCATTTCGCGCAAACGAAGTCATCCTTCGACAGAACATCATCAAATGCAGCTTCGGACAGTTATCTCCCGTGTACTTTTCGAATTCCGGCACTTTGAACTTGTAAGGCAACACCAGATCAGGAACCAGACACATGTCTACCGCATCCAGGTTGACGGCATCCTTCGCTTCTAAGGCTTTTATACCTTCTTCCAACGCTCGGAGTCTTCTACCATTTTCAAGAGCTCTTGAATCTACCATCCCGTCCATCGGAACATCTCTTCGGTAATTCATCACAGGGAAAGCAACACCTTGATTGCTAGCAGGCGGAGGATGTTCATTTCGGGCAACAAACTGCTCATGTCGATCTCTGTTCTCAATAGTAGGCTGTACAACTTGGTCTGCAGCAAGATTGTTCGGGAAGTCTTCCATAGAATCATATCGATGGTTGGACGCCGTAGTAAGCCTTGCCAAAGTGTTAGGAGCCTGGAAATTGCCTTCAGCCATAGCTACCAATCACCTGTAACTGACTGCACTGCTTGATTCTGCTCAAATATGCTTCAGCCCCTTGGTCGTCTTCAATACTCCACTCTTGCCTCAAACAATCCCCGAGAATCACCCTCTGGTGAAAACAAAGGCTGGATAAGTGCTCTGGCCTGCTATGCAATATGATTTATGCAAACAGAAATACAAAAAATGCTAACGTGCATGTGTGCATTGGAGATATTTCCCCTCCAATTCCAGTGTCAGTGGTAGCAAGACGAGATAAACCATAAAGACAATATTTAGAAAAACCCTCATATATTCATTAGAATAACAATCTTGTCAAGAGGTTACATTACTATGCTCCATACAACTGATATGATAAGGAGGATCCCAGCCAACATGCCTGGTGGTGATCTCAACACAACAGAATACAAGAGAGAAATCAAGTACGGGTACGGTTGCGGAAGTCCTCAACCATCTTCTTTGTCTCTGCGTGATCTGGTCGACGAATCAAACCTTCTATCAGCTGATCCCTCTTTCTGACCGTTCCCTGGATATCTCTGACAAACTCTTCCCAAGCCTTATCATGGGCACCGCCCCCAGGTTTGGGTCTCTTGGCATCTGCTCTATGCTGAAAATCTTCCAAGTTCTTCATGGCATCTGTCAGTTTGCGCTCGGCCTCGTATCGGCGGCATGCTTCTTCTTCAAGCTCTTCAGTCTTCACTTTGACATGTTCTTCTAACTGAGCAACCTGTGTCTTCAGCTCTTCTTCCCGCTCTTTGCGCTTGGTCATAGTGAGATCCCAGTGCTCTCTGAACTTAGCCAGCTTCGTGTAGGCCCTTTCCAGCTCTTGCTTCTTAGTAGCCAGTACACTGCTAACTGAGTCGACATCTAACTCCAGACGCTTCTTGGTTTCAGTCAATTCCAATAGCGTGGTCTTCAGATGTTTCAGAGTTTCGGCCTGCTGCTTGGAAAAATATCCCGTTTCAATCTTTTCATGACGAAGCTGGGCATTCTCCTGCTCTAAAGCCTCTGTAGCCTTTACTAGCTCTTCTTTCTCCGCCATCAGCTGCTTGTATACCTGTATGTCCACAGTGGTAGGCTCCTCCACCGGAGAAGGATGCAATGGCTGAACCGCTGGATAAGGCATAAGGAATTTCACAGCTCGCTCACGAATCCATTCCATATACGGGCCAGGAACTTGAGTATCCCCTCTGCTACCTGAAGGCTTCCCTCTCTTGTGCAGGTTCTTCCAGGCTTTCTCAAGCTTGGTCAGCATCTCTTTCCCTATTGCCCCGGTGAGATACAGAGATTCCTGTATCTCCTCAGGTTTCGGCGCTCCCTGAGGTACATACCCAAATTGCCTGATCAATAAGGAAGGGTTGTAGTTGACACACCCTTTCCTTCCTACTAAAGGAACATTCGGGAATCCTTCGCATTTGAGTATGACCTCAACTCCGAATACCTCTTCGTTAACCCATACCACGTTCTCAGCAGTCAATCCCATCAAACGCTCGGGCCATCCGAGAGAATCAATAGAGGTGACAAAAGGGCCTGACTTAGGCATATGACTGGTGAACCACCTGCACAGGAGAGGTACACAGCAAGACACATTCCTTCCTCGCCGCTTTTCGTTCTGGTAGTGGGTAGAATGGTGGATATCTCCCAGCAAAGTAGGAACCGGGTTCTTCGCAGCCAAAATATAGAAGGCATCTGAATCAACAAAATCAGGAATGTTCGGGAACAACACGATGCCATACACACATACAGCAAGGATGACGTCAAAAACACCCCAGCTACCCTTCTGGGCATACTCCCGAGCCTTCTCCACCAAGACATCCAACGGAAATCCCCATACGTCTCCTCTTCTGATCATCTTCCCGGACAGCTCAGACTCTCTCAAGCACAGGATGGCAGAAAGCTCAGCCAGATCAGGCTCAGCGTCCGTACGATAGAAAGGCATCTGCTCGCGGATCGGTATATCCAGAAGTGCAGAATACTCCTCCAGGGTAGGAGCCAGAACAAAGTCAGGAAATACGAAACACCTGAGCTCCGCATCATAAAACTGTAACAGGGTATAAATGTCGCTGATCTCGTAGGCTGATGGCTGATAAACATAGGTCAGAATCCTCCCATATCTCTTTCTGAAGTCACCCATTACCCTCTTCTTAGCAGTAGTAATCAATTCTAACAATAGACTGATATCCGGAGACGGAAACTTGTAGGGCAATACTCTCTTCAGGGTTTCCATGTCTTGCTAGGAAACAGACACCAGAACTGGAAGGGAAAATATGTACCTGCAATACACACACGTTAGTTGAATGCAGATGGTAATGCAATGATGCAATATGATAAATAATGCAATCTGTGAACACAGGGGCTATGCTGTAGCCTGAAGAGGAACATCTTTGTGATCAAGAACAGAAAACCACCATAGTCATCAGAACCTCAGGACACTAACTATCATCTGATACTCAAAATATCAATCCCCTGGTAGGAAAACCATCTGAACCTCTGTATCTGACGAGAAGACCATCTGATAATAGAATCAACCTCAGATAAGAAACCCATCTGACCCAGACAACACACCCGGAGATGAATCAAGAACACCGTCTGATGAATACTGAATCATGGTTTCTGAAGGCCAGTTTTCCTGCAATAACCCAGTCCCTCTCACAGGTATGATAGACCTAATCCACGGACAAAGGTACGGCATCCTATGCGGTCATCAGCGTCACAGACTTTCATGACTGACGATACGATTCCCAGAAGGAGTGGCATCATCAAGTCATGAAGAGGCCTCACTTAGCTGACTTCCAAATGATCGGTCCCCAGAGTCGACAATCCTCACATCTGGACTCCCCTCAGATCCTCAGGACCGGAAAGGAGCACCTCTGCGAGAACCTCGTCTGAGCGTAGATTTCGTAGGGAACTGTGCCTGCTCAGCAGACAGGTTCGTCTACTACTCTCCACAACTATATCTAGGTGCATACTCAAGCCCAGGCCCGGCTTCTCACTCACAGTAACCTCCCTTGCCCACAGCAATAATCACAATAATATAGTGCTGGAAAATAAATGCGGAAAAGTAAAGGTACAAAAAAGTAAAGTGCAGAGAAGATAAAACACATATGCACAACACCCAACAAATAAACACCCAAGCGCTAGGATTGACTCGCGTAGGGGATGGGAAACGGTCCCAGCATAAGGGATGGGAAAAGTCCCTAGATGCTATAAGTCCCCAGCAGAGTCGCCAGCTGTCGCTACTGCAAAAATCGGCGCCGGCTTGACAGGAGAGTCGCCACCGTGCGTTATTTATCCCTCAGGGCGGGAAAGGAAACGCTCGAAGTAAACCTCGCAAAAGACGGGAAAAGGTATGGTCATCGCAACCAAAACCTGGATTCGGGAGTCGGTTACGCAAGGGGAAGGTATTAGCACCCCTCACGTCCATCGTACTCGATGGGATCCACGCTTGGTGTTTATAAGGAAAAGGGTGTGTTATCTATCTACGCTAATGGTCGGTCTGAAAAGAAAATAAAGGACAGGACTCGACAGAACATACGGTGTTCTGGGCCTACGTATTCCCTCGTGCAATGGGAAAGTCAGAGTCAACGTAGTTCGACTACCTACGTCTAAACGGGGGGAAGGTTGCTCGCCAGGACATCGCGTCCTGTGCCTACGTACTTCCACACAGCATGGAAGATCAGAGCAAACGTAGTTCGACTAACTACGGCTAAACTGGGCGCTCTCACACAGCAGTGAGAAAACAAACTGATCCTAAAGGTTCGGGAACCTACGACTACGATCTGGTCTCAAATGCACTCGGGCAAGAGAAAGGGATAACAATTAGTTGTCAGCGGGAAAGTCTCGATCGCACAGCCGCGAGAGAACAAAGGTTAGTTGTTAGTGTGCTCGCTAGGATATCGCATCCTATGCCTACATATCCTCGTCTGGCACAAGGAATCAGAGCAGCTGTAGTTCAGCTAACTACGGATCAAGCTACTCAAAAGCTCCTACTGAAAGGAAAGGGGAAAGACACCCTAAACTATAGCTGGAAAGGGGAATCTACCTACTGCTATCACACCTGGTTGACCGTCCTAATGTCTATCATAACGACTCCGCAGCGGAGAAGTCAGAGCTCCTAAGGGATCATGGCAACAGGACTAAACGGCAAACAAGAATTACTGCAAAGTAAAGAAATACTGAAAATATGCATGAATGCAATGACTAAACAAACAAGGCACAAAGGCCGCAAACCACAAAGGTAAGGGAGCTCAGCTCTACCAAATACCAACAAGCAAAGCCACTCAATAACAAACAAGCAGAAGGAGGACCACCTCGACTTCTCATGCACACAAAACCTACTTCTAAGATGCACCTACCTCAGAAATATCTATATGAATACCTAAGTCTAATGCAACACAACACCATACAAGTCAAACAACACAAAGAGAAGGCTAGCTAACCTGACAAACCTCTATCTACAAAACAAGAAACTACTCCTGGGCAAGGCCCCTAACAAACCTGAAGCAAACTCCTAATCTATCCCTGAACAAAACTCTATACAACACCTTAAGCAAAGATCTAAGCAAAACTCTAATCAAAACCCTAAGCAAGAGGAATCAATCCCAGTCTCCAAGCTTCAGAACAAGCTTACCAAAGAAAGGGAGCTAAGCAGACAAACTCATAGTGCCTTCCTCGGGAAAGTACTAGGAGGTTACTACTCAGGAGTCATACCCTATGTGGCTCAACCACTGTGATCAGTTTACATTCCTCCTCAGGAGAAACTAAACTCACAAGCAGGCTCCAACATCACTGGATATTTAGGAAATCCTATCTGAACTAGTGGAACTAAGTGAATAGACCCATAGGACCTTCCTCAGGAAAGTACTAGGAGGCTTCCACTTAGGAGTTGTATCCTATGTGGCTCAACAACTGTGATCAGTTTACATTCCTCCTCAGGAGAAATTAAACTCACAAGTTGGCTCCGACATCATTGGATACTTGAGAAATCCTAGATAAACTAAAGGAACTAAGTGAACAGACCCATAGGACCTTCCTCAGGAAAGTACTAGGAGGCTGACACTTGGGAATCGTATCCTACGTGGCTCAACAACTGTGATCAGTTTACATTCCTCCTCAGGAGAAATTAAACTCACAAGTTGGCTCCAACATCATTGGATACTTAAGAAAGAGGCGAGAAGAAAGAATGGAAGTCATTCATAGTGCCTTCCTCAGGAAAGTACCATAAACTCCCTTCAAACTTCAGGATCTCGAACCTCACAAACAGGGAACAAGCTCCTAGACTAAGCCTCAATCCAATGCATCCTTGCAAGCTCCAACAGGACTTCAACCAGCTCCCATCTTTGAGAAGAACCCACAGGCCATCAAACCACAAGAGACTATCTCTGAAGTTCAACCACAATTGAACTTCGAAGTCAGAAGTCGTCAAGACTTCTTCTATCCTCAAGCTCAGACTAAAACATATCAGAACATCCTACAAAAATCTAACAAAAATCTATGGGAAACCTACATTAGTCTAGCACAACATACTAAAAAATTAGAGCAAAATCTCATTACCAGATGCAAGAACTAAAATCAACAAAGCAGACATATCCACAAACCAATTATTCAATATCAATGACAATGCAAAAATGCAATTAAAATGAAAATGCATGATTAAGCTAATGTTTTTGTACTATAAAATTCTACATTGAATTACGAGTCTACAGAAAAAAGAACGGAATTATTTGGTCGAATCTACTATTTTTTATGAATTTTCTAAGAACATGCATGCACTAACAAATATTAAAAAAATCAATTAAATGGAAAATATGCCAAAAATGGCAAACAAAAATAAAATGACATTTTTATTTTTATTTAATTTTCTAGACATTTTCATGAAGTGGTAGAAAAAAGAAAAATTAAAAAATCAATTGTTTTTATTTTGTTATGAATTTTACAAGAACAAGAAAATATGAAAAAGAAATTAAAAAAAACTAACTTGAAATAAAATGGGAGGGGGGTCCTAATAGCACATGCCCAAATTGAAACTCTGGCTGGACCCTGAGAGGGGGGGTGTGAAAAACATATGGGCGCAGGGCCCAGTACTACCAGAAATTCATTACAAAAAATAACAGAAGAAAAAAACGCAGGGGGTGCAGTCAGTGGGTTTTCCAGTGTTATTCTTCATTGGGCTTACCTAAGGGAGGTGTGGATAGCAATGGGCATAAGGCCCAAAAACGATCCATTCTGTCTCTCACACGCCAGAGGGGGGAACGAGTAAGGCAGGGAGTGTTTCAGTAAAATGAGATTGGGCTCTGAACCCAGCCCAAACCCTAACTAGAAACCCTAAATAACAAAACCTGAATACCCTTCCCCCAACCCTAAACACTGTTCATCTTAACCTAGCCGTCGTTCATCTTCCTCCCTCTCTCTGCAACCCATTTCCAGGCAAACCCCAAACAAACTTCACACATCTCACATGAAAAAAACCATTCCCTAATTCGAAACCAGCTAACCTAACCTGGACCCTAATTGGAACGAACTAACATGCAAATCTGCAACGAATCCCATAATCCAACTGAACAAACAACTAATGGAGGCGATGAAGAAACGAAAACGAACCTGAGACGATGGAATTGCTGGGATCCCTTGAAGGCTCAACGAAGGTCGTCGAGAGAGAAGAAGATCTTGACGTTTTCCTGACTGTTGAAGGAGCTCACGGAGGCCCTGAAGCACGCGTTGAAGCTCGTTCGAATTCTCTTTGACAAATAGTGAAGAACTCAACGAGTTCTACGAAGATCTGGGATGAAAACTTCAAGAACTGACGAAGGCAATGATCCTGAAGCTGATAGATCCTGAAGGTCCTTTGAGTCGCTCGGATATTCTGAGGAAGATCTTCAGAAGATCTTTGAGTATCTTGATGAGGGAGGATGAACCACGAGGATCTTCTGTGAAGATTGTTGACGGATCGTGTTCGTTAGTTGATGGAGTTTTCTGGAAATTCCAGATGAACGATGAATGTCTGATGACGTTCTGGAAAACTTCTTGAAGAACGATGAATCCTTGCTGATTTTCTGGAAAATTGCATGAAGGTTCCGGCGAGTATTAGCTTTCCGGCGAGGCGAAGACGAAGGGGGACGGAGGAGTAAGGATGAAGATCGGAGGCGGAAAGAGGGTTTCTGGAGATTTCTGGGTATTTGGGGTTTCCGGCGAAGAAGGCGGTGGCCGGAAATCAGTTGCGGCGGTCGGAGTTAGTCGTTAGGGTTGTTGCATGGCCGGCGGCGGGATGTTCCGGCGAGCGTGTGGGAGAGACAAGTGGCGATGGGTAGGATGGCCTGTGCAACGCGTGGCAAACATGCACAGAGAGAGAGAGAGAGTGGTGGCCAGCTGGGGGGGGGGGACGTGGCGTGAGCAGGAGAGAGTCTGAGTTGTGTTGGTGGGGGCCCCTGAGTGCAACGCGTGGCGTGCCTTATATATTGACAAGTGTCCCTTTCTGGCCACAACCTGGACAAAAACGAATCGGACTGTAAAAAAAAGGATGTGGGCCTCCGAAAATCCCCTCTGGGCCCAATGAAAAGCTGATCAAAACCTGAAAAACAGAATTAACAATTAAACCTACTTAAACTAATTAAAACCTATTAAGACCTAATTAACTAATTAACTAATGATGATCTAATTAAACTAACTAAGTCCTACTTAGACCTAAACATGATTAAAATCCTAATTAATCTAAAAAAGATTAAAAACCTAATTAACTCTATATTAATAAACTCCTACTAATTTCTACAAAAATCTATACCATTTTATAATATCCATTTAAAAGAAAACTATATTAAAACCAATTTTATTTATTTCTATTTTTAAAAACAAACTATTAAAATTCCTATTAACATAAAAAAATCTATAATATTTTCTATATTATCTAAAACTATTAAATCTATTTAAAAATCTATCATATTCTAAAAAAAAGATTAAAAACTATTAAACCTATTTAAAAATCTATATAAAATTCTAAAAAAAGATTTAAACTATCAAAAAATACAAAAACCCTATTTATTTCTATTAAAAATCCGCAAAAGGCTATTAAAACCCTAAAAATGCAGACAAATGCAAATGACCGCCACGAAAGAGCGCACGAGACCAGATCGAATCGAACAGAGAACCCCGGGCATCAGAATATCCCAAAATCACTATGCAAGCTAAAAATCACCGAGGAGCGCACAATTCCCCGAGAATAAAACCCTGATGATCTGGACTGGATCTGCCATATCTGATAGACGAAAATCAAGCTGTAACCCTGATATCCTCTATTTGTGCACGAATATCATGCGTCTGATTTGCGAATATGAATTTAAACCACGAGTCAGATAGGAGAATCGGTTGGTCAAATTTTAGGGTGCAACAGTGACTATATCAGAACCAATGCCATATATGGAAAGTTCGATTCCCACACAATCAATCACCCACAGTGAGCCCATTATAAATTAGATTGGGCCAAGGGGCCCTCTAGTAACTCCCCGACCAGTGGAGATTGCCTTGAATAGGTCGTTCATGCCCCCGGGTTTCTCTATACCTTTTGGAAATTGAGATCAACCATATGGAGTGCCAACATCTATGATGGTAAATTTTCACAATGTCGCCTCAACATTCTCGAAACCTGTAGTGAGCATTACTTCACCACTACAAGGATCAGGCTTTGGGATAAACATAGGGCGAAATAGACAACCTGTAGGAATCGGTTATTCCACCCAAATGCCAAACTTAACCCAATAACTCCGTAGAAGTCATTAGGAAACAAATGGATGAGAGTAACCACGAAATGGTCCAAATGTTGGCCCAAACAATGGGAACGATTCATCCAACCTCAACACCAAAGCAGGCTGATGTGTGGGCCAATAAACAAAATGATTTAACAAGTGGACAGACAAACTTGCATAAGTCTACAGAGGAAAATCATGAACACATGAGCAGAAACACTACTGGTACTAGGAATGTTGGTGACGACGACATGAATGAGTCACACGTGGGACATCATAACAATATACCTTTAGGCGATGCCACTCAAATTGTCGTGAGACTCCCATCTCTTGAGAGGATCATGATATGGAAAAAAATTAACTCTTGCGTGGGGAGGTGCCCTTCCTTAATTTGGTGATTTAATGAATGTCTTTCAACATATTTTAGTGTTACTTTGGAATATTTAGGGAGCTTAAAAATGGAAGGCCCAAAGGCACCTTCATGAAATGATACAACGGTATTAGCCTACTTTGTTATTTGCTATGGAAACATGTGTTCAGTATGAGAAAACCAAGAATTTTTAGGACAGAATTGGCTATGATAAATTAGTGATTATCGAAGCCCAAGGTCATGTTGGCGGTCTTTGGATGCTGAGATGAATGGGCAGTATGGTTACTATAACCACTATGGACGTGCACATTCATTCCATCACTCTAAAGTTATCAATTAGAGATGAATACTGCTATTATAAAGGTATTTGTGCTAGCCCTACTTCTACTGCTCAACCAACCATTTTTGAGACATTTGATGTCCTTGCGTGAAACTTTAATTGGCTCTTGGAGTCTAATTAGAGATTTCAATGAAATTATCTATCCTAGGGAACATATGGGAGGAGTTTTTCATCATAGCCGAGCAGCTGCCTTGAGTAATGCTTTGGACATATGTGCTCTCATGAACTTGCCTTCCATTGGAGGTAAGTATACCTTCCACCGGAATTGCAGAGGCCAGCAAAGAGTGGCAAAATAACTTGATAGAGGTATGGTGAATATTGATTGGAGAGATAAGTTCCCTGAGGGTTTGTGGAAATCCTTTGTCGTCTTCACTCATACCATAATTCGCTCCTTCTCAAGTTTGGTGTTCCTACAGTTAGAGGTGAACGACCCTTCTAGTTTGAAACTGCCTGGATTATGCATCCAGATTATCAAAATGTTATGCAGAAAGAGTGGACTAAAGCTGGCCCAAACCTAATCAATAGCCTTGCTAAAGTCAGAGAAGATTCCCTCCTTTTTAATAAAGAAGTTTTTGGTAATATTGGTAGGAAGAAGCGAAACATTAAGAATACAATTAAGGGAATTCAATTAACATTAGAGAGTATTGATTATGATAGATTGGTGTACTTAGATAAGGATCTCTAGTGTGAATATAATAACATTTTATTCCAAGAAGAAATGCTTTGGTACCAAAAATCTCTGGAGAAATGGGTTCAACTTGGAGACAAAAACATAAAATTCTTCCATATGCAGACTATTATTCGCCAAAAGAGAAATAAAATTCATGGCCTTCATCTTTCTTGTGGGGCTGGTGTACAAATGAGACTATCCTCCAAACAAAGGCGCGCAAGTACTTTAGTAACTTATTTGGTCCCAATATTACTAATCTATATCTGGGTACTGCTAGTAGCACTACTATTTATCTGAGATTACAGGAGGATGTAACACCCCATTTAATTATTTAGTTATTTTATGATTTATTTTATGTGCTTGTTTGACATTGTCTTAATTAAGGATGTGTGGTTAAGGGTGAGTGTGAGGAATTGGCCTTAATTGAGTAACGTGAATAAAACCTTAGAATAATATGGTAATGATAATTAATTAATAATGAGTGGTAAATATTAGTAATATTATTGTTATTACTATTACTATTATGATTATTATTATTATTATTATTATTATTATTATTATTATTATTATTATTATTATTATTATTATTATTATGAGGGAATTAATTAAGGGAGATAAAAACAAATTAGGATGGATTAGTGGGAAGTTACAGAGAAAAGCAGTTAACACATGAAAAGAGAAGAGGAGAAAGAACAAGGGAGAACTATGGTAAGAGGTGATTCCACTATTTTTGAAGGATCAAAGCTCAGAATTAAGGTAAGGGGGAGAATGGGATTCATTAATGGTGATAATAACATGAGAGGATAGTGAGAGTTCCTTTCCCTCTTAGGATTTTCGTGCATATTCTTTTCCTTGTATTTCTTGATTATATAACCGTGTGAATGTTGTGAAATCCGTGTTGTTGTGATGATATTGGTATGAATTTGTGTTTATTGTAGTAATACTGATATGAATTCGTGAGAATTTGTGGATTATTGATGTGTTTTACCATGTTGCAGATATGTAAAATTATGAGATGTAGAAGATGATGAAATTAGAGTTAAGTGATGAATATCTTGATAGAATGATAGAATAATTAGATAGAATGGAATTGTGGATGATAAACTAGTATAGAATACTGTTTTGGATCTGATTTAGGTGTTGGAATGGGTTTCAATGTGTGAGAACTCGTGTAGATGGAAAACTGGAATTTTTGGCATGCTCACTGGCCATACGCATATGGGGGGAAGTCATACGCGTGTGGGGGACTCCCAGAGGCCGTACGCGTAGCATACGTGCCTTGTCCCTAGAGCCAGCTCGACTCTCTGCTAGTACGCGTATGATATGTGTATGATGAGGTGGCCATACGCGTATGGTAGGGTCAGTACGCGTAGGGGTAACTTTTGGGGGAAGTCATACGTGTATGGGCTAGCCATTACACATATGGGGAATTTTGAATGGATTTTGAGAGGGGAATCCTCTCTGGCCATACGTGTAAGGGCCAAGGTAATACGCGTATGGAGGCCTGGGCAGTGAGGCCATACGCGTATGATACACAAGCATGGGGCGAGGGAAGTTGGCCATACGCGTATGGGCAGGGCTATAGTGCAATTTTCCCGTTTTCGCTATTTTTGTCCCGATTTCGCATGCGATGCAATTTTCCTTGATCCGTAAGACTAAGATGGTATAAATGGACATAGATAAAACTAGTAATAACATGAAATAAACTAAAATGTGAGATTTTATGAGAATGTCTAGTTGAGACATGTTGGATGTGTGTGAACCAAGACTGTCGGTGTGGATGGTCTTGTGATGTGGTGGTAATTTTAGAGAGAATTACAGTGAGTATGTAGCTCATGTGTGATTGTTGAGGATTGTGAAATTAAGCTGGATTAATTATTACATTGTGCATAATTGTGTGTCATGCATTTATATCATATTATGTGGAGACGAGCTAGGTGGGAATCCATGATAGGTTCCTAGTCTTGTCCGGACTCTATGTGGGAGTCATGTGGAGATAAGTTGTAATTCAGAGGAACGTATGCGACTTATCCAATTCTGACGGGAATCGGGTTATATGGTGAACCTTATGTGATTGTGATGGTACCTCATGCATTGTGTTGTATCAGTGAGTTGCATTGCATTACATATACATAATTGAATGTGGGTTTTTTTTCCGAATGATGTAGTGGCACTTGTATGTGTGTGATAATTGTGTGATTTGTGTGTTAACTACTCTTAGCATATGTTTTTCACCATGTATTTATTAAATTTAGTTCTCACCCCTTTTTCCGTTTGTTGCGTATGTGCTCCTTGGGGAGTACAGATGATCAGGTACATGAGTAGTGCTTGGAGCTTTGTGTTGCTATTTGATTGAGTCTTAGGAGTCACTCTGATACGTAACACGGGAAGGATGGGGATTTCGTTATGTTTTCATGTTATTTGACTTTGTATTTGTTATGTATCTGGTTTTTATTCAATTGTTGTGGAACTACGTTGTCATACCCCAAATTTTTCCTACCATCTCATTTTTCTTATACCAAGCAGATGTGTTGCTTCGTGATCTTTCTCCAGATAACCATCTGGCACTTGGCCAGGAGCCTCTAAGATTTAGGTTGAAGGTTTTGTTTATTCTTGTTGTGATAGATGTCCCTTGCAAGGTGTGTGAATTTCATAAGGGGTTGAAGGAAAGACATGCCTTCATCCTTATGGTTATTTAGTCAAGGCATGACTTGTCCTCAAGCCATAAGTCAAGTTAGAAGATTAATTCATTTCAGGGCATGACCTGATTTGTTACAAATTTGATATTAGTTCATTAATTGGTTTCATGTTGATTTTAAGTCACACGATAATTTAGTTTCAAGTCTTGTTTCAAGCTATATTTCAAGGATAAGTTGGGCTATGTTTCAAGACTGTTCATGAAATTCAAATTAGGCAAGTTATTTTAAGAGATGGTCATTCATGCTCAGATCATGTTTTTATTAAACCACAATTGCGAGAGATTCAAACCATGACTCAGAATGTCTGGGCATAGTTGGTAATTTTCAAATCACGTTTTATTTTGAATTGGTGATTTCAAATTGGAAGTTACGATCATAAAATTTGTTCAAGATGTAATGGGTTTATTTTCCAGGTGTATGAAAAATGCCTCGAGCTAACTTGATTGTTGGGAAAGATACACAATTGTTAAGACTAAAGTTGAGCGATTGTCCATGTATCATATCATGAGCATTAAGCCTAATTGTGGACAATGCCATTTGTTTTCTCCAAGTCACACCTAGGAGATAAGGCCATTAAGCCATCAGGTTAAAATTCATAGCAAGCAGAATTTGCATGAAACGCAATGTACCACCCATCTCATTAAGAATTTGTGGTTCAGTTGTTCCCAAGGGGCTGCATTTAGTAATGTTTTCATAAAGCAATTACACTAATCCAAAGTTTATATCACCATTACTAAGTTTCAACGTAGACAATATCACTATAAACATGGGCGGTTTTAAGGCCCGGCCAGGCTGGGCATGTGTCCGGGCTCGGCCCCAAAATTTTGCCTTTTTATTAAAGAATATGAAAATTGTGGCGGTTAATAAGTGCTGTTATGGCGGTTAAAACCGCCACAATTAACGAAAATGTAGAAAAATAGTACTTTTAAATAAAATTTCTCATGTCATAATATATATTAAATAAAAAGGCGGTTTTTTGTCGTTGATAATGGCAGTTTTAACCGCCGTAATTTAAACATTTTTCATAAATAAAACATTTTTTTTCCTTTTTTATACAATTAAGCATACATTATATTAATTTTTTTATATGATAATATTTAGATTCAACTACATTACAAAAAGTGCAAAATTAAAATAAAGTTGCTATTTATGACCAAATTAACCAAAAACAAAAAATAAATACTTGAAAAAATAAAATTTAACATAAAAGTAGCCTCTACTAAAATTATAAAAAAAAAAACATGTATAGTGTTGTAAAAAAGAAGAAGAAAAGAATAAATTTTATCCTCAAATAATATAAAAAAATATATTAGGTTCAATTCTTCAATTTATGTTCACTCTAAATTATATGGTTCAATTGATGTTAACTAAATTTGTATTTTAAATTTAGTTTGTAGTTACAGTAGTTAGTAAATAAAATTATGTTGTTAACTTGTTGCTAATTTCAAGAATTATTATTAATCACAAGGAATGATATTCCATGTTAGTATCAGTCTCAAATTGGATATGACTATGTTAGTTTTAACATTATGCCGAAATCAATTAAATTAAAAAAAATTTATTTTGATTAATAATTATTTATATATACAATATAAATTTATTGTCTTTAAATTTTTGCCCAGGCTTCAAAAACTTTCTGGCTCCGCCACTGACTATAAAGCCACAGGGTACAAGTTTAGTTTTATAGAGTAAAACCAAGGAAATATCAAAGTTATGCAGTGCTTAAGAACCTAAGTGATAAAACTCTTTTTTGAATTCCTTTTCCAAAGTTCCAAGTTGTTGATTCTTGACAGGTCTCAACAAATGAATTCGAACATTTTACCGTATTCACCATCACGCCAACCAAGAACAAGCCATGGATTTCCTCTCCATACCAAGTCCTCTTCTCCATGATGGGTATACCGTTTCCAAGCTCTTTCTCAATGCGAATTTCAAACTCTAATTTGGGTCGTGGTGCCTCATCTTTGCACCAAGCTCATGGCATACACATGAAAAGGAAAAGTATGGTGGTTAGCACAAGCCATTAACGGCAACATACAAAGTAAGGTCATACTCTACGTAAGCAAAAGTCATAGTCATGGTGAACCCTACCTACACCAAATCGTCTAAAAGCCCAAGATCACAAAAGAAATGTCGAGGTTACAAGCAGTTTTATCTCAAGCTAACACAAGTCTTGATACAAGAATTTGAATAAAATACAAATATTGTCATACCATGTTAAATTGAGCCAAGTCCAAATAGTGAACCAAAAGACAGGTTCTCATTTGATAACACGGGTTTGGCAGCATAATGGGATCAAAAGAGAGATTAATGTACAACTAAAGATTAGAATTCTCCTTCAAAGGAACTCACCTCATTTTGTGACTCAAAGCTTTCTTTAAGTGCAATGTCTTCTAAGAATGCTAATTTCGCGTGCCATCGATGCATATGAAAAGAAATGAGCCAAAAGTTAGTATTTAATGAGGTTAATTCATAAGAGAAAATTATTGGTATGGCACTCCAACAGAAAGGTGCAAAATTGAGGATATATGCAGGTACAACATGATTTAGAAAGTTCAGTAAGCAAGAAGTGCATCAGGGGTTCATTTGCACAGAGTTTCAAGTGTGTTAAAAAAAAAGAGCTGCTACAAGAGGAGTTCAGAAGGAAAAGAAGATGTCAGGTCAAGTGGACTTACAAGTGAGATGGTTGAGGTGGTCTTGTGGTTCGTGAGTTTGGAAATCTGATGGCACCTGCGATTTTAGTAAAAAATAATAGAGGTCTCCCAAAGTAAAGATTGACAAGACTTTAGATTATCTCCTTGTATATGTTGTTCTCAATGCAATTAAAACTCAAATACCTTTTCTCAATCAATAATGGAGATATCGAACTCTTGGGATCTAGCACTCCTTGGATCCTTGAACGATCATTCTTAGGGCGCACGTCTTGAGTTGTGATCTTTTCGTCTTTCATTTTGAAATAATTTAAAGTACTTAAAATAATTAAAATATTTAGTCTAAAATAGGTACTCAATCCTAAAATGTCTTCTAAATGTTTTATTCCATAATTTATCCTAATTAATATTTCTAAATATTTTCTTAATTAAATATTGGAGGTAGTGGGTTTTTGAGTCTAGCACTCTTTGGATCCTTGAATGAATGCTCTTAATGTGCACGCTTTGGGTTGTGTTTATTTCATCCTCTGATTCTAAAGATACTTAATTCTTTTCAAAACCTTTAATCCATTCGAACCTTAATTCACTCAAAACACTTAACCTAACTTTCTCAAAAGATATTTTCTTTATTTATAATGGAGATATCGAATTCTTAAGGCTTGGCGCTTCTTGGGTTCTAGATGATCGCTTTTGAGGCACACGCCTTGGGTTGTGATCATTTCGATATTGCATTTCTAAAAACTCAATTCGTTTAAGATATCTAATACGTCTAATCAAAATATACTAATCAAATTCAAAATCTTTTTCTTAATCAATTTGCAAAATAACTGAGTTCTTAGGGTCTCGCACTCCTTGAATTCTTGAGTGACTGCTCTTGGAGCGCACGCCTTGGGTTGTCGGTTACTCGAACTTTCGCTCTCAAAATACTCGCTCAAATTATTTGGACAAAGAGTTTCATTGTCCAACCAAAACACTTTTGTAAATTAATTGAATGAAAATGGTGTCTTCTGGATCTAGAATTCTAATAATACTCCGATTATTTGGTTGCGAGGCTGACGTCTCGTTTATTGAATAGTCGTCATTCTTCCTCAAAATACTTAACTAATCAACCTCGACCTTCACGCTCCCATGCGATTGAAACCCTCAAACCTACACAAACCAATTCTCTTTTCCAAACCAAAACATCTAATACAAGAAACTCTCTTTTCTCGCCCCTGTGCAATTGAAACTTCTCCAAATACTAATTCCTCGCCCTCGTGCGATCCACAATTCAAACAATTTTCCCAAAAAACATTGTTTAGTCATTTCTTCTGCACATATGAACTAGTTTTAGCCTCCCCTAGCGAGCAGACAAGCCAATGTTTAGTAGTTAGAATGCGACCTAAACACTCGTTCGTTTAAAATGCAAACCAACCAACCGTAGTTTTCCAAACTATGGACGCTCTGACTTCCTCATTGCACTATGAGGGTATGTAGGCATAGGATTGCAAAATCCTAGCGAGCTACCTTCCCTCCATCTACCTTTTTTCTTTTTACCCCAAACCTTTTCCCGTAGTCCCATGAACTATGATGCTATAACTTTCCCATTGTACGAGGGAGTACGTAGGCACAATAGCCCCAATCCTTGGCGAGCACCCTAATAAAAAAAACCGCCCATTTTCCCCTTAGAAGTGAATCTTTAGAAGAAAATAAACAACCTAGCTAACTTTTCTCTTGAATCGAATCAAGAGGTTCCCATTGAGTAGAACAGACGTAGAGGGTGTTAATACCTTCCCTTTGTGTAATCAACTCTCGAACCTAGAATTTCATTGTGATGAACATGTTCTTATCTCTTTAAAGGTTTTATCGATATTTTCCTATTTCTGTCTTGAAATGAATAAAGTTCGGTGGCGACTCTGTTCGAACGTTTTTTCCGCGTGCATCGTAAGGATCGTATTTTTCGAGGTACGTCACACGTATTATGTGGGGAGTTGATGTATTTGGTTTTTACAAGTTAAATTGTTTGATTTAATTTCGCTGATTATTCATACTACTTACTTTTATGAAATAAATAAAATGTGAAGCACATTGATACTTCACTTTGATGTGGTTTTTGGATATGTGACATCCTACGTGTATTAACTCTGATTTATTTCCGCACTTATTATCATGTTTTCAATTATTATACGAATGGGTAGAGTAGGGTGTTACAATTGGTATCAAAGTAGGTCAGTCCGTCTGGCCAGTGCAATAGTAGAGTCTGACTATAGAGTTTCCTTTGGTGTTGAGAAGCATGACAGGTAGGAATGGTGTTGTGATTGCTTATGCGTTTCAAGCTGTTGCGCAAGCGGTATAGAGCATCACTCAGAGTGTCGGGGACGTTGTGTTCTGCAATTTGGAAAAGATCCAAAACAATAAGCCACTTAAGTTCGAGGGTAGACACGAACCGGATGTGGCGCAGAAGTGGCTGAAGGATATTGAGAAAATCTTCAGAGCCATGGGATACAATAAAGCCCAGAAGGTGCAATTTGGCACGCACATGTTGGATGGAGAAGCTGAAGACTGGTGGGATAACACCTGTCAAAGGCTAGAAGCTGCAGGCGGTCCTATTACTTGGACGGAGTTCAAGAATGAATATTTGGAAAAGTATTTTCCAGAAGATATTCATAGCAAGAAAGAGTTTGAATTCCTGGAATTGAAGCAAGGGAATATGACAGTTGCAGAATATGCGGCTCAATTCGAGGAACGGGTGAAGTATTACCCTCATTACAATACTGATGCTGCTATGAGTTTGAAGTGTATCAAGTTTAAGAATGTGTTGCGTCCCAAGATTAAACAAGGTATCAGTTATCAGAAGATCAGATACTTTCCTGAGTTGGTGAATAGATGTCGGATTTATGATGAAGACAACAGGGCTCGAATTGCTCACTACAAGGCCCTGAGTGATAAAATGGGTAAGCAGAGACATTGGATTACACCTTACAGAGCTTCAACCGATAAAGGAAAGCAGAAAGATATTACTGGCAAGAAGCCAAGTGGGGGAGGAAACTCTCCCAACCCTATCAAGTGTTTCAGATGTGGTGGCGCGGGTCACCATGCTAATGGATGCCAGAATGAAGTGTAAAAATGTTTCAAATGCGGAAAGCCAGGTTATCTTGTGGCAGATTATAGGACCAATATACCTATCTATTATAACTGTGGTGAACAGGGTCACGTCAGCACCCACTTTAAGAAGTCGCAGAACGGTGGGAAGGTATTTGCATTGGTGGGGGCTCAGTCTACCAATGAGGATCGTTTGGTCAGAGGTACTTGTTATATTCATCACACTCCTTTGATTATTATCATTGATACGAGTACAACCCACTTGTTTATTTCTGTTGATTGTGTGAAGAAACTAGGACTTGTACCATCTACCTTGAGTAAAGGAATGGTGATTGATACTCCATCTATTGGGTCGATCACTACATCATTAGTGTGCTTGAATTGTCCTGTGTCAATCTTTGGTGGAGATTTCTGAGTGGATTTGATTAGCTTACCACTCAGTGATCTGGATGTTATTTTGGGGATGAATTTGCTAGAGAGTAATTATGTCTACATTGACTATTATCGGAAGAGGTTGTTATTTCTTACTCCAGAGGAGGAAGAGTTGGCTAATTTTATATCTACCAAGGAGTTGAGAGTCTTGTTAGAGGATGAAGCTAAAATGTTTGCGGTGTTTGCCTCTTGTCTATTGAGGCCAAAACATCAATTAATGACTTATCGGTGGTGAAAGAGTTTTCAGAAGTGTTTCTGGATGATATTTCAGAGTTACCTCCGTAGCGAGATGTGGAATTTGCAATTGATCTTATTTCTGGTACTAGACCTATATCTATGGCACCATACAGAATATCTGCGTCAGAATTGGCAGAGTTGAAATCTCAACTCGGAGAATTACTTGATAAGAAGTTTATTGGCCTAGTGTGTCGCTGTGGGGTGCTCCAGTGTTATTGGTTAAAAAGAAGGACGATAGTATGAGGTTGTGTATTGATTATCGTCAACTGAATAAAGTTACCATCAAGAACAAATATCCGCTTCTGAGAATTAATGATCTAATGGATCAACTCGTGGGAGCTTGTGTTTTCAGTAAGATTGATTTTCCATCTGATTATCATCAGGTTCGGGTGAAAGAAGATGATATTCAGAAAATGGCTTTCAGGACTCAGTATGGACATTACGAATATAATGTGATGTCATTTGGAGTGTCCAATGCGTCGGGCCTACTTTTGGAGTATATGAATCGTATCTTTCATGCTTATTTGGATCGGTTTGTGGTAGTTTTTATTGATGATATTTTGATTTATTCCAAGTCGGAAAGAGATCATGCAGAGCATCTGAGGATTGCATTGCAAGTGTTGAAAGATAATAATTTTTTTGAAAAACTTTCAAAATGTGAGTTTTCGTTGATTGAGGTGAGTTTTCTGGGAAATATCATTTCAGGTGATGGCATAGCAGTAGAACCATCCAAATTAAGTGTTGTACTTCAGTGGGAACCTTTGAAATCAGTGACAAAGATTAGGAGTTTCTTGGGTTTGGTAGGTTATTACCGCAGGTTTATCAAAGGGTTTTCTAGTTTGGACCTTCCTATGACTCAGTTGACTAGAAAGGTCATGCCTTTGTGTGAGATGTTTTGTGTGAAGAGAGTTTCAGAAAATTGAAGAAGTGATTAACTACAGCACCAGTGTTGATTCTACCAAAGCCAGATGAACCTTTTGTGGTATATTGTGATGCGTCTAAAATGGGATTAGGTGGAGTATTGATGCAAGATGGTAAGATCGTGGCTTATGCTTCACGACAATTGAGGATACATGAAAGTAATTATCCTACTCATTATCTTGAGTTAGCTGCAGTGGTTTTTGTGTGTAAATTTTGGAGGCATTACTTGTATGGGTCGAGGTTTGAAGTGTTTAGTAATCATAAAAGACTGAAAAATCTATTTGACCAGAAAGAGTTGAATATGAGACAAAGAAGATGGTTGGAATTCTTTAATGACTATGATTTTAGCTTGAGTTACCACCCTAGTAAAGCTAATGTTGTGGCAGATGCTTTGAGTCGGAAGACAATCCATATGTCGACATTGATGATTAGAGAGTTAGATTTAATTGAGAAATTTAGAGACTTGAGCATGGTTTATGAACTGACTCATAAGAGTATGATGTTGGGTATGCTGAAGGTTAATAATGAGTTCCTTAGTGAGATGAGAGAGAGAGAGTCAGAAACTTGATTTGAAGCTGGTGGATTTGATGACCGCATGAGAAATCAATCGAATTTGTTGAATAAATAGCATTAATCCTATCATAATAAAGTAGAATTTAAAATAGTGTAATATGAATCTAATCAATTCATTTGAGTATTTATTCGACACAACTTATGATCATATCATGTTTGCATTGCCTAAATCATAAGAAATGAAAGTATCCTGGTCCTCTTTTTTTTTTATTACCGATATATTCTTTTGTTAATGAATCCAAATTTATAAGGAGTTGGTCAATGATGCTCGAACATGTACTTGTTTTGAGTGCCTATTTATTTTCTATTGGTATCTATGGATTGATCACGAGCCGAAATATGGTTAGAGCCCTTATGTGTCTTGAACTTATACTGAATGCAGTTAATATAAATCTAGTAACTTTTTCTGATTTTTTTGATAATCGCCAATTAAAAGGAAATATTTTTTCAATTTTTGTTATAGCTATTGCAGCCGCTGCGGATGTAGAAGGTGACTTTAAAGTGGATGATTTTGGTGTGTTAAGATTTAAAGGCAGAATTTGTGTGCTGGATAATTCTGATTTGAGAAAAATGATCCTAAAGGAAAGCCACAGGAGTAGCTTGAGTATTCATCCAGGAGCTACGAGGATGTATCAGGATCTTAAGAAATTCTTTTGGTGGTCGGGTATGAAGAAAGACATAGCTAGATTTGTGTATGCTTGTTTAACTTGCCAGAAGTCAAAAGTGGAACATCAGACACCTTCTGGTCTGATGCAACCCATGGAAATACCAGAGTGGAAGTGGGATAGTATTGCGATGGATTTTTTGACTGGGTTGCCAAATACGACGAGAGGCTTTGATTCTATTTGAGTAATTATGGATATACTGGCGAAATCGACACATTTTATATCGATTAACATCAGTTTTCCTTTGGAAAAGTTAGTAGAGATTTATATAAGGATAATAGTGAAGTTGCATGGGGTTCTGTCAAGAATTATGTTTGACAGAGACCCGAGGTTTACCTCCAAATTTTGGAAGGGCTTGCAGGAAGCTTTGGGTTCTAGTTTGATGTTGAGTTCTGCTTATCATCCGAAGACAAATGGACAGTCTGAGAGGACTATTCAGTCATTTGAAGACTTGTTGAGAGCTTTTATACTTGAGCAGGAAGGTACTTGGGATATTCATTTTCCGCTATTTGAATTCACTTACAATAACAGTTACCATTCTAGTATCAGAATGACGCCTTTTGAAGCATTGTATGGTAGGAGGTGTAGGACGCCTCTATGTTGGTATAAGTCGGGCGAGAGTATTGTACTTGGACCTGAGATTGTGCAACAGACTGTTGAGATAATTCAAATGATTATAGAAAAGGTGAAGGCATCCCAGAGTAGGCATAAAAGCTATCATGATAATAGGAGAAAAAACTTAGAATTCAACGAGGGAGACCATGTGTTTCTGAGGGTCAATCATGTGACCGATGTTGGTCGTGCACTAAAATCTAAGAAGTTGGATCCTACGTTCATTGGACCATATCATATTTTGCAGAGAGTTGGAACTGTTGCTTATAGAGTGGCGCTTCCACCCGAACTTTCAAATTTGTATGATGTGTTTCATGTGTCGTAACTTCAAAAGTATATTGTTTATCCATCTCATGTTCTTCAGAGGGATGAAGTATAACTTTAGGATAACCTAACTATGGAGGTGATGTCGATAAGGACCGAGCATCGCAAGATGAAGCAGCTAAGGGGCAAAGATATTTCTTTGGTGGGAGTAGCTTGGGAAGGAGTTGCGGGTGGAAGTGTGACCTGGGAATTGGAGAGCAAGATGCGAGATCCATATCTGGAATTGTTCTCATCAGGTATATTTTCGAGGAAGAAAATATTTTAAGTGGGAGAGAGTTGTAACACCCCATTTAATTATTTAGTTGTTTTATGATTTATTTTGTGTGCTAGTTTGGAATTATCTTAATTAAGGATGTGTGATTAAGGGTGAGTGTGAGGAATTAGCCTTAATTGAGTAACGTGAATAAAACCTTAGAATAATATGTTAATTATAATTAATTAATAATGAGTGGGAAATATTAGTAATATTATTGTTATTATTATTACTACCATTATTATTATTATTATTATTATTACTATTATTGTTATTATAATTATGATTGTTATTATTATTATTATTAGTAATAATATTATGAGGGAATTAATTAAGGGAGATAAAGACAAATTAGGAGGGATTAGTGAGCAGTTACAGAGAAAAGCAGTTAACACGTGAAATGAAAAGAGGAGAAAGAACAAGGGAGAACTAGGGCAAGAGGGGATTCCACCATTTTTGAAGGATCAAAGCTCAGAATTAAGGTAAGGGGGAGAATGGGATTCATTAATGGTGATAATAACATGAGAGAGTAGTGAGGATTCTTTTCCCTCTTAGGATTTTCGTGCATATTCTTTTCCTTGTATTTCTTGACTCTATAACCGTGTGAATATTGTGAAATTTGTGTTGTTGTGATGATACTGGTATGAATTTGTGTCTGTTATAATAATACTGATATGAATTCATGGGATTTTGTGGACTATTGTTTTGTTTTATCATGTTGCAGATCTGTAAAATTATGAGATGTAAAAGATGACGAAATTAGAGTTAAGTGATGAATAATCTTGATAGAATGATAGAATAATTAGATAGAATGGAATTTGGATGATAAACTGGTATAGAATATTGTTTTAGATCTGATTTAGGTATTGGATTTGGTTTCAATGTGTAAGAACTCGTGTAGATGAAAAACTAGAATTTTTGGCATGCTCACTAATACGCGTATGGGGGGAGATCATACACGTATGGGGGACACTCTAAGAGGTCGTATGCGTAGCATGTGTGCCTTGTCCCCAGAGCCAGCACAGTACTCTTCCAGTACACGTATGATACGCATATGGTGGGGTGTCCATACGCGTATGGCAGGGTCATTACGCGTAGGGGTAGCTTTTGGGGGAAGCCATACGTGTATGGGTTAGTCATTACGCGTATGGGGAATTTTAAAGGGATTTTGAAAGGGGAATCCTCTCTGGCCATACGCGTAAGGGCCAAGGAAATACGCGTATTGATGTCTGGGCAGTGAGGCCATACCCGTATGATACACAGGCCTGGGGCGAGGGAAGTTGGTCATACGTGTATGGGGCAGGCCCATACACATATGGGCATGGTTGTAGTGTAATTTTTCCATTTTCGCGATTTTTGTCCCGATTTCGCGTGAGATGTAGTTTTCCTTGATCCGTAAGACTAAGATGGTATAAATGGACATAGAGAAAACTAGTAATAACATGAAATAGGATAAAATGTGGGATTTTATGAGAATATCTAGTTCATACATGTTGGATGTGTGTGAGCCAAGATTGTCGGTGTGGACGATCTTGTGCTGTGGTGGTAATTCCGGAGAGAATTATGGTGAGCATGTGGCTCGTGTGTGATTGTTGAGGATCATGAAATTATGTTGGATTAATTATTACATTATGCATAATTTTGTGTCATGCATTCATATCATGTGTAGATGTTCTTGATTGGCTTCATTTTATGGTAAAACATTATTGTGTGTGTAGATATCTTGACTGATGTCATGACATACTTGTGTAGTGTTCTGCAGGATATGTTTGGTTAGCTAATACATAGTTTACTGGATGTTACGCTGAATGTTGTGACATCAGGTATCTGCCAGTATGGGTGCTGGTTTGTTTTCTGTTAGGTTTCCTACTTTATCTCAGGCTATATTCTAGGAAACGCCTATGGCCTATCTTTTAGCACCTTGAATTGTGGAAATTGGATTAACTTGGTTAAACCTAATTTATGCTACCTAGGCCCAAGGCCCATGCGCTGCATATAAAGAAGAGTGGCAATCCTTAGTAAAGACTTAGAGATTTTTGTGTGAAGAATTCTATTTGGGTGTTTATATCTTCACATGTGTTTGTATCTTAGGTTTTCTTGTGAGCCAAGCAATTATCACCTTGATGATTATATTGGACTAGTGTGGTTTTTGAGTGGTGTTTTAGTTGTGTCACTCTAAGCTTTTAACCAAGAGTGCTATGTCTCTTGATTGAAGCTTTTAAGCAAGATTAAGATTTGTTTGAAGTGTGTCTTCCTTTTGAATCTGTTAGTTATTTGATTGATATCACTGATGTGATTGAGGGGGAGTGAGTAGGAACTCAGGTCTAGAGTTAGATTGAAATTGCATTGGGTAGGTCTTAAGTGAAGAGTGCAAACTGGTTGTTTAGCTCTGAATTAACACTGCTTATAGTGGATTTCCTCCCTGGCTTGGTATCCCCCAGAGTAGGTGTGATTTGCACCGAACTGGGTAAACAATTTCCTGTATTCTTTACTGCTTTCGTTACTTGTTTATTGCTAAGTTTAATAATCTGTTCAGAAGCGGATGTCATAACTGTAACACCCTTCTAAACCCCACGGATAATATATGAATAATCAGAGTAAATTTCCATGCATTTACAAAAGGGCATTACACATAACTTTCAAAATATCAAAACCACCTGTCATGCTCATTACTATTTCAATATAAAATTATGCTTTACAAAACTTCACTTTGCATGTAGCAGCGGATTCAATTATACCACAATTTTCATAAAAGAAACATTTGTTTTTATCACATAAAACAACATCACTTAGGCACTAAGGCCAACATCATAATATTCCAATGGATATAAACACGTTTATAGAACACAATGTATATCTTAAACACAACCGAAGCGATCCCAGTGTTACATGACCAGAGCATGACTCGACCCAACATAATTAAATCACTAAACGGATACACCAAAAGCGACCTCGTAACTACGAGCAATACTACTCCTTGATACCTGCACGATGTCATGTAGGACATCATTCCAGCAGAAGGGTGAGAAATATTATCATAATAACAATGCATATAATTATATATACACAAATACACAAGCACAAAATACATATATTCCACATTTTCTCACCACAATTCATTATAACTCATCATGTACAATACAACATATATATAATCAAATATGGATAATCACCAAGCATATTCATCATGCATGTATCCATAAATCTCAACATTCCACATAAACATACGCATATTATATTTACTCACTACTTCACAATTGCACATTCACAATTCTCAAATCAACCATTCATGTTCATAACCATACTTTCATACAATGATCACATATTCACAACTCTCAATTACACAAGTAATGCACATACGCATATGCATAACTTCATACAACAATCATATATTCATTCCATGAGACTCAATGCAACTCATGCCATGTGGTACCAACACTTGTTATCATTTTTCGGTTTTTACACTTAAACCGGGTCCGTTCCCTAGACCGATAACAACAAAAGCCCGTTCCCTAAGCTTTCAAACCCCACTCTAGGTTTGGGACAAGTCACTAGCCTCCACGAGACTAGCAAACATTGCCTCTTGACTAAATGATGCATATGCAATCAACAACAAAATGCACTTAAGACCGATCACACGTCTTAATCCCATGCATTCACATAATTCCTCCCTTCAAGAATTAAACAAGATTGCACACACAACATATCATATAATCAAGTATTCATACTTTTCATTAACATATTTGTCAAACAATGCACGCATATCTTACAATATGCTCTCATGCATTAATTCACAATAATCGGATACAACAAATATGCACTCATAATTCAACCTCATTACCTTTTCAAACAATGCACACATATTCACAATATGTTCTCATGCATTCACAATATCGCATACAATCAATATGCATTTACACTTCAATATCATTACCACATTTATCAAGCAATGCACACATATTCACAATATGTTCTCATGCATTCTTCACATACAAATAATATGCATATATTTGTCAAAAGACTATATTTCATAATCGATTCCACCATCTAGGATTCACGCCATACGGCTACCCACAACATATCATATCACAACATGCACAAGCTATACGTTATATAACAAAAGTATTATGCACAATAACACATCAATCACACACATTCGCGACGGTAAAAATCAACACAACAATATGTTTTCAATTTTCTGCTATAATTGAACCAGGTACAGGCCTCAAAGCCATTTTTTATAGAAATATAATCTCGTTAACTTACCAACGCTTCGAACGGGGGTCAAAACCGACTTACGGTTCAAGAGTTATGAATTTTTGAAGTTTTCCGAAAAACCAGAATTTTGCCTAAACACGGCTACGGGATTTTGCATTTTCGCCCGAAAATCCGACCGATTCAATTCTTTTTTTCGAAACAAACACATACTCATACTCACTTAACATATAGCAGTGAATTAGAACCATTAAACACGATTTCTACGACGTCCGATTTTCACTCAAATCTCAAACCCTCAATTATCCAAAAATGTCAAAACTCACAAACTCAACCAAATTCAATCAAACGAAATCCAATAATCACGGCTAAACATTACCCGACTAAACTATGTAATTTATTTTGAATTCTAACCGTTCAAAACTCGATTCTACCGATTAAACCATTTATGCCCTAGAAATGGAAAATAGAGAAAACTACCAACAAATCCAACACAACTCATACATAATCATACACATTGATCAAATAATAATGTTTCTCACCCTTACCTTGAATTTGTTGAACTTTTGCTCTTTCTCTTGAGTTTCCTCCTCTTCTTCTCCACTCCTCTCTTTGCCTCTTTTCTCCTTTCTATCTTTTCTTTCTTTCTATTCTCTTTTATCCCATTCTCTTATTTTATATAATTCTCACAATTTTAATTAACCTAGTAATTCCAATGGGCTTAATAACTCAAGTCTATTCACACCCCCAAATAGGCCCAATCAATTAATCTATCAATTCTATATTATTCTACAAATTAGAATATATCATATAAGTTAAATAATAAAATTAAATCAATTATTTCGAATATGTCCAATAATTCAATTAATCCAAACAACTCAAATAAATCAAATAATTTATATAAATTCAATAAATCAACTAACTCAATTATATCAAATAAATCACATAAATTAGTTAATTCAATTAGGCCTAAAATCACATAATTAATCAATTAATTTAATTAATAAATAATTACTAAAAATTGGGGTGTTACAACCCTCCCCCACTTTAGGAATTTTCGTCCTCGAAAATGTTACCTGATTCAAATAACTTTGGATACGACTCTCGCATCCTAATCTTCCAACTACCTCCATCAAAGGAATCTCTATACCTCGAAGTTGCTTCTCGTTCATCAACCTGAACTAGCAATGTCTCAACAATCAAATCCTCTCTTACTCGTACACTATCCATCTGAATCAATGCACTTCCTCAACTTAGACACATGAACACATCATGCAATCCCCACAAGCGACAGCGGTAAAACAATCTAACATGCTATTTTCTCCATGCTTCCGCTGCGCCACTCTGATACAGATCAACAAAACACAGTGGGTGCTTCCGAGACTTCAAGCTCGACCGACACCAGTTACTATTGTAACTCTCGAAACACGTCTTTTCTTGGGTCCTTTTAATCTTTCTAGTCGTCTCTTGCACAATATCAGGTCCGAGTACAACACTCTCGCCTGGAACACATCAACACAAAGGATTCCTACACCTCTTACCGTACAAAGCCTCATACAATGTCATTCCGATACTAGAATGATCATTGTCATTGTAGGTAATTCAAGCAACGATAGTTAACTATCCCACGATCCACCTTGATCCAACACACAAGCTCTCCACAAATCCCGTACATACTAGATAGTTCTCTTTGTCTGTCCATTCCGTCCACGGATGCTAGACAAAGTTCAACTTCAACATGACACCCAAAGCGTCTACAACTTTCTCAAAATCTCAACGAAAATTCAGATTCCCATCTGACACAACATTCGACGGTAACCCATACTACCCCGCAACTTCCTCACTATACCTCTTAGCTAGCTTCAGCATAGAATGATTCATCCTCATTAGTAAGAAATGAGTTAATCTTGCCAATCCATTCATAACCACCCAAGTCGAATCATATCCCTTCACATTTCTTCGGAAAACCCGACACAAAATCCATGGGAATACTATCCCATACCATTTAGAAATATTCCACAGTTGTATCAGGTCTAACAACCTCTGATGTTCACACTTCGACTTCCGATAAGTCAAACCAGCACATACCACTTCAACCACTTCTCTCTCCGTCTATCTCAATGTTCTTCTTCCAGAGTACTCTTATCCAACTCACACTATTTGGAACACACACTCCATCACGACATCTCATGGTACCATTCTCATTAATCCGAAAATCATCTCTTCGACTTCAATTCATTAAATTTAATCAATCTATTAACTTAAATTAGAACTTCGACTTCTTCGAATCTTATCAAGAATACCTATAGTCAGTCTCAAGATACAAAGCTCAACTCCCTAAGATATTTTCTTCACAGACCAAACTCATATCCCGAATTTGCTTCATCAGTTCTAACTCATTACCATCATCATTGGTATATACAAAAATTCCCAATTCGATACCTCTGCTACCATTTGGTCTCACTCGAATGGTAATTCAACCCAAAACCATACTCCTTCAGAAGTCCCTATTTATTTCCTCTGCACCCTATTCAACTCTTTTTCAAATCAACAAATACCTTAAGTTCTTAAGATCACCAACCATCTCAAATCTCAACTAAACAATTGAGGCTTCCAAACTCCGGCACAAATACGCAACAGCAACCAACTCCAATTACTTGTCAGATAATTCCCTTATGTACTTTAAGTTGCCTTAAAGAATAACCAAAACTCGCTGATGTTGTACTTAACATATCCCCCAATCATATCAACCAAACATCACAAAACACAACAATTTGTTTTGTCGGATTCGGAAAAACCAATACACGAGCTGTTGACAGCTTTCCTAATAATTCCTTAAACTTTCTTCACAGTAGAATATTACTACTTCTTCTCCAACACTGATAAATCAAGTTCCCGATGCTCAACATGATCCTCTATACTCTTAGAGTATATCCAAATATCATCGGTTACCCAACCATTGACTCACTCAATTAAGTATGGAGAATCCCATGCCAAACGGACACTTAATTTGTGAGTCATGGCGGAAATACAAACCACACTTACTACAACAACCAAACATATTCCATCAATAAATACTTAATTCCATGTCACTACTTCACCATCACATAAAACATTGTAATACTTCCCGCGCTTCTAATCTTGTGTCATTCCGAGTTACGGTTCTCCCGTTACGACAAAAATACGAAAACAACATTTCCACACTTAGAAGGTCATTCAACACATCTTCAACTCTTGAAATGTTTAAAGGTCTAATTATACCAATATAGTATCCCACACCTTACTTCCTTTAATAATCACCAGAAGTCACTATCCACCCTTTATATACTTGACTTCACAATCTGTTGCCACAACACACACACCAGACACAAGTCTCAAAACTACTCAATCAGTTTAATTCATTGACTATCCAAATAGACATACAATATAGAGCTCTTAATATCGGACTAGTTCCCGTAACTAAGTCAATCACAACTCCACTTCACGTCCTGGCTGTATATCACTATCTTGTCAGAATAACTTCCAGACAACCACAATTAATCGGCAAACCGCCAACTTCCCACTTTCGTTAACACTCAAAATTTCCATCAAAATGAAACATCTCATCACTGTCCTACGCCGACTCATCAAAACAATTCTTCAGCACTTGGCTTAACTCCAAACAATTCATTCCTCATGCCGTTTAAGCTTGCAAGACACGTCTATCCCATCCAACACAATCCCAACTACTATCAACAAGAGATTAAGGGTGATCAGTTCCTCAATTTATCGATAGACAGCCGAAAATCATGATGGGGGTATAAACCATCTTTACCAAACTATAAGAGAGTTTAACCACACACTGAGCTACAACTCCGCACTTGCAGCATCTTAGAGAAGCACCAGTTTCTCCCCCACTTGAATCATTCTCACTCTTGCAGACAAAGGTTAGACAACAAACATGTATCGACAGTGTTTTCACACACATGTCATATACCAGGGAATAAACAACATTAGACAACTTGGCCGGACGGACCGACCTGCTCTGATACCACTAGTGTAACACCCTTCTAAACCCCACGGATAATATATGAATAATCAGAGTAAATTTCCATGCATTTACAAAAGGGCATTACACATAACTTTCAAAATATCAAAACCACCTGTCATGCTCATTACTATTTCAATATAAAATTATGCTTTACAAAACTTCACTTTGCATGTAGCAGCGGATTCAATTATACCACAATTTTCATAAAAGAAACATTTGTTTTTATCACATAAAACAACATCACTTAGGCACTAAGGCCAACATCATAATATTCCAATGGATATAAACACGTTTATAGAACACAATGTATATCTTAAACACAACCGAAGCGATCCCAGTGTTACATGACCAGAGCATGACTCGACCCAACATAATTAAATCACTAAACGGATACACCAAAAGCGACCTCGTAACTACGAGCAATACTACTCCTTGATACCTGCACGATGTCATGTAGGACATCATTCCAGCAGAAGGGTGAGAAATATTATCATAATAACAATGCATATAATTATATATACACAAATACACAAGCACAAAATACATATATTCCACATTTTCTCACCACAATTCATTATAACTCATCATGTACAATACAACATATATATAATCAAATATGGATAATCACCAAGCATATTCATCATGCATGTATCCATAAATCTCAACATTCCACATAAACATACGCATATTATATTTACTCACTACTTCACAATTGCACATTCACAATTCTCAAATCAACCATTCATGTTCATAACCATACTTTCATACAATGATCACATATTCACAACTCTCAATTACACAAGTAATGCACATACGCATATGCATAACTTCATACAACAATCATATATTCATTCCATGAGACTCAATGCAACTCATGCCATGTGGTACCAACACTTGTTATCATTTTTCGGTTTTTACACTTAAACCGGGTCCGTTCCCTAGACCGATAACAACAAAAGCCCGTTCCCTAAGCTTTCAAACCCCACTCTAGGTTTGGGACAAGTCACTAGCCTCCACGAGACTAGCAAACATTGCCTCTTGACTAAATGATGCATATGCAATCAACAACAAAATGCACTTAAGACCGATCACACGTCTTAATCCCATGCATTCACATAATTCCTCCCTTCAAGAATTAAACAAGATTGCACACACAACATATCATATAATCAAGTATTCATACTTTTCATTAACATATTTGTCAAACAATGCACGCATATCTTACAATATGCTCTCATGCATTAATTCACAATAATCGGATACAACAAATATGCACTCATAATTCAACCTCATTACCTTTTCAAACAATGCACACATATTCACAATATGTTCTCATGCATTCACAATATCGCATACAATCAATATGCATTTACACTTCAATATCATTACCACATTTATCAAGCAATGCACACATATTCACAATATGTTCTCATGCATTCTTCACATACAAACAATATGCATATATTTGTCAAAAGACTATATTTCATAATCGATTCCACCATCTAGGATTCACGCCATACGGCTACCCACAACATATCATATCACAACATGCACAAGCTATACGTTATATAACAAAAGTATTATGCACAATAACACATCAATCACACACATTCGCGACGGTAAAAATCAACACAACAATATGTTTTCAATTTTCTGCTATAATTGAACCAGGTACAGGCCTCAAAGCCATTTTTTATAGAAATATAATCTCGTTAACTTACCAACGCTTCGAACGGGGGTCAAAACCGACTTACGGTTCAAGAGTTATGAATTTTTGAAGTTTTCCGAAAAACCAGAATTTTGCCTAAACACGGCTACGGGATTTTGCATTTTCGCCCGAAAATCCGACCGATTCAATTCTTTTTTTCGAAACAAACACATACTCATACTCACCTAACATATAGCAGTGAATTAGAACCATTAAACACGATTTCTACGACGTCCGATTTTCACTCAAATCTCAAACCCTCAATTATCCAAAAATGTCAAAACTCACAAACTCAACCAAATTCAATCAAACGAAATCCAATAATCACGGCTAAACATTACCCGACTAAACTATGTAATTTATTTTGAATTCTAACCGTTCAAAACTCGATTCTACCGATTAAACCATTTATGCCCTAGAAATGGAAAATAGAGAAAACTACCAACAAATCCAACACAACTCATACATAATCATACACATTGATCAAATAATAATGTTTCTCACCCTTACCTTGAATTTGTTGAACTTTTGCTCTTTCTCTTGAGTTTCCTCCTCTTCTTCTCCACTCCTCTCTTTGCCTCTTTTCTCCTTTCTATCTTTTCTTTCTTTCTATTCTCTTTTATCCCATTCTCTTATTTTATATAATTCTCACAATTTTAATTAACCTAGTAATTCCAATGGGCTTAATAACTCAAGTCTATTCACACCCCCAAATAGGCCCAATCAATTAATCTATCAATTCTATATTATTCTACAAATTAGAATATATCATATAAGTTAAATAATAAAATTAAATCAATTATTTCGAATATGTCCAATAATTCAATTAATCCAAACAACTCAAATAAATCAAATAATTTATATAAATTCAATAAATCAACTAACTCAATTATATCAAATAAATCACATAAATTAGTTAATTCAATTAGGCCTAAAATCACATAATTAATCAATTAATTTAATTAATAAATAATTACTAAAAATTGGGGTGTTACAATAACATCTAATATAACATCGCATGTCTATTACTAGAATTTCAATTGGCATCAGAGCATGCACCCTACCTGTTATTTTCTGGGTGAGATCTAGGGACGATAAATTCTGGTACTATGGACAAGGATGTTGGATTTGCAAATAGACCACCCATTCTGGATGGATCTAACTATGACTACTGGAAACCTCGGATGGTAGCATTCTTGAAATCTCTGGATAGCAAGGTCTAGAGAGCAACTAACTCAGGATGGGAACATCCAGTGAAGGCAGAGAAAGACGGATCAACTGTGCCAATACCTGAAGAAGAGTGGAGTAAAGAGCAAGAAGCTTTGGCTCTTGGAAATTCTAAGGCCTTGAACGCTCTATTAAATAGGATAGATAAGAATATCTTCAGACATATGCATCACTGTGAACTGGCCAAAGAGGTTTGGGATACTCTCAAAACAACTCATGAAGGTACCTCCAAGGTCAAGATGTCTAGACTACAGATGCTGACTACTAAGTTTGAGAATCTAAGGATGAAAGAGAATGAGACCATTCATGATTTCTACATGAATATTCTTGAGACTGCCAATACCTCAGGAGCCTTAGGAGAGAAAATGTCTGAAGAAAAACTTGTAAGAAAGATTCTCAGGTCATTGCCCAAGAGATTTACCATGAAGGTTACTGCTATAGAAGTGGCTCAAGATATCAGCAACATGAAGGTTGATGAACTCATTGGTTCCCTCCAAACCTTTGAGATGGGAATGTGTGAAAATTCTGAAAAGAAGAACAAAAGCATAACTTTTGTATCAAATACTGAAGAGGACTCAGATGAAGGCAATGGTGGAAGTGAGGAAAATCTATCAGAAGCTATAGCTATGCTTGGAAGACAATTCAACAGATTGATAAGAAGAATAGATCAGAAGACCAGACCTAATGTCAAGAACATCCCCTCTGACACCAGCAGAAGAGTTGAATCTGAAGAAAAGTCCAACCAAGGCAAAGCGATTCAGTGTCATGGATGTGAAGGCTATGGCCATATTAGAGCTGAATGTCCCACTTACCTCAAGAAGCAAAAGAAAGGTCTATCTGTCACCTGGTCTGATGGAGATTCTGAGAGTGGATCAGAAGAAGAATCTGCAAAACATGTCACTGCACTAACTAGTGTATGTGTATCTGATGATGATTCTAGTGAAGATGAGCTGACTTTTGATGAACTTGCAGCCTCATATAAAAAGTTGTGTATCAGAAACGCAGAAGTGTGCCAATAAGGGGAGAAGCAAAAGAAACTCATAAAGGAGTTGGAGGCTGAGAAGAAAGAGCATCTTGCAACCATATACTCACTTAACAGTGAGGTCAGTTTGTTGAATTCCAAAATTGATCAGATGTCAAAGTCTATCAGGATGTTAAACAAACTGACATTCTAGAAGAAATTCTACAAGTTGGTCAGAAAGCAAGAGATGTGTCTGGAATAGGTTTTGTTGGTGAGCAGGGACCCATCTTGGGGTTCAAAAGGTCAAAACCTGAAGATCATATGACAAATTGGATGTCAAGACTGATGTCTCAACATCATGGGAACAGAAGCATGAACCAAACAAAAAGAAAGTTCCAAAGGTGGAGGTGTCACTACTGTGGAAGATTTGGACACATAAAGCCTTTTTGCTTCAGGCTGTATGGATTTCCCAGCCATACTCATCAAGTCAAACCCAAACAGGATACTCTTATCAAGAAACAATAATGGGTTGTTAAGGATGTTTCTCTAATATCTCATACGTCTCTAAGGGTATCAGCCAAAAAAGACTGGTATTTTGATAGTGGCTGCTCAAAACATATGACTGGAATAAAGAACTTATTGGTGGACATCAAACCTCATTCCACTAGTTATGTGACCTTTGGTGATGGAGCTAAAGCGGAAACCAAAGGTGTTGGAAAACTAGACGATCCTGGAGTTCCATACCTAGATAATGTTTTGCTGGTGAAAGGACTGGCTGCAAACCTTAATAGTATCAGTCAGCTATGTGATCAAGGATTCAATGTCAGATTCACTAAAGAAGAATGTGTTGTCACCAATGGAGAAAATGAGGAAGTCATGAGGGGATCTAGATCTAAAGACAATTACTACTTATGGGAGCCTAAAGTCTCAAATAACTCCATTGTTTGTTCTATGGCCAAAGAAGAAAAGGAGGTTAAACTGTGGCATCAAAAACTTGGACATCTTCATCTAAGAGGGATGAAAAAGATCATATCCAAGGAAGCAGTGAAAGGAATTCCAATGCTAATAATTGATGAAGGAAAATTCTATGGTGAATTTCAGGTTAACAAGAAAACCAAGATGTCACATCCAAGGATTTGACATCTTACAACTTCCAAAATTCTGGAATTGTTGCACATGGACTTGATGGGACCAATGCAGGTAGAAAGTCTTGGTGGGAAGAAGTATGCTTATGTGGTTGTTGATGACTACTCCAAATACACGTGGATAAGTTTCATCAGAGAAAAATCAGATGTGTTTGATGTTTTCAAAGATATTTGTACAAGACTTCAAAGAGAAAAGGAAAGTGGTGTTGTCAGAATCAGAAGTGGTCATGGAAAGGAGTTTGAAAATTCCAAGTTTGCTGAATTTTGCTCATCTGAAGGAATCAGCCATGAATTCTCTTCTCCTATTACTCCTAAGCAAAATGGAGTAGTGGAAAGGAAAATAGAACTATTCAAGAGTCTGCTAGAACTATGATTCATACGAAGAAACTACCTATGCACTTTTGGGCTGAGGCAATGAACACAGCCTGCTATGTTCACAACAGAGTTACCTTGAGAAAGGGAACCTCTTCCACTCTGTATGAAATATGGAAAGGAAGGAAACCTAGTGTGAAGTATTTCCATGTTTTTGGAAGCAAGTGCTACATTTTGACAGATCGTGAACAAAGAAGAAAAATGGATCCCAAAAGTGATGAATGCGTATTCCTGGGATACTCTACAAACAAAAGAGCATATAGAGTATTCAACTCCAGAACAAAAGTCTTGGTGGAATCCATTAATGTTATTGTTGATGACCAACATGAAGAAACCAATGTCACAGAGGATGTTGGAACATTCTTTGATACTCATACTGATGTTGTTGTCAAAACTGAAGATCCTCAAGTTGTACCTCCAGATTCTGAGTCAGAAGCTCTCAATAAAGGACCTTCTATTAGAATCCAGAAAGATCATCCTAAAGATCTTATCATAGGTGATCCCAACAGTGGTGTAATTACCAGATCTAGAGAGATCATCTCAAGTTCATGTTTTGTATTTAAGATTGAACCAAAAAATGTGAAGGAAGCACTAACTGATGAATATTGGATCAATGCCATGCAAGATGAATTGGAACAGTTCAAAAGGAATGAAGTATGGGAATTGGTTCCAAGACCTGAAGGAACAAACATCATTGGTACCAAGTGGATCTACAAGAACAAATATGATGAAAAAGGAGTAATAACTAGAAATAAGGCTAGACTGGTGGCACAAGGTTATACTCAAGTTGAAGGGATTGATTTTGATGAAACTTTTGCACCTATTGCAAGACTTGAGCCAATAAGGCTACTGTTAGGAGTTGCTTGCATCCTGAAGTTCAAATTATTCCAGATGGATGTGAAAAGTGCTTTTCTAAATGGTTACTTGAATGAGGAAGTATATATGGAACAACCTAAAGGATTTGATGATCCTAACATGCCAAATCATGCAAATTAAGGAAAGCTCTTTATGGATTGAAGCAAGCTCCTGGAGCTTGGTATGAGAGACTGACTGAGTTTCTCACTATTAATGGATACATGAAAAGAGGGATAGACAAGACCCTCTTTGTGAAGGATGAAGGTGGAAAAATCATGATTGCTCAAATATATGTGGATGACATAGTTTTTGGTGGGATGTCAAATAGGATGGTTAAACATTTTGTCAATCAAATGCAATCTGAGTTTGAAATGAGCCTTGTTGGAGAATTAACATACTTTATTGGGCTGCAAGTCAAGCAAATGGAAGAGTTCATTTTTCTCTCCCAAAGTAAATATGCCAAGAACATAGTCAAAAAATTTGGCATGGATAATGCTCGTCACAAAAGAACCCATGCACCCACACATTTGAAGTTATCTAAAGATTAAGGTGGTACTAGTTTTGATCAAAGACTGTATAGAAGCATGATTGGAAGCTTGCTATATCTAACAGCTAATATACCTGATATTGCCTTTGCAGTTGGTGTGTATGCAAGATATCAAGCAGATCCCAAAGTGAGTCACATAAATCAAGTCAAGAGGATTCTCAAATATGTGAATGGAACTTGTGATTATGGTATGCTTTATTCTCATGGGTGTAACCCTATTCTATCTGGGTATTGTGATGCTGATTGGGCTGGGAGTGCTGATGACAGAAAAAGCACATCTGGTGGATGTTTCTTCTTAGGGAACAACCTCATATCATGGTTCAGCAAGAAGCAAAACTGTGTCTCCTTATCCACTGCTGAAGCTGAATACATAGTAGTTGTTCCCAACTGGTCTGGATGAAGCAAATATTAACTGAATACAATGTCACTCAGGATGTCATGACATTATATTGTGACAATCTTAGTGTCATCAATATTTTCAAGAACCCAATTCAGCATAGCAGAACCAAGCATATTGATATCAGACATCACTTCATAAGAGAGCTTGTGGAAGACAAAGTGATTACCTTGGAGCATGTGGCCACTAAACTACAACTTGCTGACATTTTTATAAAAGCTCTAGATGCTACTCAATTTGAGAATTTAAGAAGCAAGTTGGGAATTTGAATTTATGAGGACTTATAGCAATTATTGTCAAGAGGGAGTTTTGTGTTTAAAAGAAGTTTTATTGGACAAAACACGGTCCAACCTCCGACTGTAATGCATTTCACGCCATTGACCACTAAAGCTCCTTATCCCACACAAACCTGTTATCTCACTGCACCAACAATTCCCCCATTCCGCCTTACTCTTCAGAATACCTCTCAGTCCTTCAATTGTTCCTCTTTCAACAAAATGGCTTCCAAATGAGATGCTTCCCAAACTAATGCCCATACCAACCCCTTCGAAGATGCTCCTGATGCTACATCTTCTCAAGTTGACAAATCCAAACAACACTCCACAGATCCATCAGGGAACTTGTCACTAAGATTCTACAGAAAGGTTGTATTGTGCATGGTATTTCCACCCCTCTTGCTCGCATTGATCCATCCCCCAAGTCTGATAATGTTAATGAACAACATAGTGAGGCTGTGTCAGGGGAAGAATTTGAAGATGTTTCAACTGATGTTGAGGAGGTTGGCTCAAGTTCTTCTGAGGAAGAAGGTTAAGTTGTCTGCTTTGGTGGTTTACTATTTTTTTCTCTTGGGTTGTAATATTGGGGTTTCCATACCCTTAACATATTTGTTTCTGACTGTTCTGATCAATATTATTCCATTAGTTTTTTATCTTAGATTTATGGCTATAAAAGGAGAGAAGATTGGTTGTATATTAGCATACAGTTTAGTGTATGTCCCTAACAGGTGGTAGTGAGAAGATGATAGTAGTTGTGTTATGTTGTTGCTCTGATTGTATACCTTGTTCTGGGTTGTTTTGTTGGTGTGCTGAGCAAGTGTGAAGATGGTAGCTACTTCTACTCCTCTTTTGTTGTTAACAGGATGTTGATCCTGTTAGATGCTTGGTTGTTAATAGAATGTTGTTCTTATTAGTTGTGTGCTTGGTATATTTTTGAACTTTGAGTAGCCTAGGTGGGGTGTGATGATGTGCTCTATAGGTTGGGCTATTTTGAATTTGTTGAGGGGGGCTTGTGTTTACTCTCCTTGTTTTGGAGTTTTTCTGATATGGTAGTACAGCAGGTTTTGTGTGATGGTAGTGTATTAGCTTTTCTACATGATTGGTTGTGCGTTATGCTATTTTCTGCTGCATGTGTTCTCTGATATGGTGACAAGTTGTTTTAGCCAAAATTTGCCAAAGGGGGAGTTTGTAGATGTTCTTGATTGGCTTCATTTTATGGTAAAACATTGTTGTGTGTGTAGATGTCTTGACTGATGTCATGACATACTTGTGTAGTGTTCTGCAGGATATGTTTGGTTAGCTAATACAGAGTTTACTGGATGTCACGCTGAATGTTGTGACATCAGGTATCTGCCAGCATGGGCGCTAGTTTTTTTTTCTGTTAGGTTTCCTACTTTATCTCAGGATATATTCTAGGAAATGCCTATGACTTATCTTTTAGCACCTTGAATTGTGGAAATTTGATTAACTTGGTTAAACCTAATTTATGCTACCTAGGCCCAAGGCCCATGCGCTGCATATAAAGAAGAGTGGCAATCCTTACTAAAGACTCAGAGATTTTGGTGTGAAGAATTATGTTTGGGTGTTTATATCTTCACGTGTGTTTGTGCCTTAGGTTTTCTTGTGAGCCAAGCAATTATCACCTTGATGATTGTATTGGACTAGTGTGGTTTTTGAGTGGTGTTTTGGTTGTGTCACTCTAAGCTTTTAAGCAAGAGTGTTATGTCTCTTGATTGAAGCTTTTAAGCAAGATCAAGATTTTTTTGAAGTGTGTCTTCCTTTTGAATCTGTTTATTATTTGATTGATATCACTGATGTGATTGAGGGGGAGTGAGTAGGAACTCAGGTCTAGAGTTAGATTGAAATTGCATTGGGTAGGTATTAAGTGAAGAGTGCAAACAGGTTGTTTAGCTCTAAATTAACACTGCTTATAGTGGATTTTATCCCTGGCTCGGTAGCCCCTAGAGTAGGTGTGATTTTCACCGAATTGGGTAAACAATTTTATGTGTTCTTTACTGCTTTCGTTACTTGTTTATTGCTAAGTTTAATAATCTGTTCAGAAGCAGATGTCATAACATCCGATATAACATCGCCTGTCTGTTACTAGAATTCCATCATGTTATATGGAGACGAGCTAGGTGGGAATCCATGATGGGTGCCTAGCCTTGTCTGGAATCTATGTGGGAGTCGTGTGGAGATAAGTTGTAGTTTAGAGGAATGTATACGACTTATCTGAATTCTAACGGGAATCGGGTTCTAGGTTGAACCGTATATGATTGTGTTGGTATCGAATGCATTGTGTCGTGTCACTGAGTCGTATTGCATTACATATACATAATTGAATGCAGGTTGTTTATGTCGAATGATGCGGTGGCACTTGTATGTGCGTGATAATTGTGTGATTGGTGTGTTAACTACTCTTAGCATGTGTTTTTCACCGTGTATTTATTGAATGTAGTTCTCACCCCTTTTTCTGTTTGTTATGTTTGTGCTCCTTGAGGAGTACAGATGATCAGGTACCTGAGTAGTGCTTGGAGCTTTGTGTTGCGATTTGATTGAGTCTTAGGAGTCGCTCTGATACGTAACACGGGAAAGATGGGGATTTCATTATGTTTTCCTGTTATTTAACTTTGTATTTGTTACGTATCTGGTTTTGATTCAATTGTTGTGGAATCACATATTATGTGGGAAGTTGATGTATTTGGTGTTTACAAGTTAAACCGTTTGATATAACTCTGTTGATTATTCATACTACTTATTTTTATAAAATAAATAAAATGCAAAGCACATTGATACTTCACTTTGACGTGGTTTTTGGATATGTGACATTCTACGTGTATTAACTCTGATTTATTTCTGCACTTATTATCATATTTTCAATTATTATACCAATGGGTAGAGTAGGGTGTTACAGAGGATGCAATCACAATGTTGACCGCTACTACCACTCATGAGGAAGTTACCAATGCTCTTTGTTGTATGCATCCTTATAACTCTCCGAGTCCAGATTGTTTTCAAGGAGTGTTCTTTAAACAATATTGGCATGTTCTCAACAGCGATGTCAATAGTTTGATTCATGACGCTTTTGCCACAGGAACTTTTAACCCAACCATTGTTGAGACTCTTATAGCTCTAATTCCAAAAATGGGCAGCCCTACTCACTTTAGAGAGTTCAGGCCAATTAGTCTCTGTAATACGATGTACAAACTTATCACGAAGGTGCTAGTCAACTGATTGTGACCTTTCTTGGATAAAATTGTGGGACCTTGTCAAAGTAGTTTCCTTCCTTGTAAGGGAACAAATGATAATGCAATTATTCTTCAAGAATTTATCCATAATATGCGCACATCAAAGAGGAAAAAAGGTGACGTGACATATAAAATTAATCTTGAAAAAGCTCATGATCACATTAGTTGAGACTTTTTAAGGCAATGCTTGATTGATTTCAGATTCCCTACTAATACTATAAAATTGATTATGCACAGTATGACCACCTCTTCTTTATCTTTGATTTAGATGGGAAGTATTTGCCAACTTTCACCCCATCTAGGGGATTTCGGCAAGGGGATCCTCTATCTTCATACCTTTTTGTGATTTGCATGGAGAAATTATCCCATGATATTAACCAGGCAGTTGGTAACAATAGTTAGAAGCATATCAAGAATTTTCAAAATGGCCCATCTCTTTCTCCTTTATTCTTTGCTAATGATGTGTTGTTGTTTTCAAAGGCCATAGCCTCCCAAGTCATGTTAGTAGCCGACATCTTTACCAATTTCGCTAATGGTTCGGGCCTTAAGAGCACCTCCAATGGTGCAACCCATTTTTAGGTTCTTTGTGGGACCCACTCTTCTAAAACAACTCATTCAATTTTCACTTCAATGGTACAACTTTAAAGAACCCATATTGGGTCCCACTAGTTTACTTAAATATATTATTTATATTAAATTTATTTTATTTAAAATTATAATTTAAATATTTAAATTTAAATTACTATAAATATAAATTAAACATAAAATTAAAATTAAACATAAAATTGAAAATAATAATTTATGAATAAAATGATGAAATTGTGAGAGAGAAATTTAAAATTAAAGAGTAAATAAAAGTGAGAGAAAATAGGATTGTTATAAATTTTTGCAACAAACTTATATTTATAATAAATAAAAAAAGTTAAAAAAAATAAAATAAAACCAACAAGTTAAATAATTATTTTAATAATAAAAAAAATGAAGAACCATTGCTTATGCAAGCAACGTTCACCAGCTGGAACAACTTTTTATTGACAATTTCAATGCCAAGTTGGCAAATCAATTTGAAGAACCACCGTTGGAGATGGTCTAATGTGAATCTGGTGAAGTCCCGTGCTTTATTCTCTTCGACCAATAGGAGAACAAAGATTAATAAAATTGTCTCCATTACGGGGATCTGTAGTACATCCTCTATTGGAAAATACCTTGATTTCCCCATGATTCAGGGAGGGTGAAGCAAAGTGATTTTGACTTTATTTTGGAGAAAATGCATAATAGGTTGGCTTCTTGGAAAAATAAACTTTAAAGTAAAGTTGGGAGGCTTACTCTTGCAAAGTCTGTCATGAACTATATTCCAAATTATTACATGAAGATAGCTTGGTTGCCTCAATCCACTAGTTCTGATATTGATCGCCTAACGAGAAAATTTATATGGAAGGGTTGTAGTGACAAAGGCATTCACTTTGTGGGTTGTGATGTAATTACGAGTCCAAAGAATATAGGTGGTCTTGGGGTTCGACTTGCTCGTGAAGCAAATACTTCTATGCTAGATAAGTTGGTTTGGCAACTGCATGCAAATTCCAGAAAACTCTAGGTGGATATGATCAGAAACAAATATTCGGGTACCACTCCTTTCATGAATGTAAAGCAGAAACAAGGCTCTTTCTCTTGGAACTCTATCCAAAAAGCTAAGCCCTCTATGATGGCTACGTGTTTCAGCTAGGTAATGGTAATTCTTTCTTATGGTTCATAAATTGGACTGGCCTTGGAACCCTCAATAAACTTATTCCATACATTGATATTCATGATGTTCATCTTTGCATAAGAGATGTTATTCAGAATGGGGCCTAACAAATGAGTTTGTTGTACAAGATTCTTCCGCCCCACGTGATTGGCCAAATCCTCACTCTTCCCTTAATTACTAATGATGACATCTCTGATAGTCTTGTTTGGAAAGGGCATACAAATGAAATCTATATAGCAAATCAAGGATACAAGTGGCTTCTACATCGGAGAAATGGGCTTGGTAGTGGTGTCATTACCTTAGATTGTAATTGGATTTGGAAATCCTATGCACCAGAGAAAATTAATTTTTTTTACATGGACGACGTGTCACAATTCTCTTCCTACTCTTGCTCTGCTTCATAGAAGAGGTACGTTTGCATCCTCAACGTGTCCTCGGTGTCAACATCCGATGGAAGATATTTTCCACAGTCTGCATGATTGCAACCTTTTGGCCAAGCTTTGGCATTATCTTGGTGTGCACGATACAAATTTCTTCACAGAGTCTAATGTCTACACGTGGCTCCGACATGGTTTCACCTAGAAGGATCCTTCCTTGTTTATTTCGGCAGTTTGGTAGTTGTGGAGGGCACGCAACACCATAATCATTACTAATGAAGACTTCACTTTCTCTACCTTGCAATACAGGACTCAAAAATATGTTGCATTACTTAAGATTTGCAAACATGTTGTTGTGAGTAATATCAACGTCCCCCGCGGGGTCTCTTGGCATCCAAGTAGGATGGATTGTATCGTCTTAAATACTGATGGTAGTAGCTTGGGAAACCCCTGTCCTTCTGAATTTGGGGGGCTTCTTCGTAGATCAGATGGCTCTTGGATCAAAAGTTTCACATGTTATATTAGAATTACAAACAACTTGCATGATGAGCTTATGACTCTTCTGAAAGGTCTTCAAATCGCTTGGGAGGATGGCCACCGAAACTTAGTTTGCTATTCAGACTCTCTAAATGCTATCCAACTTTTTAATACTTCTCTCAACCAGTAGCATGCCTACGCGTCTATCATAGCTTTGATTCAGAAATTGATGAAGCGGCCTTGACAATTTTCTTTGATTCACACTCTTCAGAAAGAAAACATGTGTGCTGATATATTGACAAAGATGGGATTTTCAATGGTTCAACCGTTGATTCTGATAAAACACTCTTCTTCTAACCTTCTTCTCTTACGGTCAAATATTAGATAGAAAGAGATATTTTGTCCTTAATCTTCTTTTGTTTTGTTTAATTACCATTCCATTACCAAAAACAAAAACAAAAAAAGCAAAAATATTTGATGAAATATTGTTATTAGTTATCACCCAGAAAGTACTGTAGAAGGAATCCTTGATCTCATGGAGGCACGACCCATCTACATCGCTATCAATGGCACGCTATTTCCCATGTTTCATTATAGATTCCCAAAATATCATCGAAAAGATTATGCTGTTAAGTTTTCATCGAAAATAATATCAACATTATAGTAGTTGGTACTATAACTAAATTTTACCCACAATATTAATAGCTGTTAGGTTTGTGTGGATGATCTAATAATAACAGAAAACATCACTACACACACAACACAACACACATGTTTCTATTTTTTTTTATTAAAAAACAAAAAACAAAAGACCACACAACACTCAACATCAGTTTTTGTTTCAGAACACAAGAATCATTCCGAAAACCTAAAAACCAAACCAATGGATTTGAATTTCTCTCCTTCGATCAACAACAACACAATCCCCGTGAATGGAACAATCCCTGTTTCTTCCACCTTCGCCACAGCCACCACCCCTTTCGAAAACCCTCCCCCGTCCAACGACTCCGGTGACCGGAAACACATAGCTTTATGGCCGGGGATGTACCATTCTCCGGTCACCACTGCTCTTTGGGAAGCAAGGACCAAAACCTTCGAGAGACTTCTTGACCCACCAAGAGATGCTCCTCCACAAAGTGAATTGGTTACCAGAACACCCTCACAGAGTAGGACCAGTATTCTGTACAATTTTTCCTCTGATTTTGTTCTTAGAGAACAGTATAGAGATCCTTGGAATGATGTCAGAATTGGCAAGTTGCTTGAAGATCTTGATGCCTTGGCTGGAACCATTTCTGTTAAGGTGCTTACATTTTTTGAATTTTTTTCAGGTTTTTCTAGGAGTTTGTTATATGAGTATTGTTGTTATAGGTTTTTGTTAAGTTGTTTTCTCTGTGTTGTGGAACAGCATTGTTCTGATGAAGATAGTACAACAAGGCCACTTATACTTGTGACTGCTTCGGTTGATAAGATTGTACTAAAGAAACCAATTAGTGTCAACATTGATCTTACAATTGTTGGTTCTGTTATATGGGTTGGACGCTCCTCGATAGAAATTCAACTCGAGGTTACTCAATCAAAACAAGGTACATTTCTTGCGGCTCGGTCTCACACATAACTTACATTGTGTAATTGATATGTACAAACTTAAAACTAGTTTAGTTTCTCAATCTCTCTGCGTGTGTTTGGTTCTGCGGTGAATAAAATTGATTTTCAGTAAATTGATTATGTAAAATTGATTCAGACTAAAAGTGAGTTGAATGTAAAGTGATTTATATTTGAATAAGTCTAAAATATTAAACCACACTTGTAGAGGACGGTGATTCAGACGCGGTAGTACTAACAGCAAACTTCATATTCGTTGCTCGAGACTCAAAAACTGGGAAGGCTGCACCTGTGAATCGGCTTTCACCAGAAACTGCTCGCGAGAAACTTCTTTTTGAACAAGCTGAAGCAAGAAACAGTTTGAAAAAAAGGAAAAGAGGAGGAGAAAAGAAAGATCATGAGAGTGGGGAAGAAAAAAAACTTAAAGATCTATTGGCTGAGGGAAGAATTTTCTGTGACATGCCAGCTTTAGCCGACCGAGACAGCATTCTTCTAAGGGATACCAGCCTTGAGAATTCCTTAATATGCCAGCCACAGCAGAGGAACATCCATGGTAGAATATTCGGAGGTTTCTTGATGAATCGTGCGTTTGAATTGGCTTTCTCAACAGCTTATGCCTTTGCTGGATTAGTTCCGTACTTTCTAGAAGTTGATCATGTTGATTTCCTCAGACCTGTGAGTATTTTTCTTCATTCATACGAAAACAATTCTGTATTAATAAGCACAACTTGCACAATTTTTTTAAATTAACCATTGCGCAGGTTGACGTGGGCGATTTCTTGCGTCTCAAATCCTGCGTTCTGTACACTGAACGTCACGATCCTGATCAGCCACTTATCAATGTTGAAGTTGTTGCTCACGTTACAAGACCCGAGCTACGATCTAGCGAGGTTAGTCTAACTGATCTTTCATTAGTTTAACAGCTGTAATTGGTTCAAAAACTTTTCTCATTATCTGTTATTCTTGTGCATCATGTGAACACAGGTATCAAACACTTTCCATTTCAGTTTCACCGTCCGTCCAGAGGCAAAGGCTATGAAAAATGGATTCAAACTTCGAAATGTAGTACCGGCAACAGAAGAAGAAGCGCGCCGGATATTAGAGCGTATAGACGCCGACAACTTGAATGAATTCTTCAGAACATAAAAAACTCAACAGCAATTAACTAGTTAAAATGTGCACCACTAGTTATATATTAGCAGAATCTAAAACAATCTGATGTAATGTAATAATTCTGCTGTCAAGTTATTGAAGGCACAAGTTTGCCTTGTATAACTACTAGCATTATAGGGATTTGAATTTTATAGAACACTATTCTGCTTAGGCAAATTATATATGAATATGATTTTAGTGTTTACTCATGTTTTCAAGCAGCTTTGTGACCCTAAGAACTGAGTATTTGTAAGTAGGAAAGTTAAGCTTAAAATATTAAATGAATGGGAGGAAAATCAATCAATTTTGTTCTAAAGATAATATCAACGGTGGATATAGTGGATGTCACATTTATTAGGTTAATATCAATATATCAAGTAATACAAACAAAAGTGTTTTTGGATAAAGTAGTTCAAGTCTTAATCAGATCGTTATTTACAATTCAGTTCACTTCGTTATTTTGGTCTATTTAGTCCACTAGATGACACTATGCAACTGAAAAATTCTTGATCAATTTAGATGAATAAATTATTTTAAGTATGCAATTAAAAAAAAGTGTGGTAAATAGTTTATTTTTACCATAGGAATTGTTTGAGAATTTAACTTACCACCCCATTTATATCTGACATTTCTATAGTTTTAAATTTTTAAAATTGTCCCTGATAAAAATTTGAATCAAAGTCTATATTGATGAAGGAGAGTTATAGCAATGATGGTCATGTAACGTCAGAAGACCAAGAGACTTTTCTTAATGGCATATTTTAATGGAAGACTATAAAAAGAGACTCTCACATGAGGGTTAAGCAAGACACAATCATCTTGAGACAATACACAACACAAGTGTAGTTCTCAAATCCCCAAATATCCCTCGCGATATATACTGTGTAGTTCTTCTTGTCCAGGACAAGGAGAATTAGCACTTTTGGTGTATCTAAGCATTTTTGGCTAGAACAAATATAAATATTAATTGAAATATTCATTTACATGTGTTCAAATGAAATATGTTTTTAAGTAGGCTAACAGGTTAGTCAAGTCTTTAAAAAGCTCAAGCTCAAGCCTAAAAATAAGCTTATGATGGATTACATGTTAGGCTTAGGCTTTGATATTTTTAGCATGTCGGGGTTAGACTTGGTAAAGCCTAACTTGGCTCAGCCTATAATCACCCCAAATCACAACTCTAAACACTATTAAAATACCCAACTCTTTATTTGAGGCATTGCGTAACAAAAAAATAGAAAAAAAGTTATGGACTTATGGAGGCACTAAACAAGAATAATACTTGAGAATTGATTTCTCTACCAAATAGAAAGAAATTTGCAGGGTGCAGATGGGTATACACTATAAAATATAAGGCTTATGGATTTATTGAGAAGTATAAAATAAGATTGGTTGCCAAAGGCTTTACCCAAATCTGTGGAATAGATTCCTCACAGACATTTGCTTCAGTTGCTAAAATGAGTACCATAGAGTGATATTATCTTTAGAAGCTAATTACAGTTGAAATTTACATCAATTTAATGTGAAAAATGTCTTCCTTCATGGAGAACTTGAAGAATATGTGTAAATAAATGTACATTTTGAATATCGTTAACTTACTACCACCAACATAGTGTGCAAATTAATATATGTGTGTGTGTGTGTGTATGCGCGCGCGTGCGTGCGTGCGTGTGTGTGTGTGATTATCAAACATTCTGAGTCAAAGGGAGTAACAATGTTATTTGTGTATATCTATGACATTATAATAACAGATGATGATGAGACGAAACAACATCTATTAGACGAACATTTAGCCAAGTCATTTTATATTAAGACCTTGGGAAAATTGAAGTAATTTATGGGAATTAAATTTGTCCACTCTAAGAAAGAAATCTTTATATCTCAACAAAAATACATTATTGATCTTTTGCAAGATACAGGTAGGACAATATGCAAGTCTGCAAGTACACTAATTGATTCAAGTGTAAAGTTTGGAAACATGGTAGAAAACATTTCGCTTGATACGAAAATGCATCAAATATTAGTTAAAAACCTTATATACACATCACATACTAGATCTGATGTTACTTTTGTTGTAAGCTTATTCACCTAAATCATGCACCAACCAAAGGAGGATCATTTACAAGTTTTGCTTTGAATTGTGCAATATCTAAAAGGAACTTAGGTAGAAGAATTTTGTTTAAACAAAATGATATTGTGTGTCTTGAAGCATATACTAATGTTGATTATGCTAGGTCAATTTTGGTCTGAAGATCAACTATAAGATATTATACATTTTTTTATGAAAATCTTGTTACTTGGAAGATGTTTTGGACCGAGAGGAGGCCCGGTAGACCAAGTTCCAATTCATTTGACACTCTACTCAACTCAAAGTATAAAAACAATTCATCTGTTAAAAGTAAGGTACAATCTTTCATCTCTAATTTTTACTATACTCATATTGAATCTTGAACTAACATAGGTGTTGGATTGTTAACCATGCAAATCCACCTCGTGTCATTGTAAAGGCGTACAAAGAGTCTATGTTTTGTGAGAGATCGTATCTAAAATTTGATTTCGACCATAATAAGCTACTAAAAACTAGAAAGTGTGAACTGTGATTATATCTATTCCTTTTTGGTCATCAGTTCTTTTTTTTATTCATCGATTTACCCTATGTTTGCTTTTGTGTTTATAAGAATAAAATTTGTATGTTTGGAAGACTTTTCATTTTCCAACTTCCCGTTTATCAGGTTAAAATAGCCTCAAGATTTGATTTTAAATGGACAAACGCTGATCCAAACAGATGCTCAATTAGGTTGGGTTGAATTCGATTTTTTCCCGTAAATTTCTTAATGCACCCTATATATTACTTTAGCACCACATGAAAATACTAAAATGCCCCAGATTTCGGAAATGCATCTCTGAACACACCCAATTTTGAATAAACGTTTAAATATTCTAGAGATTCATCTGAAGGTGGGAAAATACTTAGAAAGGGGGGTTGAATAAGTATATAGAAAAACTTATAGTAATAAAAACTCAAGGATTTTTATCCTGGTTCGTTGAACTCAACTACTCCAGTCCACCCTATCAAGAGTGATTTGCCTTTCTCAACAAGGACTTAATCCACTATTAAATCAACTGATTACAATAGCAAACACTAATATCAACTGTTCTTAGTCTTCTTAAGAACTACTGATCCCAACTGGATCTTCTTAAGGATCTTTTACAATCAAATGTAAGAATAATACAAGTGTTTAAATTGCTTCTAATTAAGCTATATCACAATTGTGATTTATCACTTAAGATTTAAGAACTATGAAATAAATTCAGCTAGAGATAATGATTTGTATGAGAGCTTGTAATGAATTTCTTTCAAAGATTTCGTCAACTGAAGAAGATGGATGGAGTCTTGCTTTTATAGGCACAAAGGTCCAAGAAGTCTTTCACGTTGAAGGTTGTGTACCAAAAAGGTCTGAGCCTTTTTGTCTTCACATCACATGACTTTTCCTAGAAGTAGAATGCACAGAAAAATCCTTTTTGTCTGTGTTCTTGTGTCTAGCATAAATGAGGAAAGAGTCGTTTGGCCATTCCAATGGACATAACTTTGAATTCTTCTTCAACAAGTTTCAGCAAAGTATCAGAGCTTTGACTGATCAGAGCCTTCTGATGTTCATCAGAATTTGTTGAATCAGAGTCTTTGCAGCAAGTGTGCTTTCAGCGTGTAATTGTTCAGAGCAGAGTTTGGGATCAGATCCTCAGTACTGGAAGCGTTAGTACTATCAGAGTCTTCTGAAATAACTGTGCTTGAAACTCTTCATACAGAATTCTTCAATGCTTCAGATGCTTCTGGCTTCTGCTTCAGATTCTTCTGTAGCTTCTGCTTCAGATCCTTCTGTAGACAGTGCTCAGAATCTTCTGTAGACAGCATTCAGATTCTTCTAAGAGATGCTTCAGAGCCTTGCATAATTTCATGTTCAGATCTATTTTGCTTCCAGAATAATATTCATTTTAATATCTGCAGCAAACAATCTTAAACAATTTTTAGAGTATATAATTCTTTAATAAAAAATTTCATAAGAGTTATCATCAAAATATAGAGATATTATTAAGAACCAATCTGTGTTCTAACAGCATCTTCAAAATTATTTCAGAAATGCATCTCCAGAAGGTATTGGAGCCTAAATCGCGCTAGAACCCTTCTCCTTCCTCATGTCTAAAAAACACAAAGTTTGCTCAAACTCTCTCAGTGTTTTCCATCAACCAACTCCCAAATCAAACAACTAAGTTTAAAGGTTCTATAATTAACATCAAGTGCATCAGAGACATCGTCAAAGGCATTAAGTAAACTCTAAATTTGTAAGTTTTTTGATGTTTTAAAAAGTTTTTGAGTTTGTGTAAATGATTCGAAGTTAATTATTAAGGTAAGAAATGAGTAGAAATTGCATAAATGATAGTTTAGACATAATGTTAAACATGTTTGTTGGCTGAAAATGATGATTAAACCATTATTTTTTAGTGTTTGCATGTATGCATTATCGCCATTGACGGACCTGAAGAGTTATAAAAAATAACGGAGATGCATCTCCGAAATTTTTCAACGTTTAAGTTTCCCAATAACCAGAGATGTATCTTTGGAAATCAGCAGTCTATTTTATGTTTTGCTTTTCTTACTAGTAGCATTTCTTGCTTGCACGAATTATCTAGTTTAATTTTACTTATAGGAATTATGGCTGATAGACATGATTGAGTGAGACACGGGAGGATTACACAACATGCATTAGTGCGGGAGAAAAGTCAGGTTTAGGAGACTCCTATTCACTCTAGCCATGCGGAGACATCTACTTATGGGGCTCATGCTTCTTCATCTTTTTCTTCCCATAGGAGGCGGGTTTCACCTAATGACGAATCACTTCTTTCATCCTCCCGTAGGCGCCAGGACTCACCTATTCAGGTGCCAGAGGTGCCTGAATCACTGATGATGCTTATGAGTCAGTGCCACCTCTGGCTGCTGATGTTGTTAATCCAGTTCCACCTCCAGATGGTTAGGCTGTCGAGGATGCTAAGCTAGAGGCATTTGGAGAAGGTCTTATAGTCTATAGAGTTGTCACTACTATCTTTGTATCCAAACCATACTGCCAGACATATCTGAGACGTAGATGTAGCATTAGTTAGATTCATTCTTTTTCATTTATATTTATTAATATATTATAAGTTTCTAAGATTGATTTATTTTTTTGTAGAATTATGATCCACTAAAGATTATTAGCCATGGACGGAAGATTACTAGCTTGCATCAGCCGAATGAGGAGTGGTTTCAGGCAATTTTGTCCCTATCTTGGACGAAGGACTTATGCATGACTGGTTATATTATGGTCAACCACGGGATGTTGAATACATTTTTGGAGAGATAACACATCGAAGAGCCAAAGGAGGCATAAGAGATGTAGTCCGACATACATAGTAGTGCAGTAGTATATAGTAGTTGTACTTTGGATTCATTATTGTATTTTATTTCCACTTCATGCAACTTTCTCGTGTATTTCAAATTTATTTATATATGACATTTTTGGACCATCTAGATTTATATGTCATTTTTTGCATATCGATTTTATGGTTTAAATCTCGTCACATAACATGATACATAAAGTTTATAAATCTTCATGTGAATAAACATAAAAAAAACACAACATGCATTGTTCTAATAGGTTACTGAGATGTATCTTCGTAAAATAAACGGATATGCATTTTCGGGACAATAAACGTGTAAAATGCCTTCTGAGTGAGTTGCATGATGTATGCTTTAAAATATGACGGAAATGCATCTCCGACTCATTTAAAGTTTCAATGTGCGTCCAGAGGTGCATCTTTGAAGTCTAGGGGGCATTTTGGGTTATCTAGATGGTGTTTTTCCACCCCATAGGATGGACTAAGAAATTCCCTTTTTTCCATCCTTAATAAATGTGGTTGCTCTGTCAATGGAGATTGGGTTTTGTGTCGGTGTAAAAGTATTGTAGAAGGGATCCTTGATCTTATTGAAGCACAACCCATCCACAGTGCTACAAGTGAGACTCTCTTTTCCCATGTTTCATAATAGATTTCTCAAAATTTCAACAAAAAAAATTTTGTTGTTAAGTTTTCATCAAAAAAATATCAGCATTATTGTAGTTGGTACTATATCTAAAATTTTCCCATAGTAATAATAATTCTTAGGTTTGTGTGGATAATCTAATAATAACATAAAACATCACCCCCACACAAACACAACACACATGTTTATATTTTCTTTATTAAAAAAACAAAAAACAAAAAACCACACAACTCTCTACATTAGTTTTTGTTTTAGAACACTAAAATCATTTAGAAAACCTAAAAATCAAACCAATGAATTTAGTCCCTAATTTTAGCATTTAATTTTATTTCATTGCATCCTCCAACACTTATATTTTGTTGAATCTTAAGGGGTGAATTTAGTTTCCACATTACTTAAAGATATGACATGTATTGTGTTTATAACTGAGGGATAATCATCACCATACAACTCAATTTAATAGAGATGAAATAAACTCAACCCAAATTTTAAGATTGTATCAAATCCTATTTTAGATCGATTGTTGGGTTTCCTGCATTGTCAATGCTTCAATCTCATTAAAACCCAAGTTTAAGGGGGTGTTGGAAATTTTTGCTTCATTGCAATCTATCCATAATCACCTAACTATGACTAGGGTGTACGTGGGTTGGTCTGGGTTGAGTTTGGACAAACCTAATACTCAATCCATATATGACACTCTGATTTGAGTGAGGTAAAATAATCACTTGTTATATCAATGAACTGGTTTGAGCAAATCCACTAATTTTTTGGTTTGGTTAGCTTGAGTAATGGATTTCCCAAATAATTTTTCTATTTCATGTTAAATTTAATAGAATTGGATAGACACAAGTTATAGCATATTATTATATTGAAAATTAATCGATAATGATAAGAACGGTGTACCTTGTAGAATTTGAGAGATGTCCATCAAAAGAGTGAGTATGAGATAATTACTACTCTCATTGTCGTTTAGGATTTTCAGAGTATGTTAATCATTTAATGGAGCAATGCTTAAATAGCTAAAAGAATGAGGACAAAAACCTCTCATTGGGCTTAACTGAATGGTTCAATCCATCACGGTCTATTTAGGCACAAAACTCAATCAAACAATTCATCTATTTAGTGTTTAATAACAGTGGACCATAATATAATTAATTGATGATTATTTATGTAAATCCATGTTTAATTAATTAAATAATTAATCTAACAATATCCCACTTGGATTACAATAATTAATTATTAAAAAATATTTATTTTAATATTATAATATCAATAATGATCAAAACACTAATCAATCAAAAAGAAGTAAATTTCAACGCTACAGAAATTGTATCCAATAGGGAAGATAAACCATACATGTTAAAACTCACAATTTTACATAAAGAATGATGAACTTAGAGTAATATATTTAAGTTAAGAATAATATGTAATAAAGAATGGCCCAAGCATATGAAAATGCTATTGGTAAAGTTCCACTAACTCAAAATATCATAAGACTTACTCATGTGTATAAGTCTATGGTTAGTGATTATACTAATGAGTTTTAAATTATAAGTCATAGAATATCCACATAGGTCTAAGAATAGTAATTACATATAGGGATACCCTATTACGAAAGTAATTACATTTAATCATAAGTATCTTCATAACACAATATCATACTCGATAGGAGTATTGATATTTACTTGGACTTTCATATTTTAGACCTCAAGAGTGTGGATGTTGAATATAGAATAACACAATATTATTGTGTGCTAAATAATTATTGTGTCTTTTCAATACTGACCTAAACATCAAATTATGATGCTTTCTGAGATTAAAAGAATAATATATATCTCAGTATAACAGAATAAGACCTCTTATTTTGAAGACCTTTTAGAAATTTCATATTTACAATCGGATTTCAACTTAGAATAACTTTCATATTATTCAAGCAATAGCTATAAATCGTATCCACAAGGCTCTGATACCAATTGTTAAATTTAATAGAATTGGATAGACAGAAATTATAGCATATTATTATATTAAAATTTTATCGATAATGATAAGAACAGTGTACCTTGTAGGATTTGAGAGACGTTCATCAGAAGAGTGAGTATGAGAGGATTACTACACTCATTGTCGTTTAGGATTTTCAGAATATGTTAATTATTTAATGGAACAATGCTTAAATAGTTAAACGGTTGATGGTAGAGACCTCTCATTAGACTTAACTTAATGGTTCAATCCATCACAGTCTATTTAGGCACAAAACTCAATCAAACAATTCATCTATTTAGTGTTTAATAACAATATACCATAATATAATTAATTAATAATTAATTATGTCAATACATGTTTGATTAATTAAATAATTAATCTAACATTTTATTAATATCAAATAACCAAATGTGTTAAGTATTAACAAGTGTGAGTAGGGTGGATAATACTCCCACATTGGATAGAAATGTGGTGACTTGAGCATTTATAAGTGAGAGAACCTATACACCTATCACCTTAAGGTTTTGGATGAGTATGTGGTGTGTCTCTCACAAAGGTTGCTCTAGAAAAAAGTTTCACTATGTTAAATGCTCCCTAGTTGAAAGTCCAACAGTGGTATCAGAGCCTTTGGTTCGAATAAAGGGAACGACTTACTTGTATCGAAAGTTTCCGCTTAAGGGAGAGCTTTGAGATAGACTCACACTTGAGGGAGAGTGTTAATTCTGTGTGAGAGAACCCATAGGTTGCTCTAGAAAAAAGTCCCACTATGTTCAATGCTCCCTAGTTGAAAGTCCAACAAAATGATGACTCGTCACATTTTTTAATAAAAGTTACTCAACATTTTAATTTTCTTTAACAAAAATTATATAGTCTATTTATACTATTTTTTAGCATTATAAAATAATAAATAATAACATCAACTAATTAAAATTATTATAGAATATTAGTAAGAAACTAAAGTTACATGACATAAAATCGTATTAACATCAAAATAATCAAAGAGTGGAACATCCAAAATTAGTTAAAGTCATAGTTTTCTAAAATAGTAAATGTTAAAGAAACTAAAATTGCAACAATTAAATTAATATTCTCCAAAACCATTAAAATTGTAATAGTAATTGTTTGATTAGTAAGTAGTGGATTTTTTGGGTTCGAATATGATTTTACCTGAAACCCGATTTTTTAAATGGATTTTTACTACTCTTTTCTAGTCCTTTTTTATTCTATTAAGTTGGACACAGTTGCATGATATCCGTCAATATGTTAGAAGAATGATTTCAAGTACTTATCTTTGACATATTCATGTATGTTTGTTTTTCACTTTCTATGGTTAAGTCTAAAAAAAAAATTGGATTTATTGCCTAGATAAACTCTATAATCAATATTGAACACTTGATTCTAGAGTCACTAGCCATATGACACACTTACCACACACTTTTTTTTTACTTATTCACCTTGTCCTAGCAAAAGAAAAATATACACCACATATGATACTCTTATAATTATAGCTAGTCAAGAAGATGTCTAAATAAGGTCATCTATAATCTTTCTAAATGTTATTTATTTTTAAATTGTCCACTAAACTAATTTTTGTACAAAAACTCATGATGGACCTATCATGTAATGTTGTTTTTTATAACAATTATTGTATTTTTCAAGAAGAGAATTCAGGAAAAATAATAAGGAATGGAATGATTTTTATTACTTTGATAACTAGAATATTCTTCAAATCTATTAAGTAATAACAACTCTTTTTATTCAGAACCAATTAAAATCAATAGGGAAAATGTCATTTTGGACCATTGTCGCATTGATCATCATTCATTTAGAGTTATAAAACAACTATTTTCTTCATTTTAAATTTTTTAGATTTGGAGTCTTCGTTGTGAGGTATGTCAGCTCGCTATACACAAGCGTGTTTCTTTTTCAATCAATAACCAAATGAATATTTTTCCATTTTTTTAATTTATATTGTCAGATGTTCTAAATATATCAGGTGTTCGTTGGTTTGTAATATTTATTGATGATTGCACTCACATTATTTGGATTTACTTGTTAAAACAAAAATCTGAAGTTTGTTTTTTGTTTCTTCACTTCTTCATTATGCTTAATAATCATTTTGGTGTGAGTATTAAGATAATTAGGTGTGATAACACTACATATTACTTTAACCACAATCTTAATTCTTTCTTCCAAAAATAAGGTATCGTTCACAAGTTTTCATGTGTTAAGACTCCCCAACAAAATGAGATTGTTTAAAGAAATAATGAGCATTTGTTAGGTCAAACACGTGTTATAACATTCCAAAATATGGTTCCTGGGAAAATTTAGAGCGAAGTTGTTTTAACTACATCGTATCTCATAAATAGTTTACCATTTATTGTGCTTGCCTCTAAAACTATTATGAAAGTCATATCATCATTCTATCCTAATGTATGAACTTCCTATAATCTCACTCCTAGTAGAGGAAATTTGATTCTAGAGCCTTAAAATATATCTTTATAGGATGCTCTCCCACTCAAAAAGGTTACAAATCTTATTTTCTTTCATCTCAAAAATTCTGTCTCTTGAGATTACAACCATGAATAAGAAATTTACTCACTTCAAACTCATTTTCAATGGGAGATATAAGTAAGGTAGATGTGTCTCTTTTGCTTCCTGGCCTTACTTTCGAAGCAAAATTTAAGATTGGAACTAGTGGTGACAAGATTGAAACAGAACTTGATACTGAAAAAATGAAAATGTTGAAACTGATTTAAAATATGAAAATAATTTAGTGTATACAAGAAAAAAGATCATTCTTGAATCTACTCATATCTAAGAGTCTAATATGACATTACATGAGGTAAATTTCCTTGACCCTTCAACAAATAGTGATACAATTTTTGAATTTTTTTCATGAACATGAAATGGAAACCAACTTACTACAACTATACACTATAAAGATTCACATATTCCAACTGTAATTAAAAAATCTATCATAATTTGTACCAAAAGGTCATTTTACCCTATATCTAACAACCTAAATTTTGAACATTTTTCACTCACCAATAGAGTCTTCTTCACAATTCTAAACACTATAACAATACTCAAATCTTTACCTAAGTCATTGTCTAATAAAAATAGAAACAAGTCGTGGACTTGGAGATGGAAGCAACGAATAAGAACAATACTTAGAAATTGGTTTCTCTACCAAATAAAAAGAAATGTGTAGGGTGTAAATGAGGATACACTGTAAAATACAAGACTAATGAATCAATTGAGGGGTATAAGGCAAGATTTGTTTCTAAAGGGTTCCCCTAAAATTATGGAGTAGATTACTCAAAGACATTTGCTCTAGTTGCTAAAATGAAGATCATATGGTGAAATTATCTTTAGCAGCTAACAGTAATTGAAATTTACATCAATTTGATGTGAAAAAGATCTTCCTTCATGAAGATCATAATAAGATATCTAAATGGATGTATTACTACCGCCAACACTGTGTGAAAATTAAAAATAAAAAGACTTTATATGCGATAAAGCATTCACCACAAGCTTGGAAGATTCGCCAAAGCTATGGTAGATTTAATCTTCAGAAGAAAGTCAATTAGATCATACTATATTTACCAAACATTATGAAATAGGGAAAGTAACATTGTTATTGGTGTATATAAATGACATTATAGTAACATATGATGGTTGTTGGGAGTTTTTTTTCATAAGGGAGAATTGAACATTGTGAGACTTCTTTTCTTGAGCAACACCTTTGTGAGAGACACACCACATAATCATTCAAAACCTTAAGGTTATAGGTGTATGGGTTCTCCCACTTATAAATGCTTAAGTCTCCATATTTCTAGCCAGTGTGGGACTATTACCCATACTACTCACACTTGTTATGCTTAACACTCCCCCTCAAGTATGAATCTTTCTACAATGCTTCCATAATGCTCCCCCTTAGGCGGAAGCTTCATCCACATACACTTGTATCGCCGTTGACAATCTTCAACGAGACACTTAATCCACTGTCTGTGGGGATACTTTTGATACAAGTGAGTCGGTCCATCATTCAAACCAAAAGCCCATGATACCGCTGTTGGGGAAATTTTCACTAGGGAGCATTGAACATTGTGAGATTTCTTTTGTTGAACAACACCTTTGTGAGAGACACACTACGCACTCATCTAAAATCTTGAGGTTATAGGTATATAGATTCTCCCACTTATAAATGCTCAAGTCTCCATATTTCTAGCTAATGTGAGACTATTACCCATATTACTCGCACTTGTTATACTTAACAATTGTGAGAAGGAACATCAATTGTTAGAAGAACACTTAGCCATGAAGTTTGAGAGACCTTGGGAAAATTGAATTATTTTATGGGAATTAAAGTTGTACACTCTAAGAAATAAATCTTCTTATCACAACAAAATGCATATTATTGATCTTTTACAAGAGATGGACAAGGCAACATTCAAGCTTGCAAGTACAACAATTGATTCGAGTGTAAAGTTGGAGAACATAGAATAAAATATTATAATTGATAAGAAAATGCATCAAAGATTAGTTAAAAAAAACTTATGTACATATCGCATATTATACTTAATGTTTCTTTTGTTGTAAGTTTAGCCAAACAATTCATGCACCAACCAAAGAAGATTCATTTACAAGTTGCGCTCTGAATTGTGCAATATCTAAAAGGAATTCTAAGTAGAGGAATTTCATTTGAACAAAATGAAAGTGTGGGTCTTGAAGTATATACTAATGTTGACTATGCAAGGTCGATCTAGATAGGAGATCAAATATAAGATATTATACTTTTCTAGGTGGGAGTCTTGTGACTTGAAAGAAGAAAAAATAAAGTGTTGTATCCAAATCTTCTGTTTAAACGGAGTTCAGAGCAGTGGCACATGAGATATGCGAATTAATATGATTGAAAATGATCTTAAAAGACTTAAAAATAAAGAGTAATGAATCAATGATACTGTATTATGATGATAAATTTGCTATTAATATAACCCATAATTAAACGGAGTATGAAATAACTAGGCATGGCAACATAACTCATACCCGCAGGTATCCACCCGAACTCACCATGAAGTTAACGAGGAAAACTCGCTTTTTAGGTTTGGATTTGGGTTAGAGTTTTTCCCAATCAAAAAATATGGGATGGGTCAGAGTAACGGGGACACTAGTACCCACCCCGAACCCGCCCCCAAATCGGCCCTGTTTATTTCATTATGTACATTATTATTTAATTTTGTTAATTTGAAATATTAAATCTGTGGCCAATGTTTTGATATTTTAATTTGTATTCATTATTTAAAATATTTGAAATGTATGTATTTAAGTTTTTGAGATTGTTTTATTTATTATTTGTAATGTAATTTGATTTTAGAAAAAATAAATATTTTTATTAAAAAAATTGATTTTATTAAATGAGTGGAAGTGAGACAGAAATACTCGAATCCAACATGAATTAGTTTGGGACGGATTTGAGTTTTAATTTTCATTTCCGTTTGAGTTTGGGATGGAGAATGGAAATTGTTTGGAGATTCAAGTTTAGGTTTAAAGGAAATATAAATCGTCCCCGACCCAGCCGTTGTCATGCCTAGAAATAATCAAACATATTAAAATTGTAAGATACTTCATCCAAGAAAAGTTATATTTTGGTATTATTTGAACTCCATATGTTTCTATTCGATACAAGGTTGCAAATCTTCTAACTAAAGAATCGAACAACAATAACTTTGAAAATATTATTTCTATATTAAAAATAGGGTTATATATATTTATGATTCTCCTAAATATTTTAAATTTTGTTTTTAATTTTTCAATATATGTTTTTAAAAAATGGTCTTCCAAAAAAATGTATCCACTAAAAGGGTGGATGAAAAATTATAGGAGAACCATTCTTTAAACGAAATATTTTAAAAGATTAAAAACGAAATTAAAAATATTTAATAAAACTACAAACATATTTAACTCTTAAAAGTAAGATATTTATTCAGAAGAAAAGTAGTATAAATAATTTACTTTTACTACATTTATTTTATTACTATTTATTATTGATAATAATAATTTATATCCAGATTTTTAGTCTTTAATTAGACTTATTAGATTAGAACGAATTCCAGTAAATTTACCATTCGAATTTTTCAGTTTGAGGGAGAATGGTATAAATAATTTAGGGTTTGCATATAATTCAGGTACCAAATAGCTTGCACAAATTTGTCAGAAAAAAGAAGTTTGAACAGCATTTATAGCGAAGAAAAAAACGGATTAACCAATTAAAAATAGCGGGTCCCATTTTATCACGGGTTAGCCTCAAACAAAAACATTAAAAGTTTCTCTTACAAAAATTGAAAAAAAAATACCTCGAGCCCCTTGCACAATGTGAATAGAAATAGAACAATTGCACCCTCCTAGAAATGAAACATTGTTTCTATTTTCTATTGTCACTGATAAAGAAATTGCAAAACCAATTACAGAAAATACAAAACAGCATTGTAAATCCCAATTCAAAGCAAAGGTTCTCTCCAATTGAAAAACTCTATTTACAAGCTACAATAACAACATCATATAATAATACATATCCTATTCATACTAAGTTTCTCTATATATTCTACATAGACAGAAATGATTTAAGCTAAGGTGATGTACTTTCATCATCTGAAGAGATACGACAATGCTTCCTTTCATGTAATCCAGGAAGAGGTTGTGGAAGCATTGGATTAACCGGAACAGGAAACTTATGAGCCGAGCTAACACTAGTTCGCTCGTTTATCATACCGACTTCTTTGCAGACACGGTCGAGAACCGCTATAAAATCTCTTACGACCAAGAAGATTCTAAATGGATGAGCTTCTTCCTTTGATAAGTTCCCATGAAAATATTCTGTAACCTCCTTCACAAGAGTCAAAGCAACACTTTCTTGTGCTTGAAGTTTCATGATTTCGTCGTCGGCCATTCTAACAAAATTGTTCATTGATTCTGTGAATTTTTTACTGGTTTCATCCAATCCCGCCTTTTCGATTAATTGCACAATCTCGGCTATGTTTCTAGCTCCTTTGGAAAGTTTAGAGACATCGCTGCTGAGAAGTTCGGAATCCATAGTAGCGGCCCTTTTTACGTTTGATAACTCGGAACTCAGATTAGAAACAACTTGTAGGCCAAGTCTCCTGCAATTAACATCATCAGTCAAAGTAGAGTTTGTAGTTTGATTAGTAGAAGAGAGACGAGCGCCTTCGGTTCTGATAATTTCCTGTACGACAAAATGCAGTAGAGTGGTTTTCCCGTCTGCACCTTTGACATCAGCCAACTTGAGAAGTGTATCGAGTTTGTAGGCCTCCGCATCACCGCGATTTGTTCCCACGTTCATTCGGTTCCCAGTTTTAAGTACAGCTTCTAGAAGCTTCAAGAACATTCTACAATTTCGCAACTCTTCACAGGCAACCTGAAACAACGAACCGTGAGATTGAACAATACTAGACTTTGCTCGTCCTCAAACAAATGAATAAACACAATTGACTGTTTGGATGAATACCTCGAGTGTTTGAAATGATTTTCTAAGATACTCTATTTCAGATTGAAAGTTGACCATGTAAAGCATTGCTTCAACCCTTTTGAATGCAAAAGGTATATCGAGCACCGCCTTCAAAAAGTTCACAGCAAGATCAAGCTTGGTCGGCGAGTCATCTTTATGTTCCTTTAGTTTACGTTCTTCTTCCTTGGTTGGTGCCATTTTTAACAAACTTTCAAGTAGCTCTGCTCCAAGTGTATCACTACTACCTGTGGAATGATTAGTTTAGTATCATTATCAACGTCATCAGTAAATATTTGATGACGGTTGCTACAATTACAGTTAATTACCATACCTTATGAACAAGGACTACAATTTAATCCAATACAAAAACTAATGCAGGAATGCAAAAATACCATCTAAAAGTGCTTCACACACTTCTTCTATTGTGACATTAAGAGCTTTGAGTAAGATTGCAATATTTTGAGACTTCTTCGGATCAAGTACTCTGTCCTCCTGATTTGGCAAGGGAAGAACGGAACGTGGAGTATCATCCTTGGAGTTTTGGCTCGATGGCTTCACTACAAACAATGTCTCAATCATTTCCTCATTCAATCTGCAGCCAACCCAATTCAATTTACTTAGTTCAGGAACACCAATTGCAGCATATACACAAAAGAGTTCTCAATTTCTTATGGAAATAACTTATAACATGTTATAAGCGTTTTATTTCAAATTATCTAAGATACACCTAAAAGGCAAAAACAATAAGATACGAATGAGAATTAGTAATCTTACTTAAATGACATGGAATTCATCTGATCCCACACCATTTCGCGATCAGAACTTGTTCTCACTTTGTCCCAATGCAATGGCTTCAATTTAGGTTTCAAACTCTCTTCAAAATTTCCCCCCAAAGACTCATTTGTTGTTTGGTTTTGCAACACGAAAGGCCTCGAAGGGGGTACTAACACAGGTGGCTTCAAAATGGACCGAGGCTGATCAACAATAGCGGAGGTTGCTGACATTTCCCAATGCCTCCTCTGCCGTGGCAGAGGGGGAGGCGGCGGCGGAGCTATAGGCTTTGGGAGAACCGGAACCTCCCAATGTTTCCTCTGTAGTGCAGGCATAGCATAAGAAAATGTTCCCCATTGGTTTGGATTGCAGCTAAACCCTCCTCTTTCTGTTTCAGGGGATGAAAGTAGGGCGGGTGACAATGGCAATGATGACAGACCTGGTAGCTTTGACATATCAGAAACACTTGACATTCTAGGAGACTGATCAAAACCTTGATGCATCATCATATTTTTCTCGGGTGAAGAAGGAAGAGAAAAAGCTGAAGAAGAAGCACTAGAATGATTCGATAGCCTTGGTGGTTGTTCTGATAAAGATGCGTTTTCAGTTTTCTCCATGAATCTCTCTTGTAATGACAGTGATGATGATGATGATGCATGTGCATTAGAGGGTAAAGAAGCATTTTCTTTTTCTTTATCAAAATCTCTCTCTGGTGTTGTGCGTGATGAAGAGAATGATGATGAAGAAGAAGAACAATATTGCACATGTTGGTTCTGAATTGGTGTAGTTTCAGGTGATTTTTGTTGAGTTCTCCGGGGACTAGAACTCGCCGGCGGTGAGAGGCTCATCGAATGAGACTGCGCGGGAGAACCGAAAGAAGAGGAAGAACATGAAACTGAGCTTGATTCATTGCTTTTTCCAGCGGCTATGGCGGAGAATGCTCGCCGGGAACCCGATCCTGTGCCTCCTGAGCTTTCTCGGGTGCCGAGAGAGGAGCCTCTCGGCGAGTAAAACTCCTCGTCTTCTTCATCTGAATAAGTGTCACCACGCGGCGGTGGTAATGGAGGTTCGGGCAGTCGCGCTAACGGCGGGAGAGGACGGAGCTCCGGCGACTCAAGTTTTCGAGACACCGAAGCGCCGCCGCGAGGAGGAACGATGTCAATTTGGCGCGAGTTAACAACTGTACCAAGGTAAAGAAAATCGGAGGCGTTTCCTCCGACTTCGACTGCAGTTTCGACATTGCGCGGGAAAAGCTCGAGGCTACTGTCGGATCTTAGAGTCTTGTTGTCGGTGGAAGCGCGACGGTTATAGCGGCGTCGGCGAAAGTAAAGGAAGCCGGAGATGATAACAGCGGCGGCGGCTATGGCAGTGGCGGAGAGTGCAATGGGGACGAGTTTGTTAGAAGAGGAAGCTGGTTGAGGGGTGTGAGGGAGAATTAGGGCGGAAATGTTAGCTGGGAATGAAGCAAAGGTGAGTGGTGAAGGCGGTGGTGGTGAAAGAGGGTAGTTTGGGAAAAACGGTGATTCGTTTTGGTTTTGGTTTTGGTTTGGGTTGTTGTCAGTGGGAATGGTGGTGGAAAATGGGTGTTTGGGGTTTGGGGTTGAAGGAGGTGAATGAGGTGACGGTGGTGGTGGTGGTGGTGGGGGTTTGGGTAGTTCTGATGGAGGGAGAGAGTTCAGTGGTAGAAAGGGTTCATGAAGGATCCTTCTGTTATTGGATTTGATTGAAGCTAGTGATGCTTCTGAATAGAACAAGAACATAAACAAAAAAGACAAGTACAACGATTGCATTTTGTTGTTGTTTTGTTAATGTTGTTGTTATTGTGTGAGTGAGGTGAGGTTTTAAGAGAGAAAATGGAGTAGTGAAGAAGTAGATTATTGGAGAAGCTTTTTGTTGCACAAGAGAAAGTGAGTGTTGAAAAATGTTGAAAAAGTTGTGAGCATGTGTGAAAAGGTTGAATTTATGATGATGGTAAGTGAATAAGGAGAGTAAATTTAGGATGTTTGCCTCCAGCTAAGATTCTACTTTCTTGTTCTCTTTCACAGTTATATATGTAACCTCATACTGTTTTGTTTGCATGTATATGTCACTTTACTCTAATCATTGTCTTTCCTTTCTCTTATTTTTTTATTTTTGTTTTTCAAAAAGTGTTTAATATTTTCCCTCCTTTGGTTCTAGCATAATCAAAGATTGAGGCAATAATGTGAAGATTCTTTTAAGGTATATAGTAATATGGTAAAGTTTTGTCTCGCAATCTAACACTAAGTAGGGGGACAGCAAAAACAGTTGAGAATTTTTTTCCTGGCATTATCTTGAATTTAAAATAGAAGCTTGGTAGTGGGTCATTTAAATAACAAGAAATTCACTTTAATGATGATAATGTAAGTATTTGTTTAAGTAATAAAGGGCTGTTTTTTCAAGAAAGGTTATGATGAGTTTGAATTTTGTGGATTGAATTTTTTTTTGGATGGGAAGTGAGGAGGATTTGAATCCTTTTGTGTTTTTTTTTTTGTCTTTTTTTAATACAATGTTAAATGATCCATAAAAATATAAAAAGATAATATAAAAATAATCAATCATTAAAATTGAGTTGAAGATAGAATATGAGAAATAACAAAAGATGATTCAAATCACTAGGATTACTTAAATAAATCGATTATTTAAATTATTTATATTTATATGTAAATTTAATTTTTAAAATCAGTTAATTATTAATATAATTTTAACTAAATTCATATTTTAGATATCTTATTAATATGATTTTAACTAAATTCATAATTTGGTCATTCATATCTAAAATAAAAATCAAATTAGTCAATATTTTATAATAAAAAATTAATTTTTTAATTTTTTTTCAAAAAAAAATATTTTTTTAAATAAAAGAACATTTGTTCCAAAATTTTAAATTTATTTATTTATTTATTTATTTATTTAACATAAATATTTTTTTTCTTAAAATAAAAAATATATTTTTTTAAATAAAAAATTCTTGAAAAAATGATTTTAAAATAAAATTAAATCAAAACAAATTATAAAATTGGTTATGAATATAACCTGTTAATAATTGATTTATAACCGTTTTACAAAAATAAAAATCGGTTAAAACAATTGATTTTAATAACGGCTTATAACATATAAATTATTTATAGTTATAGTTTAATTATGGAAATTTACCATACATAAACATCCCTAATTACAAAGACAATTCACATGACAATTTAGAAGATGTTACTATTTTTAGATGGGAGAAATTTGTATATTATTAAATTAATTAGATTAATTAGAATATGTTTGGTATAAGTATATATTAATACAAAACTAATGTTTGATAAATGTCATTTAATTTTTAATTTATAGTTTGTTTACTAGTTGAGAGAGAGAGAGAGAGAGAGAGAGAGAGAGAGAGAGAGAGAGAGAGAGAGAGAGAGAGAGAGAGAGAGAGAGAGAGAGAGAGAGAGAGAGAGAGAGAGAGAGAGAGAGAGAGAGAGAGAGAGAGAGAGAGAGAGAGAGAGAGAGAGAGAGAGAGAGAGAGAGAGAGAGAGAGAGAGAGAGAGAGAGAGAGAGAGAGAGAGAGAGAGAGAGAGAGAGAGAGAGAGAGAGAGAGAGAGAGAGAGAGAGAGATGACATACAAGGGTCAATACCATTAAGCCCAATTAGTTTATTTTTCTATTATTTTTATAGTTGTTACTTTTTTCCTTTTTTTTAACTTTTAGTTTTTTCCTATTAATAGGTTGCTCTGACAGATGTATTAGTTCAATTTTCCAATAATAATAATAATAATAATTTTTTCTTTCTTATCCTCTTTTTTTGTGATAATGCATTGTTGTTGCGTACACGTGTTAACATGGTATCAAAAGCACTGAGATAGCTCTGATTTTTTACCCACCCTTCATTTCACCTTATCTCTTTCTATCTGCCTTCTTCCATGTATTACATACCAATTGAATCTCTAGATTTTTTCCTTCTTTTCCTTTCAGATTCCTCTCTCCTCATCCATCGTTTTCTTCTCTTTTCCTTTCTTTCGTCTTCCTCTTTTTCCACCCATTTTTCCATCTTCTTAACCTCTTGTTCATCGTTCCACCATGGCTAATACTGAAGGTGAGAAAATACTTAGAAGGGGGTTGAATAAGTATCTTTAAAAACTTATAGTAATAAAAAACACAATGATTTTTATCCTAGTTCGTTAAACTTAACTACTCCAGTTCACCCTATCAAGAGTGATTTGCCTTTCTCAAACAAGGACTTAATCCACTATTAATCAACTGATTACAATAGCAATCACTAAGAGCAACTGTTCTTAGTCTTCTCAAGAACTACTGATCCCAACTGGATCTTCTCAAGGAACTATTACAATGAAATGTAAGATAAATACAAGTGTTTGAATGCTTCTAACAAGCTTTATCACAAGAGTGATTTTTCACTTAATGTTAAGAACAAAAGAATAAACTCAGCAAAGAGAATAATAATATTTTATGAAAGCTTGTAAGAGTTTCTATCAAAGATTCGTCAACTGAAGAAGATGAGGAAGACTTGCTTTTATATGCACAGTAGTCCACAATGTCTTGACGTTGGAGGATGTGTACTGAAAAGGCCTGAACCTTTTTGTCTTTACATCACATGACCTTTCATGGAAGTAGAATGCACAGAGAAATGCTTTTGGTCTGTGTTCTAGTGTCAAGCATGAAAGAGGAAAGAGTCGTTGAGCCAAATCAACGGATATGACTTTGAATTCTTCTTCAACAAGTATTTCACTTCAGCAAGGTAAACATCAGAGTCTGCGTGATCAGAGTCTTGGATGCCCATCAGATTTTGCTGAATCAGAGTAATGCAGCAAGTGTGCTTCAGTATGTAGTTCTATCAGAGCAGAGTTTTATGAATCAGATCCTCAGTACATGCAACGTGTAGTACTCTCAGAGTCTTCTGAAAAACTGTGCTTCTTAACTCTCATACAAAGATCTTCAATGCTCCAGAGTCTTCGGATCTTTTAGTGTCTTCTGCAGCTTCTGCTTCAGATTCTTCTGTAGCTTCTGCTTCAGATCCTTTTGCAGACAGCATTCAGATTCTTCTATAAGATGATTCTGACTCTTTAGAGCCTTCCATAGTTCCATGTTCAGATTAATTTGCTCTTAGATATATATATATATATATATACTTTAATCATCTGCAGCAAATATTCATGAACAAATTTTAGAGCATATAATTCTTCAATACAAAATTTCATAAGAGTTATCATCAAAACATAGAGATATTACTAAGAAACAATCTGTGTTCTTACAATCTCCCCCTTTTTGACGATGACAAAACATGAGAAATTTTGTTCAATAAAAAAGCAATAATTATAACTCCCCCTGAGATTAAGAATCTCCCCCTGAAATGAATACTCTAAAGGAAAAGAATACTTCCCTTTTTGCTTGAGTGTATTCCAGAATCAAAGTCTGATGACTTCTTTCAAACACAGAGTCTGGTTTTTCGTTTAGAATCAGAGTACAATTTGCTTCAAGAATCAGAGTCTGGTTGGGTAGTTCTCAGGATAACTTTAATGAATTTATTTTGTCAGATGAAACAATAGAATCTGAAAGACTTAAATTCAAAGATAGTTAGTAATATGTCTGAATTTCGTTTTAGTATTTGCTTATGGATTGAACAATCAGATTCTTTTTCTCCCCCTTTTTGTCATAATCAAAAAGATGTGTAAAGACATAAAAGATAACAGAAGAAAAGCAAAACAAACATATTCATGCATTCAGATGGTTCACATAAAAGATGATCAAAAAACAAGCAAAAGAAAACAGATGCAAACAACAGTGCAAAAAAACATGAAAAGAAACTAAGGCTGGCGAGATGCAATCAGGGTCAGAATATCTGTGATCTTTGCAGTAGACTCTTTTTGCTTGGTCATCCAAGTTTTAATCTCTTCAGTGGTTTGTTCTTGTTTGATCATCCATGACTTGATTTCCCTAACCTCTTTCATAAGTTCTGAATTGTCAGTCTTCACTTCAGATTCAGACGCATTAATGTCCATATCAGATGCAACATCTTCAGATGGTGAGTCTTCAGCAGGAGCAGCTTCTAGAAGCAGCACTGGTGGTTTGGAAATGCTCATCAGAGTCTCTGACCAATTCAGCAAACTTTGCCTTAGCATCTTCAGCACAGACTGCTTTGAGATGAGAAGCCACAACGTTAAACTTAGAGATAAATTTATCCCAAGCAGCTTCAGACTTAACAGGATCTATACTGAACAGACACTCTTCTTCCACACGTGCAATCCCCATACGAACTTCCTTTTTGAAATTCTCAAATAGTTTATCAACATCTAATCTAGGGATGGGGTAAAGGTATTCCTCAATAGTCACTTTTTCAGTAGATTGAGAGTTTGGCTGAGGTTGTTCACAAGTGGTATCAGGAGGTGTTGGATTAGATGGTGGTTGTTCAGATGGTTGAGGTGCAGATGGTTGAGGTTCAGATGGTTGTGGTATGGTGAGTTGAGGTGTAGGGGTTGTTGAAATTTCAGCTTCAGATGATGAAGGTTGAAAATCTGAGAGGTTGAATTTGGAGCAAAGTGAAAGTCTATGATTGATTTGGTCAGATGCTGATAGGTCAGAAAATGTAGGTTTGAATGAATCAGGAATGTGTAAACATGAGGGTGAGTGAACTTCTGATTCAAAATCAGATGATTCAGTGGAGTGACATGAAGTGGATGACAAGACAACCATGGTTGCAAGTGGTTCCAAATCAAGAATGTCATTAGATGAGTGAAAGATAGAGGGTTCTGGAACAGGTAACGATTGTTCTATTATTGAGGGTTATTCAGATTGTGTTGGTTGGGGAGGTTCAGATGAATGAATCCCAGATGATGGTGGTACAGATGATTGTGGTCTAGAAGGTGATGGAGGAGGTGAAGGTAATGGAGAGTGAATGGTTGGTATTTGATCAGATGTTAATACTTGTTTGATAGTTTCTCTAATGTCTTCCAGACTTGCTTATGGAGGAGTTGGTTTCACTTTCTTTACCTTCTGAGGCTTAGCAGCAGCTTCAGAGGCTTTTCTCTTAGGCTGAGCCTTAGATCCTTCTTCAGCAATCTTCTTTGAACGCCTTTCTCTAAGAAGATTAGGCAGAACTTCTCCTTCCTTCTGGACGATGTTAACAGGCAGAGGAACACCATTTAACAAACAATCAGCTATGTAGAATAAGATGATCTCCCTTGGTTCGTTAGCACTGAACATTGGAAAATCTTCAACAGGAACCCTTATGTTGCTGACATCCTTAGTAGCAATTTTCTTAGGTTTGCTGGCAAGCTCAGTGATGACCTTCATCCTTTTCAGAGTATTGCCATTGATGACAGAACCTATGACATAGGACAAATCCTCTGTCAATCTAGCTGCATACAGATGTTCTACCAGACGATTCTCAGTCAGAATATCTGATATCAGTCTTCCCATAGGAATCTAATTCCTAACTTTTCCAGTTTTGACTCTTAGTTCTTCTCTTGTTTCCTTTATATGATTCAGAAGATGACTAAACAGAAGATAAGGCAAGTCCACCTTCTTTCCCTTGCTCATACAGAACATGAAGTAGAGTTGTTCAACACTGACATAATCTGGAGAATTTGATGATTTTCTGTGAAAGATGGAACTCATGAAAATCTTGGCCCAGATCCTGTAGACTGGCTTCAGTTCCCTTACTTTGCTAGTTGGTTCCCCAGAAATACTAACTTCTTGAAATACATCAGCAAGATCCACACGAGCAGATTGTAGACTGGTTTCACCATCAGTTTTAGAGTACCCAATAAGTTGTCTGATCAGCTTCTCAGTAATCACAATCTCCTTTCCAAGGACAGAAGAATGGATGAATTTAGGGCACACCTGAGCATGTATCCAGAATTCTTTCACCAAAGTTGGATAAACAGGACCCATAAGCCTGTCAAAATACTTTGTCCAACTCTGAGTTTGAATGGTTGAAGAAAGATTAAACCCATTTTCTTCAATGGAGTCAAAATCTACAAAGTATTCACTCAGAACTTCCAGATCAACAGTTGGAGTGAGAAGGGTTCTCACAGGTTCCTTGTACGCTTCAGCATTAGGAGAAGAAACAGCAGTGGTTGATTGCATCTAAGCAGATGTTGATGAAGAAGATGCCATTGTTGTTCTTGAGTGAGAGGTTTTAGGTTTAGGTTTTAGATGAAGAGCAAAGAGAAGACAGAAATGCATAAAAGATTCGTGAGGTGAAAAGTGTGAAATGGTGTGATTTGTGGTATTTATAGATAAAATCAGGCACACAAACAGTCACATAAGCACGCTTCACATAGCATTAAATGAAAAAGTAAAAACATCATTGCACAGTATTTATGATTCTGACAGATGGGGGGAAAATCAAGAAAAATCAGATTTTCAAAGCAGTACCTCAAACGTTAATTCAGTAAAGTGCACTCTACCTTTCCAAATTCTGAGCTACACGTGTTTGCTTGCTTGTGCTTCTGAAATCTCTTGAGAAATGAAACGTTAGCCAACGTTCAGATCCTCTGAGCATTGTTAGTTCAGATTTACACAAATAAAATAATTCAAGAAAATGAATAAATTGACAGATGAAATACTTCAGAGCATTAAACATTTTGCATCTGAGAAGTTTGCCTCTGATAAATATTATTCTTGACAAAAATCCATACCAATATTTTTCAGAATAAACTTGAACCTATCTTCAGCAAGGGGTTTTGTAAGCATATCAGCCCATTGATGATCTGAATCAACAAATGCTAAGTTTATAATACCCTTTTGAACATAGTCTCTGATGAAATGATGCTTAATTTCTATATGTTTTGCCTTAGAGTGTAAAATTGGATTTTTATACAAACATATAGCAGAAGTATTATCACAGAAGATAGATACATTACTCTCAAAGATCTGATAGTCTTCTAACTGACTTTTCATCCAGAGCATCTGCGTGCTACATCCAGCAGCAGCAATGTATTCTGCCTCTGTTGTAGAAAGTGCAATTGTGGGTTGCTTCTTGCTGTACCATGAGATCAGATGATTCCAAGGAACTGACAGCTTCCAGAAGTACTTTTACGCTCTACTCTGTCTCCAGCATAGTCAGCATCACAGAATCCAACTAATGTATATTCATCAGATCTTCTATAACACAGACCCACGTTAGTAGTGCCTTTTAGATACCTTAGAATCCTCTTAACAGCTGTTAAGTGTGATTCTCTAGGATCTGATTGGAATCTTGCACACAAGCATACACTGAACAAAATGTCAGGTCTAGAAGCAGTTAAGTAGAGAAGAGATCTTATCATACCTCTGTAGAGTTTCTGATCTACTTTCTTACTTACCTCTTCCTTACCAAGAGTACTTGTTGGATGCATAGGAGTCTTTGCCATCTTACTATCAGTCATGTTAAATTTCTTCAGAAGTTCTTTAACATATTTGGTCTGATGAATGTAAGTGCACTCTGGAGTTTGGTTGACTTGAATTCCCAGAAAGAATCTCAATTCTCCCATCATGCTCATCTCAAATTCAGCCTGCATACATTGAGCAAACTCCTTTCCCAGCATAACATTTGTAGATCCAAATATAATATCATCTACATATATTTGACAAATTAGAAGATCTTTCTTAAATGTTTTACAAAAGAGTGTTGTGTCCACTTTGCCTCTGATAAAGTTCTTTTCCAGAAGAAAATTACTTAATCTTTCATACCAAGCTCTGGGAGCTTGTTTCAAACCATAAAGAGATTTTTTGAGTTTGAAAACATGATCTAGAAATTTATCACTTTCAAAACCAGGAGGTTGATGGACATAAACTTCTTCTTTTATAATACCATTTAAGAAGGCACTCTTAACATCCATCTGATAAAGAGCGATGCTATGTTGTGCAGCAAATGAAATAAAAAGGCGTATAAATTCTAACCTTGCCACTGGAGCATAAGTTTCAGTGTAATCAATACCTTCTTGTTGACTGTACCCTTGAGCAACAAGCCTTGCCTTATTTCTTTCAACTTCTCCTTTTTCATTCAATTTGTTTCTGAATACCCATTTGGTTCCAATTATGTTGAATCCTTTAGGTCTTGGAACCAGATCCCAGACGTCATTTCTTGTGAACTGATTAAGCTCTTCTTGCATGGCAAGAATCCAATCATTGTCACTCAGAGCCTCATCCACAGATGTTGGTTCAATAATAGACACCAACTCAAGAAGTGATGTTCCAGATGATCTGATAAACGACCTTGTTCTTATAGGGTCATCTTTCTTCCCAATAATCATTTCTTCTGGATGAGAAGCCTTGATTCTGGATGATCCTTTAACTGTTGGTTCTTCAGAAATATTCATGTTATTCATATGAGCAGCTAATGGAGTTGCATCTGGCGTAGCTTCTTCTTGAGCTTTTTCTGCCTCTGAGCCTTCAGAGTCTGTGAAGACTACTTCTCTATCTGCAGAACTTTCAAACTGCTTTGGCTTTTCAATGCCAAGCTTATCATTAAATCTAACATGTATAGATTCCTCCACAATCTGTGTTTCAGTATTGTATACTTTATAGCCTTTAGAGCGTTCAGAATATCCAAGCATGAAACACTTCTGTGCTTTAGAATCAAACTTGCTAAGATTCTCTTTAGTGTCCAACATATAACAGATACATCCAAAAGGATGAAAATAAGCAATGTTGGGCTTTCTGTTCCTCCACAATTCATAGGGAGTCTTTTCCAGAAGAGGTCTTACAGACACTCTGTTCTGAATGTAACATGTTGTGTTTATTGCTTCTGCCCAGAAGTGCTTTGCCAGATTAGTCTCGTTGATCATGGTTCTAGCCATTTCTTGCAGAGTTCTATTTTTCCTCTCTACAACTCCATTTTGTTGTGGAGTTCTAGGGCAGGAGAAATCATGAGCAATGCCATTTTCATTAAATATTTTTCAAAATATTTGTTTTCAAATTCGCCACCATGATCACTTCTGACTTTGATTATTTTAAAATCTTTTTCATTTTGGACTTGTTTGCAGAAGTCAAAGAACACAGAATGTGACTCATCCTTGTGTTTTAAGAACTTTACCCATGTCCATCTACTATAGTCATCAACAATGACTAATCCATACTTCTTGCCTCTGATGGATGCAGTTTTCACTGGTCCAAACAAATTAATATGAAGTAATTCTAATGGTCTGGAAGTAGAAACAACATTTTTTGATTTAAAAGAGGATTTTGAAAACTTCCCTTTTTGACATGCTTCATAAAGAGCATCTGAGGTGAACTTCAACTTAGGAAGTCCTCTGACAAGATTAAGTTTATTAATCTGAGATATACGTCTCATATTAATATGCCCCAATCTTCTGTGCCAGACCCATTGCTCCTCATTAACAGACAAGAGGCATTTAACATTCTGAACCTTAAGTTCTGAAAGATTTATTTTATAAATGTTGTTCTCCCTCTTTCCACTAAATAGGATTGAGCCATCCTTTTGACTAATAGCTTTACAATATTTTTGATTAAAGATTATGTCATAACCATTGTCACTTAATTAACTTATGGACAATAGATTATGTTTTAATCCTTCTACAAGTAAAAGATTAGTAATAGAGGGAAGGTTACCATTTCCAATAGTGCCAGATCCAATGATCTTGCCCTTCTGATTCCCTCCAAATTTCACGTCACCTCCAGATCTAAGCTCCAGACTTTGGAACATAGACCTTTCTCCCGTCATATGTCGCGAGCATCCAAAGTCCAGGTACCATGACTGGCGTCCTGACCTTGCTGATAAGAACATCTGCAACAGGAATTATTTTACTCTTAGGTACCCAGATCTTCTTGGGTCCTTTTGGGTTAGTTGTTCTGAAGGTTCGTCAAAACTTCTATTTTTAAACATAAGGTTTTATTCTGACTAGCCTTAGATTTAAACACATGAATGTTCTTTTCAAAACTAGTGTGTTTAATATCATTCAAGTGACCAAATTTAAAATGAGAATATAAAGGAGTCTTCTTGATGATAATTTTATCAACAGGTTTTGGATTTAAATCCTTTCTAGAGGAAGATTTATATCCAATTCCTTTTCTGTTATTTCTGCTAACTCCATAGATCATAGAAGCCATTTTGCTTCTGTCTATGCTTTTAGCAAGAAACTTCTGAAAGCTGTAGTCATATTTTTCCAAAATATTTTTGCATTCAGACTCAGTTTCAGAATCAGAGTCTTGTTGAGCTAATTCAAAATCATTTTTCATTTTTAAGTTCTTTTCATTTAGCTCAGCCACTTCTGATTTGAGAATATTATTCTCAGATACAAGATTGCTTTGACGCTCCTTGTATTTGAGCTTAATATTGTTATAGCTCTTCAGAACTTCTGATAACACTTTGATAAGTTCATCTTTAGTGAGTTTAGCCATTACCTCTTCAGCGTCAGAGTCAGATTCAGAGTCAAATTCAGATTCTGAAATTTCTTCCTTCTGATCTTCTATGTCTGCCATCAATGCTACATTGGCACATTCTTCTTCTGACCCAGATTCAGATGTATCTGAATCATCCCAGGTTGCCATTAGAACCTTCTTCTTCTTATCAAATTTTCTTTTAGGCTTTTCTTTCAGAAGCTTTGGACATTCATTTTTGTAATGCCCAGGTTCTTTACATTCATAGTAGACAACCTCCTTTTTGCCAGATCTTCTATGTCTAGAAGATTCCTTTCTTTGGTCAGGCTTCCTGAAGTTTCTTTCCTTTATGCTTCCAGAGTTTGTTTATTCTTCTGGACAACATGGATAATTCATCTTCATCTCCAGATGAGGATTCTTCAGAGCTTTCTTCTATTACCTGCAACACTTTAGCAAATTTATTAGATTTTAAGGCAATTGACTTACCTTTCTTTTGAGGCTCATCTTCCTCAAGTTCAATTTCATGGCTCCTCAGTGAGCTGATTAGTTCCTCCAAGGAAATCTGGTTCAGATCTTTAGCCATTTTCAGCACAGTCACCATAGGTCTCCATCTGGTATGTAAGCTTCTGATGATCTTCTTCACGTGATCAGCAGTAGAGTAACCTTTATCCAGAACCTTTAGTCCAGCTGTAAGTATTTGAAATCTGGAGAACATGGCTTCAACAGATTCAGCTTCTTCCATCTTGAAAGCTTCATACTTCTGAATTAGAGCCAGAGCCTTGGTCTCTTTTACTTGAAGGTTTCCTTCATGAGTCATTTTCAAGGACTCAAACATGTCAAATGCAGTTTCTCTATTTGTGATCTTTTCATACTCAGTGTGAGATATTGCATTTAACAATATTGTTCTAGCCTTGTGGTGATTTCTAAACTCCTTCTTTTGGGCTTCTGTCATAGATTTTCTATCTACTTTCTTGCCATTCCCATCAATGGGATGAACATATCCATCTATGACCAAATCCCATAAATCAGCATCATAACCAAGAAAAAAACTTTCAATCCTGTCTTTCCAATAATCAAATTTCTCCCCATCAAACATAGGGGGTTTTGTACTGATTATGTCTCTTTCTTCATATTTGTTGGATGTTGAAACATCATCCATAATAACAACCAAATATAAGTATCAAAGTTTTTCTCACTGGATCTTTTCTGTCACTGTGAAGTGGTAGCACACACAGAACCAGAGCTCTGATGCCAACTGAAGGTGAAAAAATACTTAGAAGGGGGGGGGGGGTTGAATAAGTATCTTTAAAAACTTATAACAATAAAAACACAATGATTTTTATCCTGGTTCATTAAACTTAACTACTCTATTCCACCCTATCAAGAGTGATTTGCCTTTCTCAAACAAGGACTTAATCCACTATTAATCAACTGATTACAATAGCAATCACTAAGAGCAACTGTTCTTAGTCTTCTCAAGAACTATTGATCCCAACTGGATCTTCTCAAGGAACTATTACAATGAAATGTAAGATAAATACAAGTGTTTGAATGCTTCTAACAAGCTTTATCACAAAAATGATTTTTCACTTAATGTTAAGAACAAAAGAATAAACTCAACAAAGAGAATAAGAATATTTTATGAAAGCTTGTAAGAGTTTATATCAAAGATTCGTCAACTGAAGAAGATGAGGAAGACTTGCTTTTATATGCACAGTAGTCCACAAAGTCTTGACGTTGGAGGCTGTGTACTGAAAAGGCCTGAACCTTTTTGTCTTTACATCACATGACATTTCCTGGAAGTAGAATGCACAGAGAAATGCTTTTGGCCTGTGTTCTAGTGTCAAGCATGAAAGAGGAAAGAGTCGTTGAGCCAAATCAACGGATATGACTTTGAATTCTTCTTCAACAAGTATTTCACTTCAGCAAGGTAAACATCAGAGTCTGCGTGATCAGAGTCTTGGATGCCCATCAGATTTTGCTGAATCAGAGTAATGCAGCAAGTGTGCTTCAGCGTGTAGTTCTATCAGAGCAGAGTTTTATGAATCAGATCCTCAGTACATGCAGCGTGTAGTACTCTCAGAGTCTTTTGAAAAACTGTACTTCTTAACTCTCATACAAAGATCTTCAATGCTTCAGAGTCTTCAGATCTTTCAGTGTCTTCTGCAGCTTCTGCTTCATATTCTTCTGTAGCTTCTGCTTCAGATCCTTCTACAGACATCATTCAGATTCTTCTATAAGATGATTCTGACTCTTCAGAGCCTTCCATAGTTCCATGTTCAGATTAATTTGCTCTTATATATATATATATATATATATATATATATATATATATATATATATATATATATATATATATATATATATATATATATATATATATATATATATATATATATATATATATATATATATATATATATATATATATATATATATATATATATATATATATATATACACTTTAATCATCTGCAGCAAATATTCATGAACAAATTTTAGAGTATATAATTCTTTAATACAAAATTTCATAAGAGTTATCATCAAAACATAGAGATATTACTAAGAAACAATCTGTGTTCTTACAAATACCTCTATTGATCCTTCTTCACCATCAAAATCCTCGTTTGAATCACATAACAATTCTAAAACCTCTACCACTCGCTCTTATCAACAAGACATGCTTGTAGCAAGGAAATTTGTGAGTGTAAGCTATTGATTAACTTAACTCAAAAAAAATGCAAGAGTCGTCACCGTACTTTTATTTTATCCAAAAAAGGAAAGGAAAAAGTGCGAACAAAACCAAAGAGTTCTAAAACAAGAACAAGAACAGAAATCTGGGTAAGGGGGTTGGTTACGCAATGGGAAGGTGTTAGCACCCAAAACGTCTATAGTACTCTATAGGAGCCCTTTGAAATATCTATGCTTTTTGGTTTGAAAAAAAGGTTTGTTTGAAAAGAGATTGGGGAGATGAGTGTAAGAGCAAGATTTGTCTCTACAGGATAATCTCTATGTTTTGATGATAACAATTGAGTATTTGTGAAAGAACCATTTTATGGTTTAATGTTTGTTATGTGCAGGTCATATTAAAATTAAATATATTAGACCAAACAAACAGAAGCAACGTGTGCAGCTAGTAACTTATGGAATTACTTAGTGTGACGTCATGAAGCGCTTGTGAGAAGCTAGTTTGCTTATGTATCTGATCACCATCAGTAAAGAACCAAGGGTGCTGGATATTGCAGTTGCAATGCTCCCGTGGTTTCTGTTCTGAAGAAGTGCATCTGATCTGAAAGCAAATGAAGCTCAGTGTAGAAGCAAGTTTGTTTCTACATCTGATCGTGTTCAGTAAAGAATCAAGGATGCTGGATATTGCAGTTGCAATGCATCTATAGATTCTGCTCTGAGTTATGCATCTGATCTGGAAGCTAACGAGCGTCTCTGAAGAGTGAGTCCTCTGAAGAACAAAGTGCTAAATACTATGAAGACTCTGATGACTTTAAGTTCTGAAGGCTGAAGACTCTGAAGATGGGTTATAAGGTCAAGACTCTAAAGACAGGTTCTGAAGGTCAAGACTCTGAAGAAGTGTTTTGAAGGTCAAGACTCTGAAGAAGTGTTCTGAAGGTCAAGACTCTGAAGAAGTATTCTGAAGGTCAAGGCTCTGAAGATTCTGAAGACATGATTTTTGAAGAATTAGTCATGAAGATTCTCAAGATTGTTTCAGAGGAAACTTAGTTCTTAGAATACTGAAGACTGGATTCTGAAGTGGAAGATTGTGTCAGAAGAAGATTCATCCAGATGCAAGACGTATTACATCAGATAAGTTGCTGTTGTTCAATCTGATAAACATGTGCTTGAGTTAACAACACTAATGTTGAAGCTTTCATACCAAAGTAGTTCTGAACTACTCATCAGACAAATCATCAGAAGAATCAAGAAGATTGAAGTACAACGTATGCAATTATTCAAATGTGGTAAAGACGTTGGTATTGTTCAAGCGTAGTTTCCAAGGATTAAATATATTGAAGCAACAAGCTAAGGTCACTGTTCCAACACATGAGCTTATTCTATCCGTTGGGATATGACCGTTGGAATGAGAAAGGACAACTATATCCTCACAACAACTCTATTGGCTGCAATATAAAAAGAAAAATCATTTGATCAAAAATGTGGCTGGATGGCTGAGTCAAGCAACGCTGTTGCTGTTAAGCTGCTCTATAAGAAATAACATTTGATTCATTCAAATGTTACCATGCTAGTAAGCATGAAGTGAAGAAAGAAAGAAAGAAGAAAAGCTTAAATGAAAAGAAGCCTTAGTGCTCACACACAGAAAAGCTTTTAAGCAATATGGAAACTATGTTCTTATAATCTCTCAGAGATTCATCATTAGATTAGTTTCTGCATTAGGAAGCAAGGAGTTATTGCTCATTACTTGCTATGTGCTTAACTTGGAGTAATTAGCTTTCTAGGAAGCACCATTGTAATCTCCGGCAACACAACATTCTATTTTAGAATTAGTGGTTCCTCAAGTGATATTGTGAAGATCAGTATACTTGAGATGACAAGTGACAGTAGTCATTTGTGGTTTTCTAATAGGAGATCTTTAGTGATCGGATTCTATTAGATGTTAATGAACGTTATATCCTTGGGGATCCCTGAACGTTTCATTGATCTATTGTTAGTCACTTGCAGTTAGCTTGTGCATCTATAATCAGTTCGGTTATAGTAGATTAAGTCCTTAATTGATTAAGGCGAAATCACCTTGGAAGGTTGGACTGGATTAGCTTGGGAGTTGCTCAAGTGAACCAGGATATATGCTGTGTTCTTTACTTTCAGTATGCTTTATTATTTATGCTTCCGCAATGTATTTAATATAAGCGCATAAAGCATCAAGTGAAGAAGAAGACAAGAAAAGGAAAAGGTTTTTATTTAAGCATAAACCCAATTCAATCCCCCTGTTTCTTGTGTTTATTTCTCACCTTCAATTGGTATCAGAGCTTCGGTTCTGTTATTGATGTATATCAAACACCTAACAGTGTCTGAAAAAGATCCATAGGCTGTGTGAAGAAATACTTTTTGGGATTTTTCACCGTTCTTACAATTTCAGCCTCACATCAGTTTTTGAGGATGATGAGTTCTAAAATTGTAATCTATTTGGTTACTTGAGCAAGTCACTGATTTTGTGAAGTTTGAAGTTTGAAGTGTTGAAGCCTTCAACAACAAATCTCCTCAAGTAGATTATGAAAGAAGAATGAAGAATCAACTGACAAGATAGATTCATCAGATAAGTAGATATATCTGTTGAATACTGATCTTCAAATACGTTTGGATTTTCAACGTAGTTGCTCAAAGTTCAAATCTTCAGCAAGCAAGAAATCAAGCTTTCTAAAGATTAATTCTATGTGAGTATGAGATGTTTTCAAGAAACGGACTAGTCCACACTTGACTTTCTCATGAAAACTCTTTGAGATTTATCTTAAGTAAGAAAAGATATATTGCTGGCTGGTGAAGTTTAGTCATCAGAATGCCAGAATGTAGTTTGCAGAAAATGGTAAGTTCAGAAGAATGTTCAAATCTGGAAGAAATGATTCTTCAGATTCAAAGCATTTGAAAGTTGCTATTCTTGAAGAAGTTTCAAAGAATTCTGCAGAGGTTTCAAGATAAGCAGTGTTTATCAACTCATCTAGATATGATGAAATTCAAAAGATCCGATTTGAAGAAGCATGAACAATTAAGTTCTGTTAACTTGAGATGTCATCTCAGTTGAACAAACTGTAATTGGTCAGATGTTTTCAGGCATTATTTTTCAGAAATTCTTAATGAATGTTTTGAGAAATAAAGGTGTAAAGAAAGATACAAGGACAGTAGTCATTCTGACTAAGGTAAAAAGGATTTAAGTCTCTGGTGTTATTCAATCTGAATAAGTCAGTAGATATTCTTTGTCAAGAGCAGTTGTTCTGACAACTCTGATGATCTAACTCTTTACAAGTTAGCTCAGCATTGTAAGAGCATATTGTCAGTCAGACTATGTCTTTTGATAATCTGAGTTTGATGATTAGTGTATCTAGTTTGGATCTGTATTTGTTTCAAGTAGACTAATTCAAAAGATGAAGCCTGATGGAAGCTAGATGCTCTCTACTCATGAAGATCAGAATATATGTGCTTTGAGGATGTCTCTCAGAAATCAGATAGATGTTGTTATGTTGATGAAGATGCTACAGGACGCAACCAAAGGAATTGAGATCAGTTCAAGAAGAGTTATTCTGGAGATTCTACTTCAGATGCTGTTACTGGTTTGTCTCACAAGATGTTGTAGAATCAGAAGCTTCCCTAGATGCTATTCAATTAGCTGCTTCTGAAGAATCAACTTTGAAAAGTTTCCCCCATAATCAAATATTCTCTTCCAAAAGAGACGTTCATTGGAAAGAAGGATGATTCTAGAAGAACAAAGATTCTTTCTTCTCAAAGCTTGTCAGCAAGAAGCTTTTGACTATACAAAAGATAGGTGCTTCTGTGACAAGGTTAGAATTCATATTCTTGTCAATCTCCTTTGTTGATCAGTATAACATCATATAAATCAGATGAATATTGAAAATACTTTTTAAATGGTTTTTGAAGAAGTAGTATGTGTTCATCAACTTCTCAGTTTTTGAAAATTATTTTTGACTAAAGAAAAGTTTATATTACTCTTCTTCTTAAAGACTATTAAGAAAGATATTTTAAATCTATCAGATTTATTTATGTTGATAATAGTTTTCTTTGGAACCATATACTTCACTTGGAAAGGAGTTTGCTGAGTGTATGCAGGCAGTAGCTGAAACTAGCACTCTAGGAAAAGAAGAGGCTAGTGAAGTCAGATCAGAAGCTGTACAGAAAAGTTTTGTAACACTGATTTTGTAGAGGTTCTGTCTATCAAGACATCTCTCCTTCAAGTGTTGGTGATTCTGAAGCAAAGCTACAGAAGCAAGGCTACTGAAGTAAAGCATCAGAAGCAAAGAAACTGAGGCAGTAGACACTTTCATTTGGTATCAGTATAGATTTAGAAGAAAGGCTACAGAGGAAAGGTACACAAGCTACGGAGGCAAATGTCAGAAGAATCTGAGAAGAAACTCTACATAAGACTCTAAGCAGTTGGTTGATATGTCAGCAACACAGCTCACTTCTGGATAACAAGGAATCCTGAAGATTGAAGATCTAGTTTGATCTGAAGCATACCTCTGGATGAATTGTTTGCTGAAACATTCACTAGAGCTAAGCTGCATAGATCTGAAGCTAAGGATCTAATGCAAGGAATCATTTCCATAGTTGTTCATTTCACATTTAGTTGTTCACTCAATAGATGTTGATCAAGATAAGTTGGGTTACAACTTCACTGTCAGAAGAAAATACTTTGGATATAATAAAGTTGGTATCAGACTCTTACCAGTCTCCAACCTTCTGAAGAAGCACTTATGGGTTTGACGTTATTTAATTAAGCTAACATCTGTTGATAAAGCGCTTCTGGGCAAAGGCTGATTGTTGATGATTAGAAGAACTTACTAACATAACAGAAATAGTTATGGTTAGAAAGTATGATCTCGTCAGAAGATTAAGTAGAAGCTTTGAAGGTTTCTGAAGCTAATTCAGAAAGGAAAATGTTCAGTGAAGATGTTGATACATGATTGTATCAGTTGTTGTTCACCATTCTCTGAACTCCTTTGATCTAGTGGAAGTATGAAGTTGATCTGTTGGAAAGTTGTTTCTAACGCTCTAGTTCTTCAATTTCAAGTTCAGAATTTGAAGGTAGAACAATTCTTAAAGGAAATGTTGGTAATCATGTTTGATGAAAGTTTTCAATACTGTAGTCAGAATGATTGATCAGTACCAGATGCAATTCATATCTCTCATGATGCATATTGTTTCTGAAAGTCTCAATTGGTATCAAGTATTTTCTAATGAAGCATTGTTGCTTAGATTCAAATCATGATTGATTTGATAACAAGATTGGAATCAGAAAGCATAGGTGGAGAAACCTAAGGTGATTTAGCAGAAGATCCTACTCTTTCAGTTGGTACGAGAATTCTAGAAGAAGAAGTCACTCTCAGATACTGATTGATAAGAACAAGATTGTCACTCAAAACATTTCAAGAAATTCATCTTGGTTTGATGATAATTTGTGATGATCAACCACGTCTGTTCAAGGGATAAAGTCTTGGTGCTAGTTAGAGGCATGATCATTGGTATCAAATTGGATGATTAGAAGATGAATACCAAAGGAAGAATCTAATGAAGAATGTGGCAGACAGAAGAATAATCTGTCAGAGAGTAGCCTGCTAAGACTCTCACGCATTCAACGTACACTCTGAGAAAGAAAGAGGTTAGTAAAATGGTAGATCAGAAGCTCTACAAAGGTATGAGTTGTACTCTTCTGTATTTTACTGTTTCTAGTCCTGACATTCTTTTCAGTTCATGTGTATGTGCTTGATTCCAATCAGATCCTGAAGAATATCACTTAACAGTTGTTAAGAGATTTCAGAGGTATCTAAAAGGTACTACTAACGTGACTCTGTGTTGTAGAAAACCAGATAACTATTTTTAGTAGGCTTCTGTTATGCTGATGTTACTGAAGACAGAGCTAGTTACAAAAGTACCTCTGAATAGCACTCTCCCCTACAAAAGCAAATACTGCAAAATGTAGATTGAAGTATCAGATGCTAGATGGAGTGTCAAATGAAGGACATTCATTTCCATACAATTGAAGGATCAGATGGCACATCACCTTCAATTGATATTAGATGATTATCTAAGGATCTAGCAAATCTGAAGTCGTAGATCATCAGAAGATTTGGATCATCTAGAGATCTGGATAAAAGACTCAAGTAGAAGATGGCTTGTCAAATCAAACATTGATATTTTTGAAAAGCAAAGCGTCAGATAACTCTGAGCAAAACTTCAGAAGATGTTTGAATAAAGACGCAGAAGGTTCTGGGTGCAGAACTTTGAAGAAAAAAATTCAGAGTAAACCACTAGCACAAACCTCTGAATTTCACACCTTCAATTGGGTATCAAACCTTTCAAAAGAAAGAATCAAAGCAAGGCCAGAACAAGCACTTCAACTCTGGAACTTGAGAATTCTTGAGATATTTCTTCAATTGGTATTAGACTCTGAAATTGGATATATTTCAAGTTGTTCTAAGGACTGGAATAATTGGTATCAAGATCAAGCCAGAAGGAAGAAGGAATTTCAACTTTCTTGTCTAAATCTAGCAGAAGAAGATTCCTGAAAAGAAACTTCCAGATTGGTACAAGAAGCTGAAGATGCTAAGAAGACTAAGCAAACTGTTATAGTTGGTTCTTCTTCTGAAATTACTCTTGTACGTTGAGAACATGACATTAGTAAGTATAAGAGGAGATCAACAAGCTATGAAGGATGTACAAGTTGTCAGAGAAAGATCTGCTGATCATAAACTTATCAACAATCCTCGTCAGAGCATGCTTCTACAAACTCTGAAGAGTTGTCACTCTCCAAGAAGCAGGGGGAGATATAGAAGATGAAATCTGGAAAAGATATCAACCTACCTTATTGGTATCAACCTGTAAGAAGTAAGTTCTCAGGGGGAGAAATGAAAGATGATTAAGTTCTCAGGTGCTATCTCTCAACTCCTATCTTTTTAATTTCTAACATTAAAAAGAGAGGAATATTTTTTCTTAAAATCTATTTTTTCAATGAAAAACTCTAACTTTTGGATGATGTCAAAAAGGGGGAGAAATGAAGATGATTTTGATATAATCTGGAATAATAGTATATAACAGGGAAAATGAAATGGGGAGATATGAAATATGTTTTTAATATAACTTGGGGAGAAATGGAAAATGTTTTTGAGAAATAGAATATAGCTTTGATATATTCTATAACCTGAAAGAGAATGGAAAACATATAAACTGCATTTATTACTAAATGTGTGTTTGATGTTTTTCCGAGGAACTCTGAACAAGTTCACTAGGCATTCTAAACAGGATAATTGAAAGAAATCTGAGCTCAAATGAGCTGGTGTTCATATAATAGAAGTTATACACTTCGTGAACATAGATTCAGAATCAGATGGACCCAATACTGTTCAGAGATCTGAAAGTAAAAGTCATCTGGAATCAGAATGTTCAGAAGATGTAAATTGTCTGTGAATATGATAATTAGAGCATAAGAATCAGAAATCTTCATAGAAGCAAGATTTGGATTCAGAATCATAATCATGAGTATCATGTATTGGTGTCAGACTATGAACCAACATGGGTATCAGACTCAGATTCAATATTGGAATCAGATTCAGAAGTAAACATTCTATTGGTTTCTATTGGTATCAGACTGCTTCAAGAGATCAAAAATCTGAGAAGAAAACAAGTCTGAGAAAGCAAGAATCAAGACTGTATCAAGATCAGAAGATCCAAATATCTGACTGTAATACCCCAAATTTTACCCTTTCTTTTTTATTTTTATTTTAAATTCTGATTAACTTAATAAATTAACTTTTTTTTTAAATCTTGTTTTTTTAACTAATAATAATTTAATTAAATTTTTTTTATAACTTTACTAATGTTTTTTATTAACTTTTTTTTTCTATTTAGTTTATTTATTTAAAGCTCTTCTTACTAACTTTTAGGATTTAAATTAAAATTTAACTTTTTTTCTTTTCTTTAAGAGTAAATTTTTTTTTTATAACCTTTTTTAAATTAATTTCTAACACATTTTTTTAATCAAATTCTAATACTTTTTTTAAAATAAAAATCTAACTTTTTTTAAAGCTAAATCTTTTTTTTCTAACTTTTTTAAAGTTAAATATTTTTTTCTAACTTCTTTTTTTAAAACTAAATCTTTTTTTCTAACTCCTTTTTAAAGCTAAATCTTTTTTTTCTAACTTTTTTAAAATTAAATCTTTTTTTCTAACCTTTTTAAAGCTAAATCTTTTTTTCTAACTTTTTTAAAGTTAAATCTTTTTTTCTAACCTTTTTAAAATTAAATCTTTTTTCTAACTTTTTTTTAAATCTTTTTTCTAACTCCTTTTTAAAGTTAAATATTTTTTTCTAACTTTTTTTAAAAAAATTAAATCTTTTTTTTCTCTAACTTCTTTTTAAAATTAAATCTTTTTTTCTCTAACTTCTTTTTAAAATTAAATCTTTTTTTCTAACTATTTTAAAAATTAAATCTAACCTTTTTTTTATAAATTAAATCTATCCTTTTTTTTTTAAAAATTAAATCTAAATTTTTTTGACACCATCCTTTTTCAAATTAAAATTCTAAATTCCTTTTAAAATTAAATTCTAATGCCATTTTATTTTCTTTTTTAAAATTAAGATCTAAATTCCTTTTAAAATTAAATTCTAACAGTTTTCAAAATAATTCTAACATTTTTTTAAAATCAACATTCAAATGTTTTTTATTTTAAAATTCTAACTCATTTTTTTTAAACTTAAAACTCTAATTTTTATTTAACTTGAAAATCTAACTTTCTTTGCTAACATTTTTAAATTTAAATCCAACAATTTTTTTATCAAATCCAATCCCAATAAATCACAGATGGAGCAAAATCAAATCAATCAGATCATATCATCATCATAAGAAAATCAGATCTAAATATCAACATCACCATCATTGAATCAAATCTGAAATCATCATAAAAATTCATTCAAATCAAATCAGAGATTGAAAAAGATTGAAATATTCAAATCAAATCTGAGATGGAAAAAGGTTTAAAAAAATCAAGTATAAAAGGACCCTCAGAAGCAACAAAACGGGGATCGACAAGCATCAAAAACTCTTACAGTCTTCATCAAAACTGACTAAGTTCAATTGATTTTATTTTCAGTTTAAATATTCAATTATCATATTTGTAACTGCTTATGGGGTGTAATTTTGCGAGACAATTGTCGCATTTATCTTTCCGCACTTTATGTTCTGCCATTGTATGTTTATCGCGTCTTTACCAATAATTTCACTCCTCCGAAGGAATTAGGTCTAGCCGTTTGACCGCCGTGTCAATAGTCCTCAACCTCAAAACCTCAAAACTACACCTTACAAACCCTAATTTTTCACAAATGCCTCGCCGCAGGCAAAATTACAATTTTATCCCTAGCATTAGGTCAAAGAGCCGTCGCGCTCATTTTAGGGTTTCCCGCCGTGGAATCCCTAATTTAACCCTAATTACAACTTAACAATTTACAACGTAGAGATTTGGAGTTTCTACACTCCACGTAAGCGTGTCCTTAAGATGCGTTTATTCCCCTTGAGACCTTGACCACAGTCAAGAAGTCTCTAACCTCCCTTTTGAGGGGAACTACGATTACTCTGATTCCACTCCCGTAAGGATACGTAGGCACAAGATGCGATGTCTTGCCGAGTAAACTTAGAATTAACCCCTTAGGTCTCTTTTGTCACTTTTAATCCTTTGTACATATACCTTAAGCAAATAAATAAAGCAAATAGTAAACATTTGAACAAAAGGTTCCTGTAGAGTACTACAGAAGTTTAGGGTGCTAATACCTTCCCTAAATTTAACCAACCCCCGAACCCTAGATCTTTCCCCGCATTGTGTTTACGATGCAAAAATAGGTTTTCCCTTTTTGACCTTTTCCTTCGGATAAATCAAAGAGCGGTTGTGAATTGAATTGTGATTCAAACTCATTAATAGTTTGTGATCCTATTTCCACCGCAACAGAAAATGGCGACTTCACTGGGGAATCTAATTATTGAGGGTTATCCCTAATTTGTTCATATTTATTACTATCTGTGTTATTATTCATTTGCATGTATATATTTGTGCTTTGATTGTGGGACTGTTCCTTGTGCTGTAAGATAAGTCCTACGCCCGGACTAGTGACATTATTATAGGATGGGGATATATTCGATGAGGCTTATAGGGAGTGAATCCCGACCAAGCTGATTCAAGAATCACCGCTCAGTTGAGACCTTTTCGAAAATGGTTCAGTTGAACGAGTAATCGTTGAAAACTTTTTCCATGGTCGATTGGAGTCTGTGATATTGAGGACCGTAGTACCTTAACACCACCTTGGCCTTATTTAGGACGTAGTGCGGGAGCTATGTGGGAGTAATCCTACAACGGCTGCTACGCAATACTACACTCAAAAGAGGTTCTCTTGAGAATATTATTCACCCCCGAGTCAGTCGGAAGGTTGATAATATCCGAAAGATGGGCTGATGACTTTGGGCACTTTGTAGAACCTTGTTCGGCAGGTACAACTAACCTATAGTACACTCCTTTTGGGATGGGTAGACCTTGACTCCGCTCACGTTCCTTTAACCTAGGACTTTGTGTGTTTTCATGCATTGCATCCATAAAGCATCTCATTTCATGGAATTCAAATATCATTTATGGATATCGCGGGATACCATAAATAAATAAAAAATAAAATGAAAAAACAAGAAAAAGATTTCCTTGGTACCCCACGACATTCGTAAATGTTTGAATTCCATGAAATCTTCATTTGCATTCACATTTTAGCATCATACTTTTGCATTGCATGTGTCTCCCGATTTCTCATACTCAGTTCTCTCACCCTCCAGTATTGTCACCCTGAGTTCTCTGCATCAATACGACCCTTCAAAAGAATGGAAGATCAAAACCAAGAGATCAACCGTGTCAGCCATGAATTCGAAGATCTTCGAGGAAGTGTAGGGCAGATTTTGGAGATGTTACGAGCTCTTAGTGTGAAGGTGGATGCTCAGTCTACTGTTGTTTCTAAGACTAATACCGTTATGGAACCTCAACCAGCTGTTACTGTCGAGAATGTACCTCCTCACGGTCTTCAATCCGGTTTGGTGCCTCCCAGTGCTCGACCAGTTCGACGAGCTACCCCTCCAAAGTGCAAAACTCCTAACTCCGATCATGGTAAAGGACCTACACGTTCAAAGAACCGCAAAAAGGCTACTCCTCAACCTTTACAATATCAGCAGAGTTATGTTCAAGGTTATCCGTTTCTATATGTTCAACAACCCTATGTAGCTACTGTTGCACCTCCTTCCGATCAGCAGTTTCCTACATGCCAGCCTGTACAGTCAACTCCGGTATATCAAGCACCGATTCATCAACAACCTTCCGGTTATCCGCCCATGCAAGTTCCTGTCGACAGTCAACGAGTGCCCAACGCTCCTGTTCACCAACAATCACAGAATCAGGTTCCTTATCCCCGTAAGAGGCAGTATAAGCCTTGTCCTCCAATTCCGATAACTTTCACTGAGTTATACCCCCATTTAGTACAACAAGGTCTGATTACCACCAGTGCTTTGGGTCCTCCACCTAATCCATTACCTGCAAGTTACAACGCTACCGCTCATTGTTTATTTCATGAGGGTGCGCCCGGCCATGATCTAGAGAATTGCTATGCTCTTAAGAAAGTTGTCAGAAATTTGCTAGAAACGAAGGAGTTGTCTTTTGGCGATGCTCAGCTGAAGATCGAGACTCCTTTCGGGGTTCCTCACTCGTCAAGTGCGAATTCTGCAAAGCATGCTACGCAAATTAGTCGAATCCAGTAATTATTCAAAGGCCTAGCCCGCTTCATTTCAGTAACCCTCAAGGTGATATGACCGGGATCAACAAAGGATCTGGGAAATTTATTTTGAAGCAACGACTGAAAACTGTTGAAGATGTGACCAGCATAACTGGGGCAAGCCATGATGACTCACAGTGATCATAAACCGGACGTCCTTTCCATTGAGGCTCCGCCAAAGGAAACTGTTACTCTTGAATGCAAGATTTCATAAACATTTAGAAGGATTTTTCCGACAGTTCATTTGTTTATTTATATGTATTTCTCTTTGATTAAGCATATTTAGCATGTACGAACTTGTTTATCTTCGATTAATTAATGCAACGCATATGTTTGTCTTGAATAAATCCATTCGTTTCACTCATTCAAAAAAAAAACGTTTTCATAAATCATAATGCCAACTTTACCCGATCTCTTGTTCTGATGGAGAATTAGGGGGAGGATGACGAACCCAAAACGGCGGATTCCTTGTCGTATGCTTTCGATTGAAACCCGCTGATGATGTAAGGCATTGTTTCAAATCCCAAACACTGGAGATATAAGGATGTTAATCCCTAGTCAACCTCTTTGAGCCTTGAAGTAGGAGTTTTCTCTTTTTAAGAACCTTCATCCTAACCTGGGGCAGGGTAGGTTTCAGTTAAACCAATCGAGCGTTTAGATCCTCAAAAGGAAGAGCAAACCTTCGAGAATTTATCCTTAGCATCTTAAGAAGTCCAATACAATGACTATCCCTCGGTTACCTAAGGAGTGGGGCAGTCACGAGCCTTTCAAAAGATTTACACGACTTGTGCATAAAAGAATATTCAAAAAAATAAGAGCCCGCTAAGTCAAAACCTATGAAGGAGACTTAGGCAAAACTGGGGCATCCCGCTGGACTCCAAAGTCAGATCAAAGGACGTTGTCCAGGCAAAAGTTAGGGAATAAAAGCAAAGCAAGAGGGTACAATAAATAATCCCTAGTAAAGAACAAAATCGTGTGACCAATTGCCATTAGAAATAGGTGAGTGACTGCCATGTCCAAAGCCTTGATAAGTTCTCGACCATAGCAAATCCGCTTGAGATATGAGCGTTCGTATCCGATTAACTGAATTAGGATTGGAGAACATCACGAAGAAGGGGTGGGTACAAATATAACCTTGAGCCTTTATCCTTTTGTTTCTTAAACCGTGAACCGATGCCACAATACAACCTTTAAAAGACCTAATTGAAGTAGGACTTCGGTTGAAAGCATACGCGACAAGATCACGTTTCCTGACTCCTACGAGCTATGCTCAGAATAAAATTCATGTTGGCATTATAATTAAAGCTTATATCCTGACTAGTGATTTCGGTCACAAGTTATTGCGATACCTTTTTCAAAAAAAAAATTTCAAGACAAATATATGTGTACATTGACAAGATCAGGATAGGCATTTCAGGCATGACGACTTTGCTTGATATCTTAGAGATTTACATATGGACATAACCCGTGGAACTTGAAGATCCTGCTAAACAGGGGCAGGCAGTTTCCCAATTCGCTTACCAACGCGAGTCTGACATTCTTAAGAGCTATTTCCCAAAGATTTCGTCGTAACACGATTAATTTGTGCCAGTTACGTCGAGACCTGACAAATCTCTCAAAGAGTTTGAGAACAATGGGGCAACCGGACTCGGTGTTCTCTATAAAATCCTCTTGAGATGACCATACCTCACAACGCAAGTATCCTGGGGCACCATGTTTTTAAAGGAAACAAATGGCGACTACTATAAGGTCCTTCAAGATCAAAACCATGGGGTTTCACGACTCTCTTCATGTATCTGATGGATTTTACTCACGGCGGCTTTCATCCCCCAGTAAATCTCAGTGTTGCAACAGGCTCCTAAACTATTGCCTCATCACAGTCCCCAGAGAGACTATAAGCTGACAACTTTTTCTTGGGTAACTCAAAAGTGTCCCTCAAGTTTTCTTCTCCCCATGTGAAGACATGATACTGTGCACTCAAGCAGATTACTTTCTCCCCAGAGAATTCAGAACTTTAAAACCAGAGTTGGTTCCACCATTGATCCTTCCCACCCATGATTGACGTATTGGTTGCAGAGAACGCAGGGTATCTCCGTCGAGATGTTTATTTCGTCTCTCGTCCTGTCTCTAGTCTGTTTCGTCGGCCTACGCAGGGGCATAAGCATCACATGCCTATTTCATTACATATTCATATTCATTACATGTTCATTACATATTCATTACATATTCATTACATATTCATTACATACTCATTACATATTCATTACATGTTCATTACATATTCATTACATATTCATTACATACTCATTACATATTCATTGCATATTCATTACATATTCATTACATATTCATTGCATACTCACTACATACTCATTTCATAACATCTTGCATATTTAACTACATAGACATTAACATACATTCATATCAACATATTCATTAACATACGCGATAACATGCACAGGTTCATCGTGTCTCCATCATTGGTCGTTACCGCCGAGTAACTGGGGTTTGCCCATTCTCTCCAAATAGATTGTCAGCCCTAAGCATAAAATACATATGTGTTTCCAAGTTTCCCTACAGAGCTCGATCCTCGTGGATGACGGTTACTTCATCTATCTTTCCTCACCAGGATAAGATATTTACCCTCCGAGATCATTCCCTCGATGGAGTCTTGATTACCAGTTTTCTTTCTAGCTCGATCCTAGATTGAATCTCAGTCTTGTCGGTCGTCAATCCCAACCGGACGTGCATATATTTTGCACCATCTAAAGATTTTCACCATACCATGACAGATACGCGACTATCTCGCTTGAGAAGTTTATCACTGTACCCGGATGTGCATTTATTTTGCACTATCTTTCAAGTAAATCAACTACAATCCATTACAGATACACGACAGTTCACGCCTGGAAAATCTATCAGTACAACACTTTACAATCCTACATGTTACAACATCGGTACAACACTTTACATCTTACAACATCGGTATACAACATTTCTCACCTAAGAAACCGATCCTATCTTCGTTATGACTCGCAGCAAATGGCCATCTCCATGGAGCAGTTGGGCTTCCATTTACCTGTCGTCTTGAAGTATGGGAGGTTTGAACCAAATCGTATTCAGGAGAGCACGATCTTGAAGTACGGGGAGGTTTGAGCGGAATCATATTCAGGAGAGCACGATTCTGAATTATGAAGAAGTTCATTTACCCTTTAGTAAAAGAAGGAGCGGAATCATATTCAGGAGAGCACGATTCTGAAGTATGAGGAAGTTCAGTTAGCCCTTTTCATATTCAGGAGAGCACGATTCTGAATTGTGAAGAATTTCATTTACAATAAAGAGCCGAATCATATTCAGGAGAGCACGATTCTGAAGTATGAGGAAGTTCAGTTCGCCCTTTTCATATTCAGGAGAGCACGATTCTGAATTGTGAAGAATTTCATTTACAAGAAAGAGCCGAATCATATTCAGGAGAGCACGATTCTGAAGTATGAGGAAGTTCAGTTAGCCCTTTTCATATTCAGGAGAGCACGATTCTGAACTATGAAGAATTTCATTTACCCGAAAGAGCCGAATCATATTCAGGAGAGCACGATTCTGAAGTATGAGGAAGTTCAGTTATCCCTTTTCATATTCAGGAGAGCACGATTCTGAAGTATGAAGAATTTCATTTACCCGAAAGAGCCGAATCATATTCAGGAGAGCACGATTCTGAAGTATGAGGAAGTTCAGTTTACCCTTTTCATGTTCAGGAGAGCACGATCTTGAAGCATGGAGAAGTTTATTTATCCTTCAGTAAGAGAAGAATCAGAATCGTATTCCAGGCGCCGACCTTAAATGCGAGAAGATTTATTTATCAGATAAGCAGCAGCCTCTTTATTTGAGTGCTTATCCATTTTTGCACATAAGTCCCTTCCAACGATAAGCGACAGTTATCCCTCGGGAAGCTTATCAGGGCATTCCCCATCAAAGTCCATTTATTTTGGCATACAGCCGGTCTTTACCCTGTATATTTGCTACGGAGTTCCGAAAAGTCCGTTTGATCCTGTCACGAGGGATAGTTTACAGAAGCTTGGATGTTATTCTTTGCTCAATGCTCCAGCAGTCTGTAATCGATCTTGCAAGCCGTGTAGATCCTGTTATTATTAAACATTCCCAAGTGGAGGCCGTCTCATAGGTGCCATCTCCATTTAGGATCTTGTTCTAACCACTCAAAGTCCATTTATTTTGGCATACAGCCGATCTTTACCCTGTATATTTACGGATTCCCGAAAAGTCCGTTTGATCCTGTCACGAGAGATAGTTTACAGAAGCGTGGATGTTATTCTTTGCTCAATGCTCCAGCATTCTGTAATCGATCTTGCAATCGTACGTGATCCAGTTTTATTTTTAGATTCCCCAGTGGAGGCCGTCTCATAGGTACCATCTCCAGTTGAGAATCTCGTTTTTCTAAAAAAGACAATTGGTCGTGTTTGCTCCAGTTGACCATCATTTTTAGAAGTCCCCAGTGTTGTACTGTGTCCCAGCGCGTCGTTTTCCCCAGTGTGTTCTTCTCGTAGCGTCTGTCCCTGTGTCGTTGTGTTCGTCAGCATTTTCGCATTCATCATTTCAGCATACGCATCATATCATATTCATGGCACCATCTACATTAGCTTGTTCTCGCATGGTCCATTGCATATCGTCACATATAAGGGCAAAATTTTCGGTTATCTATATTTAAATCCCTCCACCATGATTCCTCGAGTCTCCGTCGCTCAAATCATCTGGTGTAGTTATTTAAATAGGGGCAACTGTAATACCCCAAATTTTACCCTTTCTTTTTTATTTTTATTTTAAATTCTGATTAACTTAATAAATTAACTTTTTTTTTAAATCTTGTTTTTTTAACTAATAATAATTTAATTAAATTTTTTTTATAACTTTACTAATGTTTTTTATTAACTTTTTTTTTCTATTTAGTTTATTTATTTAAAGCTCTTCTTACTAACTTTTAGGATTTAAATTAAAATTTAACTTTTTTTCTTTTCTTTAAGAGTAAATTTTTTTTTTATAACCTTTTTTAAATTAATTTCTAACACATTTTTTTAATCAAATTCTAATACTTTTTTTAAAATAAAAATCTAACTTTTTTTAAAGCTAAATCTTTTTTTTCTAACTTTTTTAAAGTTAAATATTTTTTTCTAACTTCTTTTTTTAAAACTAAATCTTTTTTTCTAACTCCTTTTTAAAGCTAAATCTTTTTTTTCTAACTTTTTTAAAATTAAATCTTTTTTTCTAACCTTTTTAAAGCTAAATCTTTTTTTCTAACTTTTTTAAAGTTAAATCTTTTTTTCTAACCTTTTTAAAATTAAATCTTTTTTCTAACTTTTTTTTAAATCTTTTTTCTAACTCCTTTTTAAAGTTAAATATTTTTTTCTAACTTTTTTTAAAAAAATTAAATCTTTTTTTTCTCTAACTTCTTTTTAAAATTAAATCTTTTTTTCTCTAACTTCTTTTTAAAATTAAATCTTTTTTTCTAACTATTTTAAAAATTAAATCTAACCTTTTTTTTATAAATTAAATCTATCCTTTTTTTTAAAAAATTAAATCTAAATTTTTTTGACACCATCCTTTTTCAAATTAAAATTCTAAATTCCTTTTAAAATTAAATTCTAATGCCATTTTATTTTCTTTTTTAAAATTAAGATCTAAATTCCTTTTAAAATTAAATTCTAACAGTTTTCAAAATAATTCTAACATTTTTTTTAAATCAACATTCAAATGTTTTTTATTTTAAAATTCTAACTCATTTTTTTTAAACTTAAAACTCTAATTTTTATTTAACTTGAAAATCTAACTTTCTTTGCTAACATTTTTAAATTTAAATCCAACAATTTTTTTATCAAATCCAATCCCAATAAATCACAGATGGAGCAAAATCAAATCAATCAGATCATATCATCATCATAAGAAAATCAGATCTAAATATCAACATCACCATCATTGAATCAAATCTGAAATCATCATAAAAATTCATTCAAATCAAATCAGAGATTGAAAAAGATTGAAATATTCAAATCAAATCTGAGATGGAAAAAGGTTTAAAAAAATCAAGTATAAAAGGACCCTCAGAAGCAACAAAACGGGGATCGACAAGCATCAAAAACTCTTACAGTCTTCATCAAAACTGACTAAGTTCAATTGATTTTATTTTCAGTTTAAATATTCAATTATCATATTTGTAACTGCTTATGGGGTGTAATTTTGCGAGACAATTGTCGCATTTATCTTTCCGCACTTTATGTTCTGCCATTGTATGTTTATCGCGTCTTTACCAATAATTTCACTCCTCCGAAGGAATTAGGTCTAGCCGTTTGACCGCCGTGTCAATAGTCCTCAACCTCAAAACCTCAAAACTACACCTTACAAACCCTAATTTTTCACAAATGCCTCGCCGCAGGCAAAATTACAATTTTATCCCTAGCATTAGGTCAAAGAGCCGCCGCGCTCATTTTAGGGTTTCCCGCCGTGGAATCCCTAATTTAACCCTAATTACAACTTAACAATTTACAACGTAGAGATTTGGAGTTTCTACACTCCACGTAAGCGTGTCCTTAAGATGCGTTTATTCCCCTTGAGACCTTGACCACAGTCAAGAAGTCTCTAACCTCCCTTTTGAGGGGAACTACGATTACTCTGATTCCACTCCCGTAAGGATACGTAGGCACAAGATGCGATGTCTTGCCGAGTAAACTTAGAATTAACCCCTTAGGTCTCTTTTGTCACTTTTAATCCTTTGTACATATACCTTAAGCAAATAAATAAAGCAAATAGTAAACATTTGAACAAAAGGTTCCTGTAGAGTACTACAGAAGTTTAGGGTGCTAATACCTTCCCTAAATTTAACCAACCCCCGAACCCTAGATCTTTCCCCGCATTGTGTTTACGATGCAAAAATAGGTTTTCCCTTTTTGACCTTTTCCTTCGGATAAATCAAAGAGCGGTTGTGAATTGAATTGTGATTCAAACTCATTAATAGTTTGTGATCCTATTTCCACCGCAACACTGACATACTGTAATCAGGGGGAGTTCTCCCAGGAAGGTTCAAAAGTCAGGATATTTGATTTTCACCCAATCTGAAACTCAAGGGGAGTTTCTCATCTATAGATAAACAGATGTGTTGAAGATCAAGAGAAAATGCTTTAGAAGATTCTGAAGTTATATGACTCTGATACGATGCTTAGAGAAGACAAGTTCTAAAGATCTGAAGATGGAAGTTCTGTTGAACTAGTCCAGATGCTGAAGACTTATGCTATCTTATATCGTAGGGAAGTATTCCTTCTATTCTACTCTATTTGATTATGTTTTATCAAAAAAAATTTGTAAGTCTTGGGATCAGAGTATGTCTCTGAATAAGCATAAAAATGTTTTAAAGGTTAACACATTCAGGGGGAGCAGTTGCTTAGAGCTCTGAATAGGTTAATGCTTGGTGATTACTCTGTATAAAATGTTCTATCAAAATACATGTTTTTGTCATCATCAAAAAGGGGGAGATTGTAAGAGCAAGATTTGTCTCTACAGGATAATCTCTATGTTTTGATGATAACAATTGAGTATTTGTGAAAGAACCATTTTATGGTTTATTGTTTGTTATGTGCAGGTCATATTAAAATTAAATATATTAGACCAAACAAATAGAAGCAACGTCTGCAGCTAGTAACTTATGGAATTACTTAGTGTGACGTCATGAAGCGCTTGTGAGAAGCTAGTTTGCTTATGTATCTGATCACCATCAGTAAAGAACCAAGGGTGATGGATATTGCAGTTGCAATGCTCCTGTAGTTTATGTTCTGAAGAAGTGCATCTGATCTGAAAGCAAATGAAGCTCAGTGTAGAAGCAAGTTTGTTTCTACATCTGATCATGTTCAGTAAAGAATCAAGGATGCTGGATATTACAGTTGCAATGCATCTATAGATTCTGCTCTGAGTTATGCATCTGATCTGGAAGCTAACGAGCGTCTCTGAAGAGTGAGTCCTCTGAAGAACAAAGTGCTATATACTCTGAAGACTCTGATGACTTTAAGTTCTGAAGGCTGAAGACTCTGAAGATGGGTTATGAGGTCAAGACTCTGAAGACAGGTTCTGAAGGTCAAGACTCTGAAGAAGTGTTTTGAAGGTCAAGACTCTGAATAAGTGTTCTGAAGGTCAAGACTCTGAAGAAGTGTTCTGAAGGTCAAGGCTCTGAAGATTCTGAAGACATGATTTCTGAAGAATTAGTCATGAAGATTCTCAAGATTGTTTCAGAGGAAACTTAGTTCTTAGAATACTGAATACTGGATTCTGAAGTTAAAGATTGTGTCAGAAGAAGATTCATCCAGATGCAAAACGTGTTACATCAGATAAGTTGCCGCTGTTCAATCTGATAAACATGTGCTTGAGTTAACAACTCTAATGCTGAAGCTTTCATACCAAAGTAGTTATGAACTACTCATCAGACAAATCATCAGAAGAATCAAGAAGATTGAAGTACAACATATGCAATTATTCAAATGTGGTAAAGACGTTGGTACTGTTCAAGCGTAGTTTCCAAGGATTAAATATATTGAAGCTACAAGCTAAGGTCACTATTCCAACACATGAGCTTATTCTATCCGTTGGGATATGACCGTTGGAATGAGAAAGGACAACTATATCCTCACAACAACTCTATTGGCTGCAATATAAAACGAAGAATCATTTGATCAAAAATGTGGCTGGATGGCTGAGTCAAGCAACGCTGTTGCTATTAAGCTGCTCTATAAGAAATAAAATTTGACTCATTCAAATGTTATCATGCTAGTAAGCATGAAGTGAAGAAAGAAAGAAAGAAGAAAAGCTTAAATGAAAAGAAGCCTTAGTGCTCACACACAGAAAAGCTTTTAAGCAATATGGAAACTATGTTCTTATAATCTCTCAGAGATTCATCATTAGATTAGTTTCTGCATTAGGAAGCAAGGAGTTGTTGCTCATTACTTGCCATGTGCTTAACTTGGAGTAATTAGCTTGCTAGGAAGCACCATTGTAATATCTGGCAACACAACATTCTATTTTAGAATTAGTGGTTCCTCAAGTGATCTTGTGAAGATCAGTATACTTGAGATGACAAGTGACAGTAGTCATTTGTGGTTTTCTAATAGGAGATCTTTAGTGATCGGATTCTATTAGATGTTAATGAACGTTATATCCTTGGGGATCCATGAACGTTTCATTGATCTGTTGTTAGTCACTTGCAGTTAGCTTGTGCATCTGTAATCAGTTCGATTATAGTGGATTAAGTCCTTAATTGATTAAGGAGAAATCACCTTGGAAGGGTGGACTGGATTAGCTTGGGAGTTGCTTAAGTGAAACAGGATATATGTTGTGTTCTTTACTTTCAGTATGCTTTATTATTTTTGCTTCCGCAATGTATTTAATATAAGCGCATAAAGCATCAAGTGAAGAAGAAGACAAGAAAAGGAAAAAGTTTTTATTTAAGCATAAACCCAATTCAATCCCCCCTTTCTTGTGTTTATTTCTCACCTTCAATGAGAAGAGAATTATTTTTTTAAGATTTTTTTGTTTGGAGAGACTTATCGCCTCATGCCTACGTACCCACAAAGTGCAATATAAGATCAAAACCTCGTAGTTCGTGGTTCAAATAACAAAGATTTGTTGGTTTTGATTAATTTTAAATGTAAAGACAATTCATCATTTTAAGGAGAAAATTACGACTAGTCGCCCACAAGTATAAAACAACATTTGCATCACCTAAAGATGGAGGATTTTGCTTAGATTATCAACAAGTCTATCACTCAACATCTAAGTGGAAAATGTCAACATCTTAATACTATGGAGAATAGGAGAATTATATCTCAACTATGAAAATGACCAATGTCTAAACTTTATGAAAAGTTTCAAAATGAAAAGTGCACAAAAGGCACAAAAAGTTTGAATGAGGTTGATCTTTTTTAAAGTCTTTTTTGAAATTTGTCAAAATATGATTAACATTGATTGACATTTATTAAGAAAAACAAAGTTTGAAAATCACTTGACAAAAATTCAAGGTTTTATTGTGAAAGCGGTCTCGAAGTTTGAAAGCAAGAAAGTTTTTGAAAAAAGGAAGAGATTTAGAAAATTTAAGAAGGGGAGAAGATGAAGTGACTACCCAAGAAAGCAAAATAAAAGCTCGAGATAAGAAGGATCTAACCAACTTGTAGCACACTTCATAGCAAGCCAAATGAGAATTCCATCCATCTTGAAGCATAATCTAATAAGCAAGACAAATAAAGGCAAAGATCTATAATACTCCAAGCATAGGGAAAGAGTCATAATTCTAAGTCCAAGAGTCCAAGAATAGTCCAAGAAGTCCAAGGTCTATGAATAGTCCAAGAGCATAACCACAAAGTTAAGAGCACTAAGTTTTCGAGAGGTTTAATCATTTATTAGTGTTTTAAACAAAGTGTGGTCCAAGTGGACAAAAGGAAAATGGCGAAAATATAAACATGTGTCTAATGGACAAAGGAAAAATAATGGAAGCATAAACAAGAGTATGATATGAGATGATAATAATGGAGCATAAAGGTAAAAGAGAGATAGGGAGCAAGAAGGAAACATAAACAAAATTAGCATAATGATATCGTTAGTGAGTTAGTGATTAGTCGTTATAGCAAATGATCAACAATGGTTAACTCATGCACTTAAGCCAAAGTTGATAAAGACTCATTAGAGGATTGATAAAATCAAAGCCTCCTAACAACAAGCTTCATAGGTGATGGACTTAAGACAAATACTCAACCATACTTGGACTTTCAAACATAGGTTTGAGCCACGAATGATCACTTTCCAATTACGGGACAATTTAGTGCTATGTTAAGCAATTGTAATCGGGTTTATGTAGAAACCACGACTATCTGAGGTCGGTCAATAACAATGTTAGTGTTAATGCATGCTAGAGAAGTGATATGTATATCACTCTCCGAAAGCAATACCGCACGAAAAGAAAATAGGTAACAATCTCATCTTCATCAAGAACTTGAAATAAGTTCAAACGATATCGAAGATTTTCATCGATCAAAAAGAAAAAAGAGAAGAGGAAAGGGAATGCCAAATTGAATTACAAGTTCAAGATCATTCCATCTTTAAGTTCATCCATTCATCTTGGTGGATTAAAGTACTAAACATATCATTAACTCAAAGCATCTAAAATGAATTGAACAATTCACTTTAAAGATAGATTTGAATTAATGAATGTTTATCCAACTTCATCTACACCCTAAGTCCAATGAATTTAAAGAGGAAAATGGGCCTTTAAAAGTGCTTTCCAAGGAAAAAAACAAAAGGAAATGGAAGAAGAAGAAGTAAGAACTAAAACAGAGCCAAAAGGCAAAATCAACACTGGGTAACCGATTACCACTGTAAAAACAGCAGCAAATCAGCTTAAAAAAAGTGCAGAAACTTGATCAATTATTTTTTGCAAACACTTCATGATCAAGGATGCAATTGAGCACGAAAATTCAAGTAAAATAACAACAAACAACACCAATAGAACATAATTTGCAAGATCCAAAGATCAAGCAATAAGAATCAACAATAGATCATATTATGGAAGATGTATCAAGAGCAACAATGATGGATAAAGAAATTACCACTCCAAATCTGGAAATTCTTCAAATCAGCTCCATAAACCACACTTAAAAGCTTTGATCTACTGGAATTGATGATGAAAAAATGAATGGATGAAGGTTTAGCTCAAATATTAGTAAGTTCTAATGATGAACTTACTAACTTTCAATGGAAGAAAGAGCTTTGGTGAATTTGGTAATTGAAGAAAATTGAGAGTCAAAAAGGAATTTGACAAGGTGATTTTGGCTATCAAAAGCTTATGAAATGAGAGAAATGAGGCCTCTATTTATAGGATTTAGGCTTGGAAAATTTGGTGGATTGAAATTTGGTTTGGAATCAAAATTAGGCTTGAAATTTGAATTTGGAGGGAAATTAATGATCAAGCGGTGATTAGTGAAGGTGTATGGTGGGAATTAATTATGATGAGATAGGGGAATTAAAATGAAGTGATCTAGAATATTCTCATATTGCAATATTTGAATTTGGTGCCAAAAATGTTGCAGAATTTGAATTTGCCCAATTTTCACAAAATTCGCACAGGGTAATCGGTTACCCAATACTGGTAATCAGTTACCACAGGAAAAATGGTGAAATTTTGCCTTTTTGATGTGTTGTCTTGTCTCTGGCTCGATTATTTTGCTTGTCAAAGAAGGCATGGAAATAAACACATGAACCTTGGATTCTCTTGAATAAAAGTCAATCAAATTTTGAGAAACTCTTGATCAGATGATTTTGAAATGATTGTAGATCAACTTCGACTTTGTTCAAATGAAATTCATTCAAGTTGAGGGACTGATATTTGATATCTTTGCTCCAAAATCTTCCTGAAGAAGTTAGTAAAGGAAAAAAAAAATTTTTTTTGGATCTTAATCAATGGTTAGTAAACATAAACATAAACAAATATTTAAAAAAACAAGAAAACAAAGGTGCCCGGTGATCTCTCAAGAACAAACCTGCAAAGGAAGGCAAGAGAACCAAAGCTTGCAATCTTGTTTGTGGGATGAGATACAAATGAAATGTGTGATCTAATGGGTAAAAATTAGGGTATTACAATGCTCGACCCGTTCTTTATGCATCCAAGCGATAATCCTGGATTAGTCATTGTTTCACCGTCATTGAACTAAACCAACTTCTATTCTTGCTCTCATTCCCTAAAATTGGATCTCATGACAAAGAAAAAATTTAGGGTTCGTTAATGGAACCCTAACTCGCCCATCCATAAATCATTCCAACTACGTCCTCTGGTGTCGTTGGTACAACATGGTGATGGCTTGGATAACCAATTCCATCGAGAAAGAAATTTCTGAGAGTGTTCTCTAGATGGATTTGGCTAAGGATATCTAGGATGAGCTTCACGAATGTTATTATTCGGGCGATATTTTTTGCATCTCTAACCTTCAAGAAGAAATTTATGCTCATAATCAGTGAGATCAAAACATCACCACCTTGAAGAAACTGTGGCAAGAATTTGACAATTTTCGGCCCCTTCCTAGCTGCAATTATGATCTCATTTACGACTGTGAACTCATTCTAATGATCAAAACCTACAGAGACAATGACTATGTCATTCATTTCTTGAAATGCCTCAATGACCAATATGCTCCAATTTGGGCGCAAATTATGTTTATTGCCCCTCTTGTGAATGTCATTGGAGTTTCCTCCCTCCTAATCCAACAAGAACGTCATCTCTCTTCCCCCATTCCAAAAGATAAATTCATTGCTAAAGTCTAGAAACCATACACAAGAGGTAGATCCACTAATTATGGAAGCAAACCTTCTATCCCTCCCAAATCCAAAGGCATCAAAATCTGCACATATTGCAACAAACCAGGTCACACCATTGAGGTGTGTTTTAAATAAACGTGGTCTACCACCATATCTCAAGAAGACCAATCTGGCACAAACTTCTCATGATGATAATCAGCTTGACATCTCTACTTCTGGCCAGCTTGAACCTACTTCAGGTACAATTTCCTTCACAACTAAACAACAACGTTTCTTGCTTGCTCTTCTTCAAAAAACAACTGCTTCTCCTGAGCCAAACATTCAACATCTCCACTTTGCTCCTTCTCCACAATCAGGTAATAGTTTTATCCACAATCTTAATGGCATCACTAACTCTGAATGGTTTCTTGTCACAGAGGCTACAGAACGTGTATGCCATTCTAAGTCTTTATTCACTAGCCTTAATCCCATTAAACCCATCATTGTAAGGCTTCTTAATGGAACATCTATCACTATTAACTTTTCTAGCTCTGTTCATACCACTGACTCATTTTACTTACATGATGTCTTATATATTCCTTTGTTTTATACTAATCTTATCTTTATTTCTAAACTATCTAGTTCATTAAATTGTGCCTTCATGTTTACTACCTCTCACTGTCTTATACAGGGGATTCATACCATGGTGAAGATTGGTGCAGCTAGGTTACACCAAGGACTCTACACTTTGATATGCCCTTCCCTTTCCCCTATCCCTGGTCCCTCTCCCAATATCAATAATTGTACTTTGTGGCACAATAGGCTTGGCTACCCTTCTTATGAAACTCTTTTTTAGATTAATAAACACTTTCCTTTAGCAAATTTACATCCTTCTACTAACCCTTGTGATACTTGCTTTAAAGCTAAACAAAAACGTTTGCCTTTTTACACTAGCAAAATTGTTACTGCAAATTGTTTTGATATTATACATATGGATATTTGGGGCCCTATCTCATGCCCTTCAATACTTGGTCATAAATATTTTTTAGCTGTGGTTAATGATTATACTAGATATTGTTGGATTTTTTTAATGAAATCTAAGTCTGAAATTTCATCCCTTATTAAGTATTTTGTCAAAATGGTTCAAACTCAGTTTAAGCTTACCATAAAAACCATTAGTTCTGATAATGGGCCTGAGTTCTTTTTAAGACTTTTTTACTCAACTCAAGGCATCCACCGTCAAACCTCATATGTTTATACCCCTCAACAGAATGGGCTTGTTGAAAGAAAGCACCAACACATTTTAGGTGTTACTCGTACCCTTCTGTTCCAGTCTAATCTTCCCAAAATTTTATAGTCTTATGATTTGTCTTATGTTGTTCACCTCATTAATATGTTTCCTTCTAAATTACTGTCACGTAAATATCCTTTTACATTTCTATATAATTATGTTCCTGATTATTCCATCATTAAGAGATTTGGTTGTTTAGTGTATACTTGTAGTACTTCTGCCTATAGAACTAAACTCGATACCAGATCACACAAATGCATCTACTTAGGTTTTAAGCATGGCGTAAAAGGTTCCATCCTTTACAACATTAAAACTAGGAACACTTTTATATATGAAGACACCATATTCTATGAGAACCTTTTCCCTTATACTACTCTTACTCCCACACCTTATCAAACTCTCCAACCTATCCATCATCCTCACCAAGATGACTTTTTGGACTATACATCCCAAATTATTCAATATGCCCCCAACAATGACCATTCCCTTAAGCTTCCATTCAACCCTACTAGTCCTCATACACCACCATCTGCAACATTAATACACCTAATCCTACCCCTGATCCTATTATAGACCATCATACTATTGTTAAGAAATCAACCAGAATCCTTATACAACCTTCTTATTTGTAGGATTAGCAGTGCTCTCTTTTTCAAGGTAATCTTCCCTCATTTCCTTCCAATAATTCAGGTATGAACCCTTATCCCCTTGCTAACTACATATCTTATACTAATTTATCTCTTACACATAGATTATTTAACTTAAATATTTCTTCTATCAAAAAGCCTATCACATATGCTTAAGCCATCACTAATCCACATCGGCAACAATTTATTGCATCTGAACTTAAATCTCAATATAGTACAAATACTTGGGTTCTCACTCCTTTACCTCCCAACAAAAGAGCCATTGGATGTAAATGGATTTTCAAACTTAAATACTTTCTCAATGGCACTATTGAGATATATAAGGCTCGGCTTATTGGTAAGGGATTTCATCAAACCGAAGGCCTTGATTATCTAGAAACATTCAGTCATGTCATCAAAATAACAACTATATAATTATTATTATCCATTGTTGTTTCTTCCAACTGGCATCTTCACCAACTAGATATTAACACGACCTTTCTTCATGCCGACCTCGATGAAGAGGTTTATATGAAACCCTCGTCTGGCCCCCATATTCCCTCCCCCCCCCCCTCTCCAATATGATTTGCAAGCTAAATAAATCTATTTATGGCCTTAAACAAGCCATTAGACAATGGAATCACAAGTTGACACAAACACTGTTCAGTATTGGATTCTCTCAATTCAAGTCAAATTAATCCCATTTTACTAAATATGAAGTTAGCTTTTTCACTGTTATATTAGTCTATGTCGATGATTTAATTGTTGTAGGTACCTCTATGTATGAGATTAATCACATCAAACATCTTCTGGATAAACAGTTCAGCATCAAAGACCTTGCCCACTTGCATTACTTCCTAGGATTCGAAATAGCTCACTCATCAGTAGGAATCTCACTCTGACTGCCTGGACCTGCTGCAAGATACCGGTCTCTTGGATGTGAAACCTTCATCCACTCCTGTGGACCCTAGGCATAAACTTGATGACCATGACGCTCTTACACAGCAAAACCCTTCTGCATTCATAAGAATCATAGGTAAACTGCTCTACTTAACACACTTTCTCCCTAATATTGTGTTCTCAACGTGCAAGTTAAGTCAACATCTTGTGAAGCTGACCCAAATTCATCTCAGTACTGCTCTACTTAACACACTTTCTCCCTAATATTACAGTACTGAGATGAATTTGGGTCGGCTTCACAAGATGTTGACTTAACCTGCACGTTGAGAACACAATATTAGGGAGAAAGTGTGTTAAGTAGAGCAGTTTACCTATGATTCTTATGAATGCAGAAGGGTTTTGTTGTGGAAGAGCGTCATGGTCATCAAGTTTGTGCCTAGGGTCCACAGGAATGGATGAAGGTTTCACACCCAAGAGACCGGTATCTTGCAGCAGGTCCAGGCAGTCAGAGTGAGATTCCTACTTATGAGTGAGCTATTTCGAATCCTAGGAAGTAACGCAAGTGAGCAAGGTCTTTGATGCTGAACTGTTTATCCAGAAGATGTTTGATGTGATTAATCTCATACATAGAGGTACCTACAACAATTAAATCATCGACATAGACTAATATAACAGTGAAACACCTAACTTCATATTTAGTAAAATGGGATTAATTTGACTTGGATTGAGAGAATCCAATACTGAACAGTGTTTGTGTCAACTTGTGATTCCATTGTATAATGGCTTGTTTAAGGCCATAAATAGATTTATTTAGCTTGCAAATCATATTGGGGGGGGGGAGGGAACATGGAGGCTGTAACAGCCCAATTTTCAATAATTAATTATTTGTGTTAATTAATTGATTTATTTGGATTATTCTAATTATTTGAATAATTAGATGATTGTTTAAATGGATTGATAGATGTTTTGAGAGAGGAAATATATTGGAAAGAAATAAAGAGAAAGATATATATATATATATATATATATATATATATATATATATATATATATATATATATATATATATATATATATATATATATATATATATATATATATATATATATATATATATATATATATATATATATATATATATATATATATATATATATATATATATATATATATATATATATATATATATATATATATATATATATATATATATATATATATATATATATATATATATATGAGGAAGTGGAAAGAAAAGAAAAGAATAGAAAACATAAGAGAAGAGAAGAGAAAGAAAGAGGAAGAAGAGAAAAGAGAAAGAGATGAGGAAAAGCTTGGATTCATCAAGAACATCCTCTGGCTTCGATTAATCTAAGGTAAGGGTGTGAAATCTTACTATCCTAATCAATGTGTATGATTGTGTATGTGTGTTGGATTGTTTGGGCGTTCTTGTATAGTTTTCATTCTAGGTCGGATTTGGAATTAATCGATAGAAACCGATGTTTGAACGGTTAGAATCAGGAATAACTTTCGTAGTTTAGTCAGGATATGTTAGGCTAAGATTATTGAAACTAGTTTGGCGAAAATTGGGTGATATTATGAGTTTCACTATTTTCGGTTAATTTGAAGTTAAGATTTTGAGTGGAAATCGGATGTCATGAAATTCGAGTTTTATGACCCTAAAATGTCTGTATATGATTAGTAAGGATGGATAGGCATTTAATCGGGTGAAAACCATTTAATCGGCCGACTTTTTGGGGCCTTTAAGCCCAAACCCGTAGCTGTTTTTCCAAGTTTTTCAGGTGTTAATCGGTTAACCATATGCGTTAACCGATTAACACAGTGTTAGGGGCCTAAAAACTGAGTTTTTGGCCTAAAAACTGAGTTTTTGGAGTGGTTAATCGGTTAACCATATGCGTTAACCGATTAACACTGTAAGTGTGAGAAAATATTATTTTTCAAAACTTCGAAAATTCATAACTTTTTCACCGTTTATCAGATTTTGACGTTCTTTATATCAAACTGAAACTAATAATATGTTCTACAACTTGGTGAAAAGAAATATTATTTTTAGCCTACTTTTAGCCGATTTTACCGATTAATTAGAATTAACGATTTTTAGTGAGATAAGCTTAATTAGCTAGAGCATTCGGTTGCGATCGGTCTCGTCTCGTATGAATAACTTGTGTGTTATTAATTATCGTGTTGTGGGTAGCTGTAAGGCGTGAATCCTAGTGTATGAATCGATTGTGAATCGTGGGCTTTGGGCAAATTATGTGCATTGTTTAGAATTGAATAAAAATGCATGGTAATTGTGATGAATGATGAATACAATATACATTGTGAATGTATGATTATTGTATGTTATGAATGTGAAGAATGCATGAAAAATATATTTGTGAGTATGTATGCATTTCAAGAATGTCCTGAGTCATTTTGCATGTGAAGCATCATGATATGCATTCTTGTGTTGATTGATCCCGCGTAGGATCTGCAGAAACCTCGTGTGCCCATGTGGGGTGTGAGCGATGGTTTATAATTAATTGAGTCATTTTGCATGTGAAGCATCATAATATGCATTCTTGTGTTGATTGATCCCGCGTAGGATCTGCAGAAACCTCGTGTGCCCATGTGAGGTGTGAGCGATGGTTTATAATTGATTTCGCGTAGAATCTGCAGAACAATTGTGTGCCTATATGGGGTGTGAGCAATCAGATTGTGTGCTCGTGTGGGGTGTGAGCAATTCTGAAACATCGTGTGCCCATGTGGGGTGTGAGCAATCGGATTGTGTGCCCGTGTGGGGTGTGAGCAATCCTAAAACATCGTGTGCCCATGTGGGGTGTGAGCGATGGGTGAACATCGTAGGCCCGACGGGGAGTTACTTCGGTAACGAGCGATGGTTCCATTTGGTTCTTCAATTGAACCTGCTGAATGAGTCGGTACCGCATTTGCATCTGCATAGAGTCGTGAGTCGGTCTCTATGAGTTCCATTTATCATCTGTATAATTGAGATTTATGAATAAACATAATTGTAAATGTTTATGTGAAAATGATGTGAATTTTAGAAGCATGATTGATGAATATGCTTAGTTGTGTGCATAAATATGCATTGTGATGTACATGATGAATTGTGAATAATGCCTACAAATATAATAGTAAATATATATGCACTGATTGGTAAATGTGAGAATGATGTAGATAATAATGTATATGTGAACGATTCGTACTCACTGGGGTAGAATGGCAATGTGTCGTTCCTAGTGGAGTAAGCACTGGGGTAGAATAACAAGATGTTATTCCTGGTGAGGTATAATGTCGTGGTCCTATACACTGGGGTAGAATGACTAAGATGTCGTTCCTAGTGGAATAATTACCGGGGTAGAATAACATAGTTGTTGTTCCTGGTAGGGTATAAGTGATGTACCCATAATCTTGAAAGGGGATTGGTGCTTAATTGATGAGTTTTATATGAGCCACATGGCATGGTTACGAGTGTTATATGAAATATGCATGTGTGTATGAATTGTTGAAATGTGGGTGGCGAGTGAGTAATTGTGAAAGATATTGACTAATGAATTGATGATTAAACATGATTGAATATGTTTATACGAATTGTAGAGAATTAAACATAATGTATATGTTTATGTGGATTGATTGCAAATGTGAATGTATACATGATGAAATGCTTGGTTTTATACATATATACATTGTGATGTATGTTAGTGGATTGTGAGGTATTGTGGTGAGAAGTATAATATGTGTATTTGATGCTATGGAAATCTATTATATGCATTATTATTGTGTTAATATGCATTGTGGTGAGAAAATGTGGAATATATGTATTTCGTACTTGTGCATTTATATATGATTATGTGCTTTGATTATTATGGTAATATTTCTCACCCTTCTGCTGGAATGATGTCCTATATGACATCGTGCAGGTATCTTGGAGTTGTACTGCTAGTAGTTGCGAGGTCTCTGCTGGTGCAGTTGTTTAGTATTTTAATTATGTTGGTTCGAGTCATGCTCTGGTTATGTAACATTGGGATTGTTGGGTTTATGCCTTAGAGATATATTATGTATTCTAAGTTGTGTTTTAATTGTATTTAAAGTATTATGATGATGGCCTCTGTGCCTAAGTGTTGATGATTATGTGATGAACATGAATGTTCAGTGAAGAGAATTATGTAAATAAATTGAATCCGCTGCTGCATGCAAAGTGAAAATTTAATAGCATGACTATTTATTTCAATGTTACATGAGTATGACAGGTGAATGTTGCGGTTTGTAAATTATGTGTGACTCCCTTTTGTGAAAGCATGTTAATTTACTCTGATTAATTATGTATTTTTCCGTGGAATTAGAAGGGTGTTACAGAGGCCAGACGAGGGTTTCATATAAACCTCTTCATCGAGGTCGGTATGAAGAAAGGTCGTGTTAATATCTAGTTGGTGAAGATGCCAGTTGGAAGAAACAACAATGGATAATAATAATTATATAGTTGCTATTTTAATGACATGACTGAATGTTTTCAGATAATCAAGTACAATAACAGAAAATACAAAAACCTTTGCTTGTAACCGATTATGCCAAAATGGGTAATCGGTTATACCTGACACTGAATAAAATGGAAATTAATTCAACTTTAGTGGTAACCGGTTACACCAAACTAGGTAACCAGTTACGCCTGCGGAAAACTTGACTTTTTTGCTATTAGAATGCATATCAGACCTTGCTGTAACCGGTTACAAACTCGTGGTAACATGTTATAGCACATGAATTACTTCAAAAACTTCAATGAGCCACTTTAATTCAAGTGTTGCAAGTCTACCATGCACATGCTCATCTTCAATCTCTTGAACACATCATTTGTGACTCCCTTAGTCAACAAATCAGCAACTTGTTCCTCACTTCTGCAATAACCCAATTGTAACCTTCCTTCACTAACAAGTTCCCTCAAATAGTGAAATCTCGTCTCAATGTGCTTACTCTTCCCATGTGCAATTGGGTTCTTAGTAAGATTAGTCGCAGAAACATTGTCAACCAAGAGTGTGATAGCCTCACCATCACTGCTACCCAGCTCCTCCAATAGATTCATAAGCCACACGGCTTGACACACGCATAAGGAAGCAACAATGTGCTCGACCTCACAAGATGAGAATACAAATACTGGTTCCTTCTTTGAACACCATGAGATTGGTGTTGCGCCAAACATAAAGATGTATCTAGCTGTAGACTTTCTATCATCTTTATCTCCGCACCAGTTGGAATAGGTAAAAGCGAGCGAATTGCATTTTCTGCCTGTATCCACTGTGGGAAAGAGAATTCCGCAGCCAATAGAACCTTTACATAGCGTATGATCCTCTTGACTACTTCCAAGTGAGACAACTTCAGTCTTGCCATGAATCTAATCACAATACCGACACTAAATGCTAAGTTCGGTTGTGTATTGCACAAATAATGTAAGGATCCAATCAACCTCATATATTGAGTTGGATCAACATCTTGATCATCCTCATTATTGGACCGTTGCATCCTTGGTTCAGCTGGAGAAATAGCAGCATTGTAATGCTCCATTTCAAACTTTTTTAATATCTCGAGATCATATCTCCTTTGGTACATGAGCAGTTCCATTTTGAACTTGTAGAACTCAATACCAAGGAAGTATGTCATGAGACAAATGTCAGTCATATTAAACTCTTCCATAAGTTCACTTTTGAACTTTGAAATACACTTTTCGTTGCTTCCTGTGATCAATAAATCATCCACATATAGACAAAGGATAATTACTTCTTCACTTGCATCCGTCTTCACATACACTCCATGCTCGAATACACGTTTGTTGAAGCCAATATACTTTAGGAAATTATATATTCTCTTATTCCAAGCTCTTGGAGCTTGCTTCAAACCATATAGCACTTTCTTCAACTTGTAGAACTTCAACTCTTGATCTTTCACAACAAAACCAAGGGTTGTCCTACATATACCTCCTCCTCAAGTGGTCCGTTCAAAAGTGCAGATTTGACATGCATTTGGTATATATACCAATTATGGTTATTTGCAATACCAACAACAAGTTTAATGGTTTCAATCCTAACAACTAGTTCAAATACCTCTTCAAAGTATATGTTTTCTCTTTGTAAAAATCCCTTAGCCACCAATCGAGTCTTATGCTTGATTATCTTTCCCTTGGGATTTGCCTTTACTTTGAACACCCACTTCACACCAATTAACTTCTTTCCTTTTGGTAGATCAATTAACTCCAAGTATTATTCTTCTCAGTAGATTCCAGCTCCTCTTTCATAGCACAAATCCACTTTAGATAACTTAAGGCCTATTTCATATTAACGGGTTCAGATTTGGCCATAAGTGCAAAATGGACGAAATGACCCCCATCATTTACTTTGTTGCCTCAAAATAGCTCACAATCTTGGAATCTTTGAGGCAAACCCCTTTGCCTTGTTGACCTTCTGACATTTTCTTCGTTTCAGGCTTCGACGACTTGTTTTTATGGCCTTCCACTTTCCTCATAATTTCCAATTTCAAACTTGTAGTCAGTTACAGGATTTTGGTAACCGATTATAGTCTGCATGTAACCGGTTACAATCTGCTAGTAACCAGTTACACCCTACTGCACCTGCTTCATTTCATAGATTATGACATCCCCATTGATCATGATCCTCCTGTTTACACCATCAAACAGTTTGTAACTACCGGTAGAGTGATATTCAACAAGCATCATCAATTCTCCCTTATCATGTAACTTCTTCCTAAGTTAACCCAGAACATGTCAGTATGCAATGGAACCAAACGCGCTTAAATGGTTCAGATTCGGCTTGAATCCCAACCACATTTCCCCTGGTGTTACATTTTCCATCTTCTTTGTAGGGTACATATTCAACAAATAGGTAGATATGGATACCTCTTCTCCTAATAGCTCTTTTGGCAAGTTCTTCCCCTTTAACATGCTTCTCACCATGTTCACGATTGATTGATTCTTTCTTTTGGATACACCATTTTGTTCTGGTGTATAGGGTGGTACTACCTCATGTACAATCCCTTCTTGATCACAAAACCTCCAAAAGTCATTTGAGACATATTTGCCTCCACCATCCATTTTGAGCACTTTGAACTTGTGACCACTTTGCCTCTAAATCATGGACTTGATTTTCTTGAACACTTCAAATACCTTATCCTTTCTCTTGATTTGGTATGTCCATAGCTATCTACTATGATCATCAATAAATGTGACAAAGTACCTATTGCCACCAATAAAATCTACTTGCATCTCCCCACACACATTTGAATACATCACCTTAAGGTGATTCTTGGTTCTCAGATCTGCATCATTGTTGAATTTTCTCTTATGTTACTTTGCTTGCACACTGTTGCAGTGATAATCGGATATCAAGCTATTGGATTAATTTGAATCACAAAACATTGAATATTCACCATCGAACTTTAATTTATCCAAAGAAAAGGGAAAAGACCGAATAAAACTCTAAGTGTGCAATGTAACAACAAAGCAAAGAGATCTAAGGTATGAGGGTCAGTTATAATAAGGGAAGGTATTAACATCCTAAGTATATATAGTACTCTATAGGAATCTCTTATTGTATTTGTGTTATTTTATTGTTTGTTTTCTAATGGTTGGGAATATTCTATGGGAAAGACCTAGAGGTTTTACTAAGTATGCTCGCCAAGACTTCACGATATTGTGCCTACGTATCCTAACAAGGATGGAATTAGAACATTCATAGTTCACATTAATAATGATGAAGAACACTTGATAGTGATCAAGGTTCAAAGAGGAAGGTAAGTGTTCATAACAAAAACACTTACATAGAGTTTACAAACTCTAACCTAAATCTAAGTTGAAAGACTAATGACTCTAACAAGGTCAAAAGGGAAAGGTAAGTGCTCATAGCAATAACACTTAAATAGAGTTTACAAACTCTAACATAAGTCTAAGTTAGAAGACTAATGAATCTAACAAGGTAAAAAGGGGAAGGTAGGCTAGGCTGAGCTACTTATGACATAAAGTCAACAACAAGACCTTTTCCTTTGGATTTAAGCACAGGAAATCATAGTATCAAAGGAGTACAGAGAAAAACCTTAAGTATCAAAGCTAAGATCATGATTGAATAGAAACATATGTAAAGCAAGTATTAAGGTAACTAATCAACTCATGAGGCAAAACATCATGTCATCAATTAGGCATATAACATGTCAAGGATAACGACATACAAGTACTGCACAAGCATTCGTATCTTGAAGTGATAACCAAACATCATTATTTAGCATACAAAGACAAACTGAACCAAATAATATGAGAATTTATACAAGTCAGTAGCCACGCCATGATATGTTTAATACATTTCAAAGGTTAAGAAAGGAGCATAAATGGATCAAACATGAGCCACATCAGTAGCCAAACAAATGTCAACAACTAGTTTCTAAGAAACAAGAAACAAATGATCAATGTAATGAGATCAAAGCATGTCAACATGATGAGGCAGTAGCATAAGTAAGAATATCAATTCACGACCAAACTCATGATAGCAAAAAGAGTCACCAAGTATCACACTCAAAGCATGCTCAAGCACTTAAGTATTCATCAATCAAGATTATTCTCAAAAGGAAGCAAGTATCCAATGAAAGTAAAGGAGCACATGATTGAGAAAATGGACATTAGGAAATGGTAGGTCAGAAGCTCAAACAAGTCATTCAAGTCATATAAGAGTCATGAACATCAAGAATATTCACACAAGAAACAAGTCCTAAAACTAGGTCAAAGATAAACCAACATCATGTTCAACACATCACCAATTTGAGGCATCAATCAAAAATATTAAAATATCCAAATAAATATAAGTTTAAGGCTCTATCTCATGGAAACACACTCAAGAATATGTGAGGAAAATATTCCTAAAATAATTGCACGAGTGCATCCTCAAATCAATTAAACAAGTCAAGCATATCTCATTAATCGAGCATCAAATAAATCATTTAAGTAGCAATCAAAAATAAATCATCCAAGCACCAAAACAACATTCAAACATTGATTATTCATGGGTAAAAACATGTCCAAAAGGTTGTGTTGCACCCCAAAATTTGACCAACATTTATTTACCTATCAAGTGTTTGAAGGTTGATACCTTTATCAGAAAGTTCAAGAGATCCTCAGAGGAATTGGTTGAAGCCAAGGTTGTGTGCCTCATAACTTGAGAGTTGTGGGAGCTCCTCAGATGATTCTGAGACTATGAGAATGAACTTGAAGCTTTGAGAAAGTTTATGATATGTCTTGAAATCCATCATGAAGCCCAGAGAGGTCATTATGCAAGAATTCAGAAGATTCAACCATGAGTGGTAGAATTAGGGTTTTGACTGGGTCAACCCTAGGTCAGCTGATGTTGTGGAGAGGGTTGAGACCTAATCCAAGAGCCATGAGATCATGGAATGATGTATTGAGATGTTATAAGGATGATTCCTATACCAACTCATCATGATTGAGGAGTTTGAGAAGTTTTAAGCTAGGGTTTCTAAGGATTGACAGTGAAAAATCCCCTAGTTTGATCCCTATCTTCCAGGCAGTTTTAGCTCAAGATGTGATTGTCATCTCATCTTCCCCACAACATGAATGTTGTAGAGCTTGTTCTTAGCTTTAATTTTAGTGGTATAAGTCCTTGATAGGATTTGCAGAGCTCAAGTTATGGTTTTGACAAATTACAGGTCATCTGAGGTGTGTGAATCTGGGTCCTTGAAAGTCACCCAACTTGCAGACAACTTTTTCCCTAGTAGGATGATTCCTATGATCTCTTGGTCAACAAGAATGTTGAAGAGCATCTTCTTAGCTTTCTATAGAGTACCATAAGTCCTTGATAGGATTTGTATAACTCAACTTATGGTTTGTACAAGACAAGGGTATTTTGGTCATTTGGTGATTATAGGTCATTTTAAGCAAAGGCCATATCTCCTATTTCCAAGCCTCAAATGAAAAAATTCAAAACATCAAAGTTGTTCAAAATGACATTTTAAGCCTAGGAAAGTGGTCATGAGTTGTTGGAAAAGCTTGTAGCAAGGATTGACAAGAATGGGTGAAAATGACCTAAAAATGGCATATAACTTGAAAAAGTTCAAATGAAAAAATGGTTTGAGAGATCTAAAAATCCAAAATAGGTCATATGATATATGATTTTGAATCTAAACAACATTTTGGAAACAATGGTTTAAACACATTTTTGAATTGAGGCCTAAAAATGGGACTTGCTTTGTAATTTTCTTACTTGCATAATAAGGCAACTATGAGAAACTTCACCAAAGGCAAGGAATTGGTTGTTTTTTGCTCAAACCATTCCAATATCTCTTGTAAGGAGATTTTAACACAAATTTGAAGGGCTGCAAGCATGATATGAGATGGTTCAATATGTCATCACATGAGAATTTCCACATTCTTCCACTTCATACTAGAAGGTTCTAGGGGCTTCTAAATTGGTCTATATATTGGTTGCAAAGTCCATGGATTCAAGGTTGGTGATTGTTGGTGATTGTTGGTGGTGATTGGTGAGTGTTAGTGCAAAAGAGAGAGTGAGATACCATTTCTTCCATTTTTGCAATTCAATATCAAACTTCACTTTCTTCTTCATCTCCATTTCATTCTTCTCCACAAATCCATTCTCTGGATCATACTGAACACGTGCATACAGATTTGAGTGGCCATTGATGAAGGTTTGAAGGTGTGGCTTCAAAATTGCAAGAAAAGCAAATTGGATCCAAACTCACGACACAAGCGCTGTCCATCCAAGATCTTGCAAACAGAAAGATTATCATCCATTAAAGATCATTCTTGGCAAGTTTCAATCATTGGATTGAAGAGTAACTACACTTGCCATCATCAATTTTCAGGTTTGCAAAAGCTTTCGAAACTCCTTATTTATGCAACATTAGGTGAAATGGTTAGGATAAGCATGATTAGAGACCATAGGTGATTGATTTCTGAGAGTTAGAGAGGATTACATGAGGTTTAATGGCAGGGTGCAGTTTCTTTCAAGATCAAGATTAGGCTGGATATTGAGTTATAATGATCATATGATAGCTTAGTAAGATCAGTGTAATGTCATGAACAAGATAGTACCATTAGTAGCAAGAAGTACCATGGTTAATCTCAGAGTAAAATGGTGGAACCACGACATTAATGCTTTCTGTTTGTGAGATATAGGAGGTTTTAATGAAAACTATGCGTGTAATCGTGTTCCTGGAAGAAAATGGCACGACTTTGGTTTTGGAATGTTATGATTTCATGGCCATATGAGAGAGCATGATGGACTGGAAAATTCGTGCATGGAGCTGGTAAATCCTGAAAACCCTAGGTTGAATGAGGAAGACGATACAATAGCCGTTGGATCGTTTTAATTTGGTTGACTGGGAAACTGATCGCACGACTGAGATTTGAAACGAAAACGGAGGGAATGGACTAAGCTGCAACGCAGCGTTTCATTAAAGCTGCAATCCTGGGCCTATCCAATGTTACTATCCCCACCCCCGTATTGAAGCCCAATTAAGAATACACTGGAATCTGTTACTTTTCACACCGCTTCTTTATATCTTTTTCTTTTAATTTTTGATTTAATTTCTGAATGCAAATGGGCCCAAACACGCATGCTATTGACACCACCCTTTCCTGGCCCATCTAGAGAATGAACTGGGCGCAGTTGCTATTGATACCCCCTCCCCATTTATTTCATTTCTTTTGATTTTATTTTCTTTTATATTTTTAGCATCTTTAATAATTCATATAAAATAGGAAAATTAATATTTTTGATTCCTTGTTTTTGCATTAGGTTGATAATCATGTCTAGAAAAATATCAATAAATAAAATTGGCATTTTATTTTCTTTTAATATTTTTAGCATATTTTCCATTTAAATAGCTTTTTAATGAGATTTAGGTGTGTACTTCATTTTGTAGAATTTATTTTAGGACTTTCCCTTAGGCTTTTTAGTCCATTCTTTTTAATATGATTATATATTGAACCTTAGTTCCCTCTGGATTTATTTCATGATTTTTAGGTTAAAATTTGATTAGTTTGTTTAGGCTAGCATTAGCATAACCAAATTAGGGTTTTATGAAGTATAGTTGAATTTGAACAATTTTGTTTTGGGTTTTATAGGCCAAATTAGTGTATGGGGAATATATGGGACTTAAGGGTAGTTATGTAGGGTCCCCTAGCATTTATATTAGGAATTAATAGTATAATATACTATTTTTGGTTGATTTTTGAATTGAATGATTGTTTGTGTGGCCTTTAGGGCAAGTTTTGTTTAGTTTGCTTTGGTTTGGAGTTTCCCTTTGGTTTGAGGAGCTTGGCATCTCATTGTGGAGCTTAGTGGAGCATACTAGAAGATTGGAAGAGGCTTGGAGGAGCTTGAGGAGCTTGTTCTTCTTTTCTTTGTGTTGTTTTAGGGATAGGATTAGGGAGAGCTTAGATGTAGATAATTTCTTTTTCAAACATGGATAGTATTCTTCACATCCATTCCTCCCTATGATTCAAAATCCTTCCAGGATATACACCTCTCTCCTTTGGAGGGATTAGTGCTATACCTAGGAGGTAGAACTTTTGAGGGAACCCTTCATTTGATATTGAACCCTTATAGGTCACCCTTGGTGATCAAATAAGCAGTTCAATATCCCCCAACTTATCCAGTAGTGATTCTCTCTGATTTGATTTGTCTTGAGAGCTGTCGGAGCCTGAGCATGAAGATGAAGACTTCATTGAAGATTATTGAAGAGGATGAATCCTTGAAGACTGCCATTCCAGCTGAAGCTTGAAGAGCATGAAGATCAAGTTGATACTTGAAGATCCCTGAAGATGGTGAAGCCTGAAGGTGGAGCTGATCAAGAAGCTGAAGCTTAAGGGAGAAGATGAGTTGATACTCATGTTGTAGGGTTGATACCTGGAAGAGCAAACTGATGTTTAGCAAGAGTGATTGAAGTCTGAAGACTGGGGTGCTGCTGGAGGAGCTGAAGCTTTCTTCTGTTTTCTTTTCTGTATTGTGTGTTTTGCTTGATTTGTCTGTTGCATTAGAATAAGTTCATCTAGAATAAGTAGAATCTAGGAGCATGATTGCATTAGAGGTTGAGTTGCTCCCTCTGCTTGTATTGTTATTGCGTGGCTTTGCTTGCGGGTATTCGGTAGAGCCCAGCTCCCTTGCCCATGTGGTTTGTTTGCCTGATGGCATTTCATTTCTTTTATCTGTATGATTGCAGTTTACTGTTTATTGCTTGATGGCATGTTGTTTATTTTTCAGTATGATTACTGTTATTTCATGACTGGCTTGAGGTCGAGACGAGCTTGTGGAGGCTGAAGCCCCACACACATTTCCTCCCTCACTTGCATTGCATGCATTTTACTGTTAAGCTGATGCTTTGTCTGTTTCGGTGTATCATTGACATGATCCCTTAGGACTCTCATTTCCTCTGATAAGGATTTGATGATAGAATTTTAGGTTGAAACCTATGTGTTGCACCCCAAATTTGTCCTACCTTTACATAGTTTCTAGTGCCACTTTATTTCCAATGAATAAAATGGCACAATTGGCAAGAGACAGTGTGTAAGTAGTTGTGAGTGTGAGAGGTCGAGAGTTCGAATCCCACCTTCTTCACTTTTTTTTTTTTTTTTTTTATTCTAAGTTTTCTATTTTTCATAAAAAAAATAACAAAAATAGTTTTTTTTAATTATTTAATTATTATTTTCGTATTTTATTTAAATTATTTTTTTAAAAATATTATTTTTCACTTTTTTCCATATTATTCATAAAAAACATCAAAAAATCAAAAAAATTAAAAATATTAGAAAATATTTTATTATATTTAGTAAATAAATAGAGTTTTAAGTTGTTTTAAGTTTGTTTTAATTTAGTTTTGACTAATTCTTTAAGTTGGGCTTTAAAGTGGGAATTAGGTTAGAGCTAACCCTAATTTGTTACCTATATAAACATAAGTGATGGGAGGAAACTTCATTCACATCAGAAAATCAAGAACAGGTCATCAGAAAAGGAGACAAAAAGAAAAACGGCGGTCGTCAAGATCCGGAGGTTCAAAAGAGTTTCGAAGCTCATCATCATCACCTCCATTTGAGAAAGAGGAAAAGAGATCCAAAGAAGTTCGTCGAGAACCATTGCCGCCGGCGAAGAACAAGCGAAAGCATCACCAATCGGCAACTGAAATGTAAGCTTTTATGTTATCCCAATTAAAACCTCTTCCAAATAATTAAACTCTCATTTCATTTTTTAAACCTTTTCTTTTTTTTTCTAACTAAAAACCCTTTTTGTGAATTATAACTAAAACCAGTTTTTGATTATAATTACAGTAAGTAAAAACTTAAAACTTTTTCTTAATTAAAACACTAACCACTAATAATTTTTTTTAATAAATAAACAGTGTTTAAAACACTTTTATAGTTAAGTGAAAACATTTTTACTAACTTAAAATTAACCCAGTCCTAAAATTAAAATTTTTTTTAAGTATTAAAATTAACATTTTTTTTTAGTTTTAAAGATTAAAAATTAAAACATGTTAGAAAGGGTTAAAACTTTTTTTCTAAAACTTTCTTTAAAATTTTAAAACTAACATTCTTTTAAAGTAAGACTAACGAACCTTTTTTTTTTTATGTAAACTTCTTCTTTTAAAAAAAAAAACTTATGATTAGAGTTTTTTTTAATTTAAGACTTTCTCTTTTAAAAATTAAAATTAAAATTAAAACTTTCTAAAGATAAAAAGTTAAAACTAAAGTTTTGTTTATTTAAAAATTAAAACCTTTTAAAATTAAGACTAAAATTTTAATAAAAAAAATATAAAAATTAACAAAACAATAATAAAAATTCCAAATTGCATTTTCGTGTTTCTTTTAATATAAAATATGTTTGCCATATTTTCGTCTAACTTTTCACTAACGTTCTCTGTTTCTCTCCTCAGATTATACATATATTATGATTCATATTTATTTTAATTTATTTTGTTCCATGGATGTAATTTACGCGAGGCCATGGTCGCGATTTATTTTGTTTTTGTTTTTTTTAGGATTTGTAATTTACGCGAGTGATCGTCGCGACGCTTTCTTTACTTTCCGCACTTTAATTTTGCCGTATAATATTTTGCCATGTTTGCATGTTTTACCGTTAGAATTCCCTCCGAAGGAATTAGGTTTAGCTGTTTGACCGCCGAGTCAATAACCCTAATTTTTTACCGCTTCAAACCCTAATAGCCTAGGTGTCCCACCGTGGACGAAAACGCCCTTTACCCTAGCTTTTAGGTCAAAGAGTCGCTGTACTCTGTTTAGGATTTCCCGCCGTGGAATCTCTAATTTACCCTTTCATTTCAATAACAAATTTAACATAGAAATAGGAGTTTCAAAACTCCACGTAAGCGTGTCCTTAAGATACGTTTACTCCCCTTGAAACCTTGACCACAGTCAAGAAGTTTCTAACCTCCCTTTCGAGGGGAACTACGATTACTCTGATTCCATTCCCTATCCAGGATACGTAGGCACAAGATGCGACGTCTTGCCGAGTAAACTTAGGACTAACCCTTAGGTCTTTAGGTCACTCTATCCCTTAGCTCAATATATATTAAAGCAGATAATAAAATAAAAAAGCATACAATAAACAAAAGGTTCCTGTAGAGTACTACAGAAGTTTAGGGTGCTAGTACCTTCCCTAAGCTTAACCAACCCCTTACCTAGGTCTCTCCCCGCATTGTGTTTACGATGCAAAAATAGGTTTTTCCTCTTTTGACCTTTTCCTTCGGATAAATCAAAGAGCGGTTGTGAATTAAAAATTGTGATTCAAATTAATTAATAATTTGATATCCTATTTCCACCGCAACACTATGCATGACAACATCTAGGAGTTCCCTGTTCAAACCTCAACCATAGGATGAATCCATGGCATGATAACAGTAGGACTTGATAGTCTCCCTCCTAGTTGGGCCTGTTCTCTTCTCATCTCAAAACAGTTTAAGATACAGTAATCATGAATGATTTCTTTCGTACGTTACGAGCCTTAAGCTATTTGAGAAAGGATTGTGGGAGAGTTTCTTTTCCACAGTCTGGATGTTTAGTATGGTACCCTTTGGGTGACATGCGACGCATTCACTCTCAGGTCATAGTCTCTAGTGCGGTTGAAATCGCAAACACAATAAAAAACACTTCTTTCAAAACAGGAAATAAACCGTAGTTTCCCGAACTACGTGAGCTCTGATCTCTCATACCTGTTGAGAGTACGTAGGCACAAGATGGCGAAGTCTTGGCGAGCTACCTTCCCCCATAACCCTTCGTAGGCCGAACTACGTTGACTCTGATTTCTCATTCTCTGATGAGAATACGTAGGCATAAAGCGCGACGCTTTGCCGAGTCATTTTTCTTTTCTTTTTCAGCCAACCTTGATAGGTAGATAGATTATAACCAACCCGTCCAAGTAAACAAACAAGCGAGGATCCCGTCGAGTACGACGGACGTGAGGGGTGCTAATACCTTCCCCTTGCGTAACCGACTCCCGAACCCAGACAATGGTTACGATGACCTTGTCTTACCCTTTTTCGTCAGGTTTTTCCGATCGTTTCCTTTCCCGCTCTGAGGGATAAATAACGAAAGGTGGCGACTCTTCTATCATGCCGGCACCTTATTTTCGCGCAAGCGACAGGTTGGCTCAAGAAAGCATCCATAAGGCATCAAAATACAAAACCTTAGCTCAACGATAATTTGGTAAAACACCCTCCACAATTAACTAAAAATAAAATAGGGAAATAAAAAATAAAATAAAAAATAAAAATGATCACAAAATTCTTAAGATGCTAAAGTGATTTAAAAATATTTTTGTGGATATTTAGAGTGGAAGAAATAACAAAAATAAAATCAAAATAGAAAATGAAAGAAAATAAAATAAAAATAATCAAAGCATAGGAAGGGGTGGATCAACAATCAGAAATGAACATGAATCATGTATGATGCGTGTTGGGCCAATATAAGGAATGTGTGGAAAATAAAATGCGTAGGCCCAATCACTTAAAATGGTTCAAAAACAAAACAAAACATGGCCACGCAAGCACAACCATTAATCCACATCATCACCACATTATAGCTACATATGCAAGGTCAAGGGTCAAACGTGTACACGCAGGAAAACATGAACAGACGTCAGAGCTAGGGCTTCGGTCGTCTTCTCCGGTAATGGCCACCAGGGCTAACTGTGAAATACATCAAAACGAAAAAACAAGGACACCATTTTTAAGGATTTTTCATGCTGAACACGAATCCAGGCTTCTTTTTCACTAAAAACCACTTTAAGCTGATGAAACCAAGGCATGAATTTTTGAACCATATACTTAAACAAGCTTGAAACGAGACAACATTATAGCAAACAATGCCTACCAAGACGCAGGGCTTCAAATACACCAAGAATGAGTTGAAAGCATGTTTATCGTGTGAGAAATAAGTTGATAAAAATACCTAACAGAGAAGGTCCGTTGCCCCTTGTTCTTGCTTCAAAACCTTCATAAATCTTCTCCCCTTGACTCTAGGAGCTTTAAGGATGATTAATGGAGCAAGAAATAAGCAGAAACCTTGAGGAAAATAGCAACCCGTGTTGGAGTTTTTTTTAGAGAGTGAGATATTTTGCTCTGAAAATGATGTAGATGACGTAATCCCCGAGTCCTCTAGGTTTTTTTCTTTATATAATGAGGTTTTGGGAGTTAAAATGCAAGTAACCATGGTTAAAAGGTCAGTTGGTGATTTAGTTCAAAACTTGATATTTTGGAGTGTAGCATGAGTGGTATGAGTATGCAATGGTTTGAGGTTGTTTGTTGTGGTTTTGTGAGTGGCAAAAGAGAAAAAAAGAGGATCAGAATGAGCGAGTGCGGAGAGAATTCTTGGCGTGTAAGTTTTGTGTGCATTTCTCTTTCCTAGTTTTGGCAAAACATTCCAAACTTGTGCATGAAGAGCATGTATGTGTTTGGCTACATTTGGAAATGTTTTGGCAAGCAAAAATGAGTGAGGTATGTGTGGGAATTAGAGGCACAAGTTACTGCAAGGAGATTCAAAATGCTTCATGAAGTAACAACATGACATGCCATAAAACATGTCCATATAATCCATTTTTCATGACTATATATTGATGAATTTGGCTCCTCTTGATTAAAATTTGGACTCAAATGAAAGTTCTCATGATGAGGAACACTTATTATGTTGATGAAAACTTGAAACAAGGCTTGGAAAGTGATGGAAATGTGTCTTGAAGTTGATCTAAAAAATCTGCCTAAGATATCTTAGAAAAACTCTCTAAATTATGAACTTTGTCCTCTTGAAAACTCTAACTTTGTAGCAACATAACTTGAAGAGCATTGGTTTAGTTGATGAGATTTTAACATCAATGAAAAGCTTGAAGGATGAGGAACAACTTTTTCATAATAAATAACCATCACTTATTTTATAATAAATAAAATATTAATTTTTTAAGATATTATTGAAACACCAACGTATTTGTAAGAGCACTTGATTCAAATGATAGAAATCTATTTCAATTTAACTAAAAATTTTGGATTTAAATTCAGTTTTAAACACGCATTGATGTTAAATTTCTTGAGTGAGAACTTTATTAGCTATTATGGCCCTTCATGATTCAAGGATTAAGTATCTACAATTGCATAATAGATACTTGATTTCTAAAATAATTATTATATTAATTACTCTATCTAAACCTTATTATAAGAGAAAATCTAATTTTTAGATTCATTCAATTAAAAAAAAATCTCTTATAATAAGAATTAGAATCTAAAAAAATAAAATTTCTCTTTTAATAAAAATCAGAGGAAGTAGTAATTAAAGAGTGCATGTCAATAAACTCTAAAATAGAGATTTATGTTGATACTCTAAAATAGATTGAAGAGGAAACTGAAATAAACTCTAAAATAAATTGGAGAAGAAGTTGTAATAATTAATAAACTTTGGCATATTCACTTTGATTTGTGGATATATATTCACTTTTAATTTTGTAACATATTTTTAGCACAATTTAGCATTCCCCTAGAATATTTAAAGATTGTTTTTATGGATAATTTAATGGACCAATTAACTTATTTATTTATATCTTTTTGGTCTTTTAAAAAATTAACCTTTTACCTTTTTTATAAAGAAAGGGTCAATTTACCTATTTGGTCCCAAAATGAAATTTTTCGTGTGTCCTTTTCTCTTTCTTGAAAAATACAGTTTCGGTGTTACTTTAATGTCGCATGTTAATTACAAATCTTCGCTTTCTAAAAAGAATAAATTAGAGTGCTTTTTAGTTTGACGAATGATAAGGAAGAAATTCTAAACCTAATTAAAAATATATATACACTAAATGCCTTGAAGATCGGGGAGATGTTCATGAATGAAACATTATGTAACATATTTCATTCATATTTATGTAGAGTGGTCCGGGGAAAATACTTGCTTCTTTAAAAAAAATATGGAGTATTTGATTTTTATATAATTTAAGAACAATACATATTTATCGAAGATGCTACTTCTACTTTAATGGGTGATTTAGGTAGACCTTAATTCTTAATGGTGATGGTGATAATAAATTCTTTGACGATGAATGCTATTAGTTGTAATCGACAGTGAAATTATATTTGTAAACACTCTGACGATTAAGTTAGTAGAGATTTTGAGTGTGAAATTTATCGTTTATAATAGTGTGCACTTCAATCTCAATCTCTCTTTAGAGTTTATAACAACATTTTAGGGTTTAGCGTTTAGAGACTCTAAAATCTTCCTTGAGACAATTGCCTCAAAAGAAAATGTTTGGCGATCTCATAGACTTTGACATCTGACAATTTATAGAGACTGATTAGCCTTGATCTGTTATATTTTTAGGGAGTGATCATCTCTTGGTTCAAGGAGTCTAGAATCTTCCCCAGACAACTGCCCTAAAGGACATGTGTTATAGAATCTTATAAGTTATTGTCATCTGACAGTCTTTAGAGGACTTGTCGACTCTGATCAAGTATGCTTCTAAGGTGTCTCCATTGCTTCCTAAGACTTTGGCGTCCGATTTCCCAAAAATTCAACTTGGCTCAATCTGAAACAATTCCCTACAAGGGTTAGTTGGTTAGGCCAGATTATGTCTTGTCATTGACTTAATTGTCACAATGTATACTTCAATAAGTGTGAACATGTCTGCCTTCTTTTGCAAATAATGAGTACTTAACGAAATGACTAGTTGAGTTGAAGTGTAATTTATTGTCAAAGGCTCGTGATGATATATTATCAAGAGGTTTGTTTGATGTGTTTGAAATCTGAGTGATAGATGCCATACACTTTGACCCCTTGGGATATGTCTGGGCTCGAGGATAATGTTGGTGTCCTCCGCCATACATGTTCACTTTAGAGTATGATGTAGACTTGTCTCAATCTTTAGCCCTCTCATTTTCTGTCACGTTGCTCTAGCCTTGGGTCTCAATGGCTTAGAATGATATGCACATTAATTGTTTTGGAGAAGTTGAGGCACAATGATGGTTTTTTTTTTCAAGCACAATTTCTTTCAACGTGATGTGTCATTTCCGCATTGATCTACTTGCGATATTCTAAACTCCTAACCATTGGATATAAGAGTTTTTGTTATTTATAGGTTGATTAAAAACATGTATAAAATGTGATATTTCTTCTCTATTTCCTTTTCTTTTCTCTCACTTCCATCATCCCTCAAATTCACCATCCTGTTGAATTTTTGTATTTACTCCGTTGAGACTTCTTTAGAGTCTTCTTTTATTTTATTTTTTGGGAATTGTATTGCTCAAAATCATTTTTTCACATTTTCATCCTTCATTCAATTGGTAAATTATCATTTTTTACCCTTGATTTACAATTCACAGAGAGTATTGCATTGTTGATTCTCGTTGTTTTTGTATGCTCTAATGTTATTCCCCTGGGCCATTTTCTAATTTCTACCTTCCACAATACTTATTTATAATTGAGAGTGCTATTATGTCGTTCTGGTGTTACGAGCTAAATGTTCACTAGCTACTTTCACCTAAGTGGTAGCGGCAATACCCCCACCCCTTCCCAAGTCTGAGGGCGACGAAACAATGTAAAGTTTGACAACCTAATGAACTTGGATTTTTTATTGCACCTATTAGATCTTTGACATTCATTCATGTTTACATTATAAGGGTAAATAAGTTCTAGAACCCCAAAGGGTGGGTAGATGGGATCTTCCCTCTAATTCACTCTTTCTTTTTGTGTGGACATGTTAAAGATGCAAGAGAAATTCAAATACCCATTAACTTGGTTGATCTTGGATCCCTTGGTGGGTTATTTTTGTTCAAATGTACACATAAATTACCTGGGGATGCTTTCTATATACGATGAAACTTAAGTTCTTTATCCTTACATTCTTTCCCTGAAGGTGGGAGACTCGACAGACTAGGTTGTCGACATTCCAACAATTGGCAACCCCATGTGTAGTTGATGACTGAATTGCTTATTCTCTATGTATGATTTGGTTTTCTAAGACATGGGGTTATGTTTACCCCTCGTGAAATTTGAGAGAAATAACTTGAAGCATCTTTCTCTCGTGTCTTCTCATTTGCACCTTAATCTTTTTACTTACATCTAAGCTTTTTTTTATCTTTGTACGTATGTTATGATCTTAATCATCTTCCTGTCTTTTTTTTTTATAAACAACGATTGTATTATTGAGAGAGTATTATGAATACTCTAACCCAAATACAAGCAAAAGAACATGTTCAATAACACTTACAAACATTTGGTACAATCAAGAGGGTTTTGACACCACTCATAGAAATTGCAAGACACCTTCCCATTAAAACCTATAGCTAGCTACTTCCATGTAAACATCTTCACTTTATACACCACTTCACCGGCGTCTAAAATACCTCCATTGAAAATAATATCATTTCTATTATTCCAAGTACACCAACAGACAACTAACCACAAAGCCCATGCTATATGTTTTTTTAAAACTCCAAGCATATTCAAATTAAATATCACTTTCAAGAAATGGCTACAACAATCCTCTTCCTCCAACATTTTTGCTTGTGCCTACAGTAAGACGTTATCCCAAATAATTCTCACTACAGTGCAATGAATCATCACATGTTCATTATCTTCTTCTTCCTTAAAAAAAACACACTTTGTCTGACGAATTATGAAGAATTCCTCTTCTAGCCAGTTGACTTCTAGTTGACAAACGATCTTGAAATAGCCTCCACCCAAAGACATTGACTTTAAAAGGTATCATAAATTTCCATGTAACCTTTAGCTCCAAGCTACTGTTAACATACAATATATGTATTTCCCTAACATGTAACAATTTATCATAGCAAGAGCTAACAGAGAAATCATGATCAAATGACCAAACTACTACATCCCTTTGCATCATAATGGAATTTACTTCTGATAATAAAATTTGTAATGCCTCTAACTGATCCTTCACAGTAGTATCAACATAAACAACATTCCTTGCTATGTTCCATATCCATAGCGCCATTAACCAACCTCCCATCTCATCCACATAAACATCTTTAAACTCACTGGCTTGATAAAGTTATAGAAATTGAACTGCTAAAACCACAAAGCTCAACCATTTAGCAGTCCAGAAGGGAATATCAACACCATTAACCAACTTAAAAGTCACCAGCTGTCTCAAATCTACAGACTTTGCAGAACCTGCCACTTTCATAAGGTCCTTCCACCATAATGAATCCATATTATTCTCCTTATGAGAAACACTGCACCACAACCTCTTGCAAACCTAAATTGAATGATACTTGTCCATATTGTATCATTCTCACATAAAAATCTCCATAACCAATTACATGATAGAACCTTGTTAAAGCTTGCAATATCTTTTATGCCTAATTATCCAACCTCTTTTGATTTACAAATTGCAATATCTGCCCGTCTTATATGTTCTTTCCATTCTAGAAATTCTACTAGTATGAGGATCCTTAGGGATTTGTCTATTTTTAGAAACCATCAAATATATTTTAAGTTTCCATTGATTCCCTCAAAGATTTAAAATATTATTGTGTTATCATCATAATCTTGACCGAGGCGGTCAATAAGTTGGTATGTGTCATAGGCCGACAAAAGACCCAAATAAAGAAAGTCCATCTGCTGCTCCGAAACAAGGTCTAACGACTACTTGACTCGTGTGTATATATATACTTCTACATGCATAAAACTTAAGGCACACACACATTGTTCATGCTTCACTCTACCTCATTTTGTACTAATTTACTGACTTGGGTATTAGAGTGCTAACCTTACAGGACCTCCCCTCTGTTCAACTGCACCAGAGACTTATAACACCATATCAAGAGTCCATTATCTCAATTACATCATTTTATATTTGATCTCGGAATAATGTCACCATCTATAAGATTTGACTTTTGATTCACGTGAATCTCCATGATTATACCTTGTATGATGCAAATCCAGTTTATTGTAATATAACGCTTAGATAGGAAAGGATAACCTCTGTTGAAAATTCCTTCGAATCTTCTGACCCTACACTACTTCTAATTCCTGGTGTTGATGAGGATAGAAGAAAATCATCGTGTAAGGAGGAGTTCATATAGTTGGACTTCCTTCGATCGATGTTAACAAAGCGAGAAATGAGTAGATCACAACATAAGTTCAAAGATTGCTAAGTCATGAAATGACCGATGTGACTTTCAACTCAATGTTTTCAAAAGCCATGACCACTGCAACAATCGAAAATCTAGGTAAAAACATAAATATCGGCGGTTCAACACGCCTTGGAACACCTTGTTGGACATACGACTCCACACGCAATAGAGGGTAAATTATGGATTTTAGAAAAACTTGTTTTTAAAAAAAATTGGACCATTTTCAGAGTTTAAAAACATGATTAACATGTTTTATAATTAAACAACAAAAATTTAAATTGCGTAAAATAATAATTAAGGGGAGAGAGAAAACACAAAGAATTATAAAAGTTTAGTGACTTAGTCTTGTCCCAAGATTTTATATTGATAATATCCAACAAACTTAAGAATGTGTTTGGATGAAGCATTTTAATGAGGGAAAGTAATTTTTTAAGAGAATTTGAAATGACTTAGTCAAAATTCATTGTTTGGATAAAAAATATGGAGAATTGTTAAAATGATGTAAATTTATGGAGTATTTTATTCATGTTAAATTTAAGGAATTTAAAATGACACCAAAGAGTAAATAATTTCAAATTGCTTCTTCACTCTATATAATGCAAATGTTAATTTTTTGTTATTAATTTTTCAAAATTTGCAAGATGGTCCTCATATTTTATAAAAATTTCAAATTCACCCCTAAAAGTTTCAAAAAATTACAAATAAGTCCCTAATATTTTCAAATTTTACAAATTGGTCCTTTCAAATTTTCAAAAATTTCAAATTGGTTCCTATTTTTCATATTTTAAATTTGACCCAAAAGTTTTAAAATTTATGAAAATGGACCCCAAAATTTAACAATGAATCATTTTAATACTTCATCCAAACAAAAGAATTTAAAAATAAATGAATTTCAATTGAATCATGTAAATTACTTAGAATTTTAAATTTCCTAGAAATTCTCAATTATCTCATCCAAACACACTATAAGAAATTTTAGTAGGTTTAACTCTTGAAATCTTCCGCCCTCTTATACAAGAAAAATGAAGTTTGTGGCTAGCTTCCAACCAAACAGTAAACACAGAGAGAAATGGCGAGTCTTCCTTCCAAACGATGGATTGAAATAGTTAGTCTTCTTTCCAAACATCGACTTGGAGCAATTAGTCTTCAGGCTTTAAAATCAAGATTTTACACAGGTTGATATCGAACCTTAGTGAGCTTTTATCACGGGTTGAACCCGAACCAAACCAGGGTTTTATGAGCTAACCACGAACCTAGGAGATTTTATATCAGGCTAATCTCCAACCTTAGTAAGCTTTTGAATAAGCTTGGCTTACAGACTGAAAAGAGGTTTTATACGAAATTGTTTCCCTTGAAAATTGGAAAACAACCGCTGATCTTCCAAATCTAACTTTGGTGACTCACAGGGTTGATCAGATTGATCCTAGGACATGTGCTAAAAGGTTTCGTTTTCTAGAATCTGCCTAAGTTACACACTTCGACAATATTGGGTGAGTCTTAATGGTAGAAATTCTTATTAGACTGAAGAGAGGAAGAAGATAGAAATTTGGATAGAAATAAATAGAAATCTTTAGAGGAAGAAAAGGGGTCCAAGGCAAAGTAAGAGTGCATGAAAACTGGAAAGTATGGCGAGAAGGTAAAGAAAACTTAATAAAAGTAAAAGGACAAAGTAAACTTCATTGAAAAGTAAAACATGGTGTGTTTACATCACGTACATTCTCCTTGACACTCTTTTTCTCTACACTCGAATACTTGGAGTAATTTTAGGAGTGACTTGTACAAAAGTAAATTACAACATACTTAATTCAACCTCTAAAACTTCTATTTATAATAGAAGAAATAACTAACAATAACTTCCCAAAAACATCATCTTCCGACACATGTCATGATGCATGGAGTCTTTCGCCCACCGGGTGCCACATGTCCTCTTAGTTATTAGCGAATGAAACTACTTCCTCCAATTTATTTGAATTTCAAATCTTTAAGATAATCATCAAGCAATGTCTCGGTCGAAGCATGACCCTTCGAAGTTTCATGATTTTCCCAAAGTCGTCCAAATGTTTCGACTCTTCTTCTTCGTAGACCTTGAACTCTTTGATCATCTTTTATCTCCAGCGAGATTTTTATGCCTTCTCTTAAATATCTTAACTTGCAAGAAGTGTCGAATTTAGGAGCTAACAGGAATAACCACCAACCAACTAATATTTTGATATTGGGCTAATCTCGAACCTTTGAAAGCTTTTGAATAGGATAAAATTTCGAACTTAAATGGAGACTTAATCACAAAATCCTCAAACCAAATCTTTTATAAATTCCTAAATGGATAAATTATTCAACAAAGGTAGAAACAAATGTTTCTTGGTGAATTTTCAAGTATACCCTTCCATAATAGACAATTGTCTCACTCACAAAATACCTTTCTCGAAATCACTACGACTAATTTTCTAAGTGAGAGAAAGTGAGAAAATATTTTTAGAAAGAGTGAGTGGTGAGATATGAGAGCTCACATTTTATGGATGAAAAATATATGAGGGAAGCGTGTTCTATTTATAGGTCAGAAGGTGGCACGAAAAAGGAAAACATTTAAGGACATAATTAATGAACCAGTCGATTAGCTTAAGACCTAATCGATTAGTAGACATACAATTAATCGATTAGAAATGTAAAAAAGGAAAGAAAAGATATTTAGTCGTTACCATTCATTAAGGCACTGTCCTAGACGGTTAGGGCACATTTTTACATTGATCCAATTGATTTGATAAAATGGGTAATTGATTGGTTAACACAAAAAATTGCCCAAAACTTTTTTGACAACTTCAAATTCATCTGACACGACTTTAATGCATTTTTTAGAAATATTTTTTTAGTAAAACAGGTTTTAAAACTTGGTTGTGTGTGTATGTGAGTTTGTGTGTGTGTGTATGTGTGTGTGTGTGTGTGTGTGTGTGTGTGTGTGTGTGTGTGTGTGTGTGTTGTGTGTGTGTGTGTGTGTATATGATTACCTGTATAACTTTATGAGAAAGTCCTTAAGCTTTTATAGTATTTGTTCACTCAAACGTATTAGAGCTATCTTTCACACAATTTAAGACTTGTCATATGCTTCAATCTTGTAGGCAATTTATTGAACCTTACTTGGTGATGAGACTTGAGTTATATTCCATTTATATGCCATCATCAAATGATCAAACTTATCAATCCTACTCAGTGTGCTTACACGTTTGGCTGCTTTGTTCTTGGCATTAGCTGTTATCATCAAAGACCAGTTGTCATTAGCAAAATTATGTTCCTCTTTAATTGATCAATAACTTGCAAAAAATGGTTCCACATTCTCCCCATTTTTTATGATGAAAACACATCTATCAGGGAGATGGTAAAAGAAACAGACAACTATATTTGGAGCAATCAAACTCCTCGTCAATTAAGTAGAGAGTATAATTTACTCCCTCTGAGAGTATATTTCTCCCCCTTTGTTGAAATAAAAAATGTGGTTAAAGATGCAATGTGATAATTTACATATGTAAACATATTGGCAAATAAATATTCAGTAAAGGAAAAACATCACACTTTTATTAATTTAAGATTGCTGAGAATTCAAATTACAAAGATCGGGAAATTGCTAAATTTAAAGCAAAATTCAAATATTGGGGAAAGAAGGAAATTTCATAATGAAACAAAATAAGAAAGCAAAACATCTTAAGACACATAAGTGTCTCTATTTATTTTTGTAAGCTTCATCATCTGTTATGATGATTTTCTTGACCTTCTCTATAACCTGGACTAAATTTTGACATATCTATAAAAAAATTTCAATCTTTGTCTCTTCTATTTCTTTTGGCTTTTCTTCATCCTTGATTATTGGTCCATCTTGTATTACTCCATTTTTTTACGAGAAATTTAATTTCTTTAAATGCAGGATAGGCGATCTCATTGATTGGTTGAGTTACAACGTCGTTCATGGTATCAATGTTGAAGGTTGTTAAGAGATTGATGATTATTGCTCCATAAGTGAGATCAATTGATTAGTTCTCTTATAAGAAAATCATGTGGTTAAAAAATCCTTAACAGGAACACCGACAATATTGTCGTGTGTTATTCTCTATGAATTGTAGGACATGATAGTTGGTTTAAACAACGAGGTGGGTAAGTCTATCACTGAAATATCCACCCAGCCTACTAAGAGGTTAACTTGACCACCGAGGATCATAAATGATGAGATATCCTCAAAAAAACATCTTACTTTGATTGCCATCATTGATATCTATAATCATTTTAGATCAGAGAATTAGAATATTGTATACTTAAAGGTATACTTTTTGCTTTGCACCACTCCACTAATAACCATTAAATCTTCGAGCTATAAAGTGCACCTGAAAAACACTAAGGTTTCACTTTTGGTACCCAAATTTTCTTGGGCCCCAGTGTGTTAGTTTTTCCATAAGGTATAGGGATATTACCTTTAGACCTTTTCAATTTTTCAAAATAAAAGGGCTTTAATGGACAACTCTTTTGTAGTGTGTGTGCACTTATAAACCGGACAATTATTTTTCTTATGATCTAAACCCTTACTAGGTTTTCTATATGATTTAAATACTGATCCATTTTTATTTAAGGAAGGTGTTTGGCTTGATATGACCAAGTCAAGTTTTTCTTTGTCTTTGGTAAATTTACCTAGGGTTTCATGCAATTCAATTACTTCATTTTTCAAAGAGACACAAGTCTCACAGGTTTCTCTTGAGTTTCTAACATTAGTTATTTCTAACTTAAGTGATTTATTACTTTCTTCAAGATACCCTAAATACTTTTTAGGATTTATGTTGAATTTTATAAGTTTATCATTTTCTTTAACCAACTTAGCGCTAATATTAAACAATGGCTTATAAGATGATTTAGTTACCTCATAATCATCTTCGTCATAGGATGCCTTTAAGCAAACTTTGTCTTCTTTGTTGGAAGAAGATTCTTTAATAGTTCTACCCGAGGTTGCTTCTTTTTTAGTTTTAAGATTTTTGTCTTTTCTTCTTATTTCGAAGATTCCACTAGTAGAAATGCTCCTTGATAAATTTACAATTCTACCCTCCTAGAATTTCACAAATGCCTCACTTGCAAAAGACCTTTCTCGAAAGCCTTACGACTAAATTTTGAAGTGAGATAAAGTGGGAAAATATTTTTAGAGAGAGAGAGTGAGGAGTGAGATATGAGAGCTCACAATTCTGGATGTGAAAAAATAAGAGAAGGGTCCTATTGCAATGAGAATCAGATGTCAATCTATTGATTAACTTGAATCTTAATTCATTGAAATTCACCACCGAACTTTGATTTATCCAAAGGAAAGGTTAAATAAAGAAAAAATATTTTGTGCGATGTAACAACAACGCTAAAGATTCGGGGATCGGGGGTTGGTTATGACTAGGGTAGGTATTTCACATCCTAGACATCTGTAGTATCCTACAGGAACCTTTTGTGTGTATGTATGTTAAGTTATCTAAGTTGTTTGCTAGGGTTATTGGATCAAGGTTAGGGTAAAATTTGAGGTAAAGCCTTAAGGATAGATCTAAGCTTGCTCGCAAAGACATCGCATCTTATGCCTGCATATCCTTACTAGGATGGAATCAGAGCAGCCGTAGTTCTCCTTACTAAGATTGAGGAATACTTGACTATGGTCAAGACTCCCGGGGGAACAAACATAACAATGTTTGTATAGAGTTTGACAAAACTCTCTAGATCTAAGTTAAACACTCAAAGGGATTGACTTTGACAAAAGCCAAGAGGGGAGTAAGTAATCATGACAATGATCCTTACATATAGTTAACAAACTCTATCTTAAAGTTATAATTGAAGGATACTCATAACAAGGGGTAGGTATTTAGACTTAAAGCAAAGTCTAATGGATATAGGTTCTAGCTTAACTAAGTTAAAGGACCTAATGGCTTAACCAAGTCAAGGGAAGGGGTAATGAGCTATCTATGACTGCGAAGTCAATAGAGAGACTTTCCTTTGGAATAAGGGAGAAACAAGGCAACTGGATGAGAACTAACAATTTCTATCACTTGGGGAAAACTTAACAAAGTTAAAGCATACATAAGCCTTCGGTCAAACATGATGAAGGTATGGTAACAAACAAGAAAGATATGCAAGCATGTGACAACATCAAGCAAAGAACAAGGTTACAACAAAGTATATATCAATGAAAGAATCAAACTAAATGGTTACAATCAAAGGTAAACAAGGATGGTACAACATCTAAAAGAGGATGGTGATAAAGGTTCTTACAAGACCAAACATTTCAAGCATCAAGCATAAGTCAAGACTTTACTTATCAAAGTTCAAAGATCATGAAAATAACAACCAACAAGAGTAAGCATGAAACATGTGTAACAACAACAAGTTTATCAATAATAAACAAACAAGACATATTCATATAAGTTACAACTTGGCATATGTTTCACACAAAAATAAATGTAACCACATTAAATCATTTCTAAGGCATATTGATGACAATCAAACATAGATAAGCAAGAAGAGTGACAACAATTCAAGCATGGATTAAAACATCACATAGGGGGATGTAAACAAGATCATGGTAACAACCAAGGCAATAATCAAACCTAAACATGTTATGGTCATAACAAGACACATAAATAAGGCAAGATAAGATATGGGGTCATATTAAAGAGGTTACAACATCCAGAAACACACAAGGATTCACAGAAAAGTTTCAAATTATACATTTACAAAGGCAAGTATCAAACCCTAATCATATTGTGGTTCTAAAAAGACACATAAAAAAAGTAAGATAAGGTGAAGGTATCGTGTTCAAGAGGTTACAACATCGAGAAGCATATCACAAATCAATAAAAAAGTTTCAAGGCATGATTTTCATGTTCATACATTTACAAAAGCATGAATAAGCATGGTAAAGCAAAGGACCAAATGTTTTAAAACACACAAATATGTTAGACATCCAAGAGTGATCCATACAAGATCAATCATGCAAGAAAAATCAAGTACTAAATCAAAGAAACTTATGAAAGAAAGTAAAAACCCTAAAAAAAGGTCATGTATTTAAAGGGAATCAAAGTGTTTCAAAAATAAAAATTCTTGAATTATTTCTTCACACATTGAAACTAGACATATCAAATATCATTTTCCAAAAAGAATGGCATCAAAATGATAAAAATCAAAGAAGTTATGCACATTTGAAATAGGGCACCAAACTAGGGCAAGGCAAGGCAAAAACCAAGTCAAGGCAAGACAACTTTAGGCAGATTTGCAAGAACAATCATAATTGCTCAAAACTCAATGAAATTGAGTGAAACAAAAAAGGAAATTGTGTATTTTTTCATAAGGAACTCAATAGTGGTGGTAGTTTTCAAAGATCATGCATTGAATGAAAAACTCGAAGACATCATTAAAATAGGCAAGTTTTGTGCTAGAACATCATGACAGTCTAAAACATAAATTTTCAGCAGCAAACCAAAGATCAAACACACCATATGGAACATATAAGGGATGCTTACAAACACCATACCTCAAGAGAGGATTTCATTCAACAGATTGCATATGAAGTGGCTAAAATGCCAAGTTAGAGCAAGACAAGTATGACAGTCATGAATACATGTTTTAAACAACAACCAAGTGATCAAACATACCCTATAAGACATACAAATGATGTTCACAAACATCACACACCTATGCCTAAATAGAATCCAAGAATTTCATATGAAAATGAATCATAATGTAAGCTAACAAGCAAGAACATCAAGACAGTCAAATGTACAAAAGCTTGAGGGCAAGCTAAAGTTCAAACATGACCTATAATGCATATTAAACATGTCCATCATCAATGTACATCAAAATCTATCATAATTTCAAAAATGGATAGTATGAACACATACCTCTTGTAGCATCTTCAAGCCAATACACAAAACAAGAAGTCCAATTGAGATGTGATGATTCAAGCTGCCTCATAATGCTTCAAATGAGATGTTCAAGTGATCCCAACTCCTTCCAAGCAGCTGCCTTGACAGAATGGTGCTTTTTGCAAGAATGCACAAAGAACTTTAAAATGAAATGCAAGGAAATGATGTTACATAAGTGTGGTGATGATTTGGATAGTTCAAACAACTTATACGTAAGGTGTTTGAAGTGTTGGAGTGGCTGGAAAAGGACTAGATAGAGTTGTGTCTTTAAAAGTGCAGAAAGTCAAACTTTTGTGGATTGACAGTTGACTTTTTAAGTGAGAAGTTTTCTGGTGGATGTAAGTGTTTAAACAGATTCAATACATCATATGTGATGTATTTGGAGTGTTGGTGGAGTTTTTTTATGGTTATATGAGGTTTTGGAAAGGGTTTTGCAAAGACAGATTTTGTGCCTTAAGGGAGCAAGTTCACAAGTTGCAAGAACAATGTGATTTGAGGAATGAGAGATATTTTTCTTGGTTTCTAGATCAATCTGGTGTAGTTTATATGTGAGAAAAGTGTCCTATTTATAAGCAAGCTTCACAAGTGAGTGGCATGGGCAGATTGGATCATCTTGCCAACTTTCCCCTTTTTGGAGGCAAAAAAAGCAAGATCAACTTGTGATCTTTCTTCTGAGTTTAAGCCACCTCTCTATGAGTTTTGTAATCTCCTATATCCTTAAAATAATGGTCTTGAAGTGAAAGGAAGAGTAGAGCTAATGTAGTTGCTGAGTTGTGACAGATTTTGCAAAAAGTTTCTCTCTCTTTGCCACTTGCATCCACTTGCATGATTAAACAATTCATTTAAACCAAATTCTGGTTTTCGCTCGTGGGAATGCATTCTAATCTCCTCAATTAAGTCTCTAAGAATCAAATAATGAATTAAGAAAGTGATTAGAAGAGGTTTGAAGGGTTTATGCATCAAAATGCAAGTGCTGAACTTGGTTTTGTGACATGGAAAATGCCCAACTTGCCTTCTTCGATTCTCTCTAACCACAAAGGTTGAGAAAATTATATTTTGATTTTTAAAAAGCCCCAAAAATGATCTATAACTTTCATGTTTTGCACAAGTTAAAATTCCAAAGGGAACTATGTCAAAAATCCTCTTGAAGATTGTTGCAAAAGTTGACTTACAAGTCAAGAAACATGGAAATTTTCCAAGTGTTGAAATTCTTCACAACTTGATGAGCTTATAACTTAAAATCTATGCATTTTTAGACCTCAACCCCCATAGGACACTTTTTTAGGGCTCCTCGACAGCTTTCCGACAAGCTTTGAACCACTCCATTTGGATGTGTTGTTAGGAAGTTATGATCATTTCAAGTTGGCTTAAAATTAGGGTTTTTCATGAATCCTAGTTTCTTGATTTGCAAGTTATCCCTCAATCCTTGATTAAATCGCCACCAAACTTACTAATTAGGTATAAAATAATGTTGGAAGGCTTGCTTGCTTCAATTTGGGGTCAAAACACTAAAAGTCAAAGAGTTGACTTTCCAGACAGACGAAACGAACAATTGAAATCTTCAGGATCGACCCTCAGTGTTATGGGTTCTTTGAGCATTTCAAACCTCTTGAGGAGACTTTAATAAGTCATATAAGTTTCATGGACCATAATTCAAGCTTTGTAAAACCCTTTAAGCCAAAAGTCAAACTTCAGTTGACTTTTTCCACTAGAAACCCTAATCAGGGTTTTGCACTGCACTGCTCCTATTCTTTTGGTTAGAACCTCAAATAACACTTGTTCTTGGCAAGATGAGAGCCTATTGATGATATGAAGACTTGATTTGTAGAAGATCAATCCAAAATCTTGACTGATCAGTCCACATGATTCTTGATTTTGACAGTGTGAAACCCTAATTCATTTGCATCTTGACAAAGATTAACTTGAAAAGGGTTAAGGTTAGATAGCACATTCTTAATACACCTAGAATGATAATGGAATCTAGGGGTAAAAATTTGGGGTATGACAGGTCCTCTATTTATACGCTAGAAGGTGGTACAAAAAATGAAAGGTTTTTAGGCCAAATTTAATGAACCAATTAATTGGCATCATGCAAATATTGATTGGTAGGCATAAAAATAATTGTTTAAAAGGTTTTAAAAGGAAATAAAATATATAAAGTCGTTAATATTCATTAAGGCTCTTTCCTAAATGATTATGGCACATTTTTTTACAAACCCAATCGATCAGGTATAAGTGTCAATCGATCAGCTCCCAATTCATCTGGCACGACTTAAAGATATTCTTAGAAATATTTTCTTAAGAAAAACGGGTTTTAAAACTTATTTTAGTGAATGTGTAATCATCCACAAAACTTAACGAGAAATTCCTTATGCTTTTATAATATACTATTCACTCAGATGTATTAGGGCGAGCTTTCACACACTTCAAGACTTGCCATGTACTTTAATCTTATAGATGTAACACCTTATTTCCCTGATTCGGAATTTAATAAAATAATTCAATATAACTCGATAAATATGGTGTCACTCATGCTTCACTATAACATGAAAGAACCATAAATAAAACTTTTAGAAATAAGTAGCGCAAAACCAATAAGTTTAGTGTATATCTCAACAACAATAGATGAGAAAGTGGTTCAACAATTCTCAAAAGAAATAAGACATGCAACAAAAGAAACATAGAACGACCTGTTTCCCAGTGTTACATATCAGAGCGACTCCACTAAGACCTGAACAATAAATAACTAAAGAGGGATGAAGTCATCCTCTAGCATCAAGTATCTACTATTGCACCTGATCGTCTGTACCCCAGAAGAGCACAGACACAAAAAAAATGGAAAGGGTGATAATACGCTCAAATAAATTAATGGTGCAAAACATAGCACAAGTAGTATCATATAAACATAATCACCAACACATAATCATCACACAACAATACACATATCTATCATTCACCCACATCACCAGACGATCACGTGTTCATTTACAACATCAAACAATCATAATCATAACTCGATCACAATACATGTATATATGCAAATGCATTCCCAACTCAACTCTAAATGCAAACGGGTACCTACTCTTTGGAAATCAGATATATCTCCCACTTGACCATAACACACCAAATTATTGATTCGTCACCATAGAACCAACAACGCTTCACTAATTACCATTTATGGAATATGGATACTCGCTGCCGATTTCACCACTAAGCCATATCACGCCAAAATCGTTATTGATTACTTACTATTAAACCGGCAACGCTTCACTATTCCCGTCATACGAGAATCAGCTACTTGCTCCCGATCCCACCACTAGACCAGAGCACACTACAGAACCAAAGTTTGCACACAAATGACGTAGGACAAATTCACAATTACGCAAAATAAGGCCACCAACACAACACAATATATTCATGCTTACATTATAACTCACCATTGCATGATTTGTATAAGCATGACAACAACATGCATATTCACATAACATATTAATATTTATGCAAAACAATAATTCACCAATCATAGTTATGCAATAAATTATAACATTTAACATAATTATACATTCAATTCTCAATAATCATTGATGCATCAACATCAACATCAGTATTAACATCAAGATCACTCATCATGAGGTTTTCATCAATTCAATCAATCACAACAATCAAAAGTTCTTTCATAATCATTAACTACCACATAGTATTACACCTTAAGGAAATTAATTTATTCAATCCCTTAAATTCACATTTGACCTCTTAGGGCATCATTATGAGATAATATTACATGTTAGCCTTCCAACCCTTCAAACCGCACCTCAAAAGGATTCGTGAAAATCAAGTTATGATAAAAACCGTATTTGAAACAAATTTAGCCTGGTCGTGATGATTGAACTGTCATCTTGCTGCACACAATGATGGGTAACCCGTCATAAGGGTGGCGGTCGTTACTACTGCAGAATGTAGAGTTCTGCATTTTTTCACCATTGGAGGCCTTATAGACCTCCGATTTCAATTCCTTAAAAAGGGAAATGCTCAGAGTTTGACACGCAATAATCATATCATATTGAACATGTTAATTTCACATCAATTAATAACTTAATTAGTCAATTACTCACAGATTCAAAATAATGTTCAGGAAATCAAAACTTATCACTTTTAACAACAACAATCATACTTGTGGCAAATTATCATGAACAACAATTAGCACAATCACAGTACATGAAATTCATATTCATATCATCAATTCATATCAATAACACACAATTATCAACAATAGAAAGAAAGAAAAATCTAGAGAAGGGTAAGGGTTCCTAACTACCCTTCATGCATTTAACACTCATTATTATAGTAGTTCTCCCCTTACTTTAATTCAAAGCAAGCAAATAAACACTTTAACTATGGCTCTTCTTCGCCTTCAAACCATTGTTACCTTTTTCTCACTAAATACTCTTTCTCCAAACTTAAAGTAAGGGGGAGAACTACTATAATAACCTAAATTTAGTAGTGTAAAACTTGACATCCACTAATCTCTATCCGTTTATATTAACCTAATTTAACACTTTAGATCATTCCACTTAGGCTCCAAACTTATCTTAAATCTCACTACTTTACCCCATTATTTCATTATTCTCAATTTCCACCCAAGCTCTTGAAAATCCCTACTTTCTTTATTATTTTAATTAATTAAAAATTAACTATAATTCTAATTAATTCTCACAATTCACCAAAAATCCCAAAAACCTCTAAACACATCAAATGCACAAATAATCAAATAAAATTAATTTAATCCAATTAAAATATAATTATAAAATATCGAGGTGTTACAACTCTCCCTAACTTAAACAAAATTTACCCTCGAAAATTACCTAATTGGAAAAGCTCCGGATAAGACTATTTCATCCGACTCTCGAGCTCTCATATCACACTCCTACCAGCAGGTCCTCATCACACTAATTTCACTGAAGAAATCTCATTACCTCTCAAGCGTTTCACTTCTTGATCCTCAATCCGTAAAGGTGATGCTTAACAATCAAGTTCTCTCTAACTTGTACATCATCTAATTGGATCACATGAGATGGATAAGGAATGTACTTCCAAAGTTGCGACACATGAAAGACACATGAAGATTTGAAAGAGATAATGGTAGTGAAACTCTATAGACCAAATCTTATAATCTTTAAAGGATCTGATATGGACCAATGAATAAGGCGTAAGCTTTCGATACTTCAACGTGCGACTAATACCAAACACCAGATTAGCTCTCAAAAATACATGATCTTCCTCTTGGAACTCAAGTGTTTTTATTCTCTTATCATGATAGCTCTTCTGGAGACTCTATGAAACTTTCATCTTCTTGAATCATACTAATCTTCCAAGTAGTATGCTGAACAATCTCTGGTCCAGGCACAACGCTTTCACCTGATTTATACCAACACAAACGAGTCTTACACATCCTTTCATATAAATCCTCATACGGTGTCATTCCAATACTAGAATGAATTTTTGTTTGTAGGTGAACTCAACCAACGACAAGTAATTATCCTAATTACCTTCTATTTCTAGAACATAAGCTCTCAACAAGTATTCTAATGATTGGATAATCCTCTCCGTCTGATCGTCTATCTACAGATGATAAGCAAAAATCACTCTCAACGTAGTTCCCAAAGCTTCCTGGAAACTCTGCCAAAACCTTTAAGTGAAGCTCATATTTCTATCAGATAAAATACTCGAAAGAATACCATGCAACTTCACAATCTCACTGATATAAACCTTTGCTAGCTTTTCAATGGGTAACTAATCTTTATCGTAATGAAATAAGTTGATTTAATTAGTATATTAACAATAACTCAAATAGAACTACTTCTCTTCGCCGTCTTTGGAAAACCTGCCACAAAGTCCATACAAATGTTGCCCCATTTTCACTCAGGAATATTCAACAGTTGCATCAATCTTTACGGCTTCTGATGCTTGATCTTTGACTTTTGACCAGTTAAACAAGAATAAATAAACTCAGCAACATCCTTCTTCATACCTTACCACCCAAAACATTTTCTTAAGATCTTGGTACATCTTCATAGCACCGGGATGAATACTTGTTGCGGTGAGAATAGGATATCAAATTATTAATTAATTTAAATCACATATTTAGTTCACAACGGGTCTTTGATTTATCCGAAGGAAAGATTAAAGAAAGGAAAAACCTGTTTTGCATCGTAAACACAATGCGGGGAGAGATCTAAGGTTCGGGGGTTGGTTAAGCTTAGGGAATGTATTAACACCCTAAACTTCTGTAGTACTCTATAGGAACCTCTTGCTTTAATGTTGCTATTGAAGGTGAGAAAATACTTATAAGGGAGGTTGAATAAGTATAAAGATTAAAACTTAGAAACAAAACTCAAGTATTTTTATCCTGGTTCGTTGAACTCAATTACTCCAGTCCACCCTTCCTAGAGTGATTTGCCTTTCTCAATCAAGGACTTAATCCACTATTTAATCAACTGATTACAATAGTAAGCACTTAGAACAACTGTTCAAAATCTTCTCAAGAACTACTGATCCTAACTGGATCTTCTTAAGGTTTACAATCAAATGTAAAAACAAATACAAGTGTTTAAATTGCTTCTAATTAAGCTTTATCACAACTGTGATTTTTCACTTAAAGTTAAGAACAAAGAAATAAATTCTAGAAAGAATATGAATAATATGAGAGCTTTGAATATTGATTTATTTTTGGATAAAACGTCAATTAAAGAAGATGGGTGAAGACTTGCTTTTATAGGCAGCTGATCCAAGAGAGCTTCATGTTGAGAAGAGTGTCCAAAAGGTCTGAGTCTTTTTGTCTTCACATCAAGTGACCTTTCCTAGAAGAAGAAAGCACAGAGAAATCCTTTTTGTCTGTGTTTTTGTGTCTAGCATAAATGAGGAAAGAGTCGTTTGGATTATTCCAACGAATATAATCTTTGAATAATTCTTCTTCAATTTTCAGCAAGTTCCATCAGAGTCTAATTTGATTAGAGCCTTCTGATGCTGATCAGAGTTTTGCTGAATCAGAGTCTTCTGCAGCAGGTGTGCTTTTAGCGTGTTTAATTTCAGGAGCATATTTGAGTCAGATCCTCAGTACTGGCAGCTTTAGCACTTTCAGAATCTTCTGTAGTAACTATGCTTTAAAAACTCTTCATACAGAATTCTTCTTTGTTTCAGATGCTTCTGACTTGCTTCAGATTCTTCTGGAGCTTCTGCTTCAGATCCTTATGGAGCTTCTGCTTCAGATCCTTCTGGAGGCTACGCTCAGGATCTTCTGTTGGCAGCATTCAGAATCTTCTAATGGATGCATCTGGCACTTCAGAGTCTAGCATATTTCTTATGTTCAGTTCTGATTTGCTTCTAGAGTGATAATTCCTTTACTATTTGCAGTAAAAACTCTTAAGAAAATTTTAGAGTATATAATTCTTAATTACAAAATTTCATAATAGTTATCATCAAAACATAGAGATATTATTAAGAACCAATTTGTGTTCTAACAATCTCCCCCCTTTTGATGATGACAAAAACATCAGAAATTTTGTTTAATTGAAAATATAATAATTATAACTCCCCCTGAGATGATGAATCTCCCCCTGAATTAAATACAAATAAGGAATAGAAACTTCCCTTTTGTCTTGAGTAATTTTCAGAGTTAGAGCTTGATTGTTCTTTAACATTTGAGAGTCAGAGTGTCTTGCAAATTGTCAAATGATCTGAGAGTCTTAGAGTTTCTTTTTCAGAGTGTACTTATCAAATGTTCTGAAAAACTCAGATTTAATGTTAGATAAAATAGATATGTCTGAAGTTTCATTCTGGTGAAGTTTAATTAAACAATTTAGATCTATATTTTCTCCCCCTTTTTTGTCATAAGCAAAAAGTAAAAACTTTGAAAAGACAAATAAAAGGAAACAGTAAAAGAGATAGATCAAGTGGAGAAAACTTTTAAACATTCATACATTCAATTCAGAGCAAGAGTACACACATCAGAAGATATTCAAAAATACATATGCAAACATCAGAATGAAAAAAATAAACTAAGAGTGTTTTGACAAAAGCATCTTCAACAGATCTGTGATCTCAGAAGAGGACTGTTCTTGTTTTGACATCCACTTAGCCATTGTTTCATTTTTCTGATCCTGTTGGAACATCCACTGAGTCATGTCTTCAGACTTCTTATCCTGTTTAGCCATCCATGACTTGATTTCTGATTGACCAGCTTCCAGAACTGCAATCTTATCCTCAAGATCTGGATGTTCTTTCTTAATCTCAGATGAAGAAGGTGGAACAGTTTCTGAAGCTTGAACAGAGTCAATTTCCATAGGGGCTTTAGAGCTTGGAGCAGTAGAGCCAGAAGGATGTTCTATCAGAGTCATGGCCAGAGGGTTGTCTTCTGATGCAGATTCAGTAAGCTCTTCTGATGATGAAGGAGCATCTGTAAGGAGCAGTGGTCCAGATCTCTTAGCAGTCCAGAACAGACTTCTAGCAGCTTCAGCAAATCTGAGCTTCACATCATTAGAACATATGTTCTTCAGATTTGATGCTACAGTGTTGAATCTGTTTATGAAGCCATTCCAAATGACATCAGATTCCTTTACATCCATTGTTGCTGAACACTTCCTCTGTACAGTACCTAAATACTTTTGTATTTCTTGCAAAAAACATGTAAATAAATGATCAACATTTAGTCTAGGTTCGGGGTGTAACAAAGTTTCCAAGGTGATTGGCTTTGGTTGGGGAGTAGGTGGAAATATGGATTTGTGAATGGAGATCAGAGGAGGAGGGTAGTAGGGTATGAAAGGAATTTCAGGGGATTTGTCAGGTTTTGATCTGTTTAAGGCATTCAACCGATTTGGTTTTGCTTTGGTGTGATAGGAAACCACATCAAAGGGTTTATTAGAGTAAGGTTGGAAAGCAGATTTTGCAGGTTTATCAGAAGCAGCAGGTTTATCAGATGAAACAGGTTTAGCAGAAGTAACAGCTTTTGCAGATTTAGCAGAGTATGATATTGTATCTAATGAACCTACTTCTGACATTGATTTAATATAAGTTAGAAGCACAGATGGTAGAATGATTGTAAGTTTGGGTTTGAAAGAAGTGATAGGGTCAGATGGTTCAACTCTTTCATAGAAATCTTTGAGTTTGAAACCATAGGAAAGGTTGTGAAGATAAGATGAGAATTGTTCGCACGAGGCAGAAGTTACAAATGTTCTTGGTGTAGATGTTGGGATAGGATTTGGAATGAGGATTTCAGATGATGGTTTAGGTGTGAGAGTAGGAGCTGGAATAGGAACTTCAGAAGATACAGGGGGTTCTGGTTGGTTTACCTCAGAATCTCTGTGAGAGGGGGATATCAGAAAATCTGGGTGAATATCAGATTCTGAGGAATTGGATGATGTGGTTGGTGTGCAAGAGGTAGAAGACACTTGAAAGACAATTTTCAGAGGTGTAACATCTAGAACTTCTATCTCAGGGATGTTGGTTCCAGACGGGTTGGTTGATTTTGAAGGATTTTCATAAGGTTTTGATGAGGGTTCAAATGTAGGTGGTTCTGATGTGGGTGGATCAAATGTTACTTTTATAGGTTCAGAAGTAACTGGTATAGATGCAGTGGTTTCAAATGTGTTGGATGGTGGATTTTCTGATTGTGGTTGTTTCTCTAGTTGTTGTGTTTGAGGTTCAGATGATTTTTGTTGTTGATGTGCAGAGTCTTTTTCTTGGAAAGGTTCAGATTGTTTTTCTGGTTGTTTTTCTTGTGGTTGTTTTTGTTGTTCAGAAGGCTTTTCTGGTTGTTGTTTTGATTGTGGTTTTTGTGGTGCATATTGTTTGGTTAGAGGTTTAGGTTGTGGAGTCTGAATTTGTGGTTTTGTTGTTGATGGTTTTGGTACAGATGATTGTTTTACAGGTGAGATGGAAACAGGATTAGATGATTTTTGTGGGGATGGAACAGATACATGAGGTGGAGCATTAACATATTGTTTTTGTGTAGGAGGTGGTTTTGGAATAGACTTAAAAGTTGAATCATTTATAACAATAGTATTTGCAGAAGATACAGAAGTTTTGGTACCTTTAATCTTGATGCGTTTTGCAGGAACAGAAGGAGTGTCTCCAGATTCTTTCCTCTTTAGCAGCTTCTGAAGCTTCTCAGTAACCTTGGGCTTCTTCTAAACAGGTGCAACTTCTGCTTCTGATTGACTTCTTTTTCTTCTGATCTCTTCTCCTCCAACAGGTAATGACTCCCTTGCTTTCTTTATAATATCTATAGGAATAGGCTTGCCTTCTGCCTTGCAATCATCAATATATCTTACTACAATTTCCCTTGGTTCTTCAGCATAGAACAGAGGGTAGTCATCTACTGGGATTCTCTTCTAACTAAGTTCAGTGATGTTCAGCTTCTTGGGTGCTGTTGTGAGTTCTTCTACTATTTTTAGTCTCTGAAGACTTTTGGCATTCAGAGGCTTTCCAAGAATGAATTCCAGTTCATCTGTGACTCCAGCAGCATAAAGAGCAGTTACAAGTCCATTTTCTGTTAAAAGATCTGAAATTAACCTTCCAAAAGGAATCCAAGTTCTGATCTTCTGACCTTTTTCTTTCACATATTCTTTAGAGGCATTTATATGATTCCATAGGTGCATAAACAGAATATATGGAAGATCTACCTTGGTGCTATGACTTAAGCAATACATAAAGTAGAGTTGTTCATTGTTGACATAGTCTGGAGAGTTTGTAGACTTTCTATGATGAATGGATCCCATGAAAATCTTAGCCCAGATCTTGTAGTCAGGCTTTAGATCTTTGAACTTATTAGAAGCTTGTCCAACAGTCATCACTTCCTCATATACTTCATCCATATCTACACGTCCAGCTGGCAAGTGAGATACTCCATCTGTTTCCTCATATCCAATGAGTTTCCTGATCAGATCTTCTGTGATGATTATCTTTTTTCCCAGAACAGAAGATAAAATGAACTTAGGGTATACAGAAGCATGGATCCAGAATTCTTTCACTAGAAGAGGGTAAACTGGTCCAAAAAGTTTATCAAAATATTTCACCCATCCTTGAACATCTATAATGGAACGAAACTCAAACCCATTATCAGCCAGTGAATCAAATTCCACCATTGATTCACAGAGAACCTCCAGTTTTTCAACAGGTGTTAACAGTGTTCTCTTTAGAGGCGTATATGGAGTCACACCCATATTTGTAGAAGTAACTGCAACCATGGTTGATTGAAATTATGCAGCAGTTGATGATGAAGTTGCCATTGAAGATGAGTTTGTCAAACGCTTAGGGTTTTTGTGAAGAGAGAAAAGAAGACAGAAATGCATAAAAGGTTTGAGATGTGAAAAGTGTGAAAATGGTGAGAAATGATGTATTTATACTAAACACTTAGGCATACAAACAGTCAGAAGAAAGCATGTTCACACAAGGCATTTAATGAAAAGAATAAAAATCATTTCAAGAATTTATTGATTCTGACAATTTGGGGGGAAAATCAAGATTTTCACTATTCAAACTTCACCTCAAACGTCTCTTCAGTGGTGTACACGCCACCTTTTCAGATTTAGAGTGACACGTGTTTGCTTGCATGTGCTTCTGAATTCTCTTGAGAAATGAAACGTTAATCAACGTTCAGATTCTCTGAGGATTGTTAGTTCAGAGTTTCACAAGAAAATAACTAAAGAAAATAAATAAGCAATCAGAAGAAATACTTCAGAGCATTATGCATTTTTGCATCTGTAAAATTTGCTTCTGACAAATATCATTTTGGACAAAAATCCATACCAATATTTTTCAGAATAAATTTGAATCTATCTTCAACAAGGGGTTTTGTGAAAATATCTTCCCATTGATGATCTGTGTCAACAAAGGCCAAATTTGTAATTCCCTTCTGAACATAGTCTCTGATTAAATGATGCTTAATTTCTATATGTTTTGCCTTAGAGTGTAAAATGGGGTTTTTAGACAAACATATAACAGAAGTATTATCACAGAAAATAGAAATGTTACTTTCAAATATCTGATAATCTTCTAGTTGACTTTTCATCCAGAGCATCTGCGTGTTACATCCAGCAGCAGCAATATATTCTGCCTCTGTGGTTGATAGTGCAATTGTGGGTTGCTTCTTGTTGTACCAAGAGATTAGATTTCTTCCTAGAAATTGACAATTTCCAGAAGTACTTTTTCTTTCCACTCTGTCTCCAGCGTAGTCAGCATCACAGAATCCAACTAATTTGAAATCATCAGATTTTCTGTAACACAAACCCACATTAGAAATACCTTTCAGATACCTTAGAATCCTCTTGACAGCTGTCAAGTGTGATTCTCTAGGATCTGATTGGAATCTAGCACACAAGCATACACTGAACAATATGTCAGGTCTAGAAGCAGTTAAGTAAAGAAGAGATCCTATCATACCTCTGTAGAGTTTCTGATCTACTTTCTTACTTACCTCTTCCTTGCCTACTGAGCTAGTTGGATGCATGGGAGTCTTTGCCAGCTTACTATCAGTCATGTTAAATTTCTTCAGAAGTTCTTTAACATATTTGATCTGATGTATGTAAGTGCACTCTGGAGTTTGGTTGACTTGAATTCCTAGAAAGAATCTCAGTTCTCCCATCATGCTCATTTCAAATTCTGCCTACATACATTGAGCAAACTCCTTTCCCAGCATAGTATTGGTAGATCCAAATATTATATCATCCACATAAATTTGACAAATTAAAAGATCTTTCTTAAATGATTTACAGAAAAGTGTTGTGTCCACTTTGCCTCTGATGAAATTTTTCTCCAGAAGAAAATTGCTCAATCTCTCATACCAAGCTCTGGGAGCTTGTTTTAAACCATACAGAGATTTCTTTAATTTGAAAACATGATCTGGAAATTTTTCATTCTCAAAACCAGGAGGCTGGTGGACATAAACTTCTTCTTCTATAATACCATTTAGAAAGACACTTTTAACATCCACCTGATACAGAGTGATGTTATTTTGTGCAGCAAATGAAATAAGAAGGCGTATAGATTCTAACCTTGCCACTGGAGCATAAGTTTCAGTATAATCAATACCTTCTTGTTGACTGTATCCTTGAGCAACTAGCGTTGCCTTATTTCTTTCAACTTCTCCTTTCTCATTAAGCTTATTTCTGAAGACCCATTTAGTTCCAATTATATTGAATCCTTTTGGTCTTTGAACTAAATCCCATACATCATTTCTGGTGAATTGATTTAACTCTTCTTGCATGGCAATAATCCAATCATTGTCTCGCATAGCTTCATCTACAGAAGTTAGTTCAATTATTGACACCAGTCCAAATAATGATGCTTCAGATGATCTTAGAAAGGATCTTGTTCTGATGGGATCATCCTTCTTTCCAATAATAACATTCTCTGGATGAGAAGCTTTGATTCTGGAAGATGATCCTCTAATAGTTGATTCTTCAGAAATGTTTAAATTGTTCATCTGAGAAGTTAAAGGAATAGCATCTGGCGTTGCTTCTGGTTCCTTCACTTGAGCTTTGTCTGCCTCTGAGCCTTCAGAGTCTGTGAAGACTACTTCTCTATCTGCAGAGTTTTCAGACTGCTTTGGCTTTTTATTGCCAAGCTTATCATCAAATCTAACATGAATAGATTCTTCCACAATCTATGTCTCATTGTTGTATACTTTGTAGCCTTTAGAGCGTTCAGAATATCCAAGCATGAAACACTTTTGTGCTTTGGAATCAAACTTGTTCAGATTTTCTTTAGTATTTAACATACAACAAATACATCCAAAAGGATGAAAATATGAAATGTTGGGCTTTCTGTTCTTCCACAGTTCATATGGAGTCTTCTCCAGAAGAGGTCTTACAGACACTCGGTTCTGAATGTAACAGGCTGTGTTGATTGCTTCTGCCCAAAAGTGTTTTGCCAGATTAGTCTCATTGATCATGGTTCTGGCCATTTCTTGCAGAGTTCTGTTTTTCCTCTCTACAACTCCATTTTGTTGTGGAGTTCTAGGACAGGAAAAATCATGAGCAATTCCATTTTCATTAAAATATTTTTCAAAATATTTATTTTCAAATTCACCACCATGATCACTTCTGACTTTTATAATTTTGAAATCTTTTTCATTCTAGACTTGTTTACAGAAGTCAAAGAACACAGAATGTGACTCATCCTTGTGTTTTAAGAACTTTACCCATGTCCATCTACTATAGTCATCAACAATGACTAATCCATACTTTTTGCCTCTGATGGATGCAGTTTTCACTGGTCCAAACAGATCAATATGAAGTAATTCTAGTGGTCTGGAAGTAGAAACAACATTTTTTGATTTAAAAGATGATTTTGAAAACTTCCCTTTTTGGCATGCTTCACAAAGAGCATCTGAGGTGAACTTCAGATTAGGAAGTCCTCTGACAAGATTAAGTTTATTAATCTGAGATATACGTCTCATATTAATATGCCCCAATCTTCTGTGCCAGACCCATTACTCTTCATTAACAGACAAGAGGCATTTAACATTTTGAACCTTAAGTTCTGAAAGGTTTATTTTATAAATGTTGTTTTACCTCTTTCCACTAAATAGGATAGAGCCATCCTTTTGACTAATAGCTTTACAACATTTTTGATTAAAGGTAGTATCATAATCATTGTCACTTAATTGACTTATGGACAATAAGTTATGCTTTAACCCTTCAACAAGTAAAACATTAGTAATAGAGGGAAGTTTACCATTTCCAATGGTGCCAGATCCAATGATCTTGCCCTTCTGATTCCCTCCAAATTTCACATCACCTCCAGATCTAAGCTCCAGACTTTGGAACATAGACCTTTCTCCTGTCATGTGTCGTGAGCATCCAGAGTCCAGGTACCATGATTGGTGTCCTGACCTTGCTGCTAAGAACATCTGCAACAAGAATTATTTTACTTTTAGGTACCCAGATCTTCTTGGGTCCTTTAGGGTTAGTTGTTCTGAAGGTTTGTCTAAACTTCTGTTTTTCAACATAAGGTTTATTCTGACTAGCCTTAGATTTAAACACATGAATATTCTTTCCAGAGCGTGTTTGTTCAATATCATTCAAGTGACCAAATTTAAAGTGGGAATATAAAGGAGTCTTTTTGATGATAATCTTATCAACAGGTTTTGGATTTAAATCCTTTCCAGAGGAAGATTCATATCCAATTCCTTTTCTGTTATTTCTGCTAACTCCATAAATCATAGAAGCCATTTTGCTTCTGTCTATGCTTTTAGCAAGAAACTTCTGAAAGCTATAATCATATTTTTCCAAAATATTTTTGCATTCAGATTCAGTTTCAGAATCAGAGTTTTGTTGAGCTAATTCAGAATCATTTTTCAATTTTAAGTTCTTTTCATTTAGCTCAGCTACTTCTGATTTGAGAATATTATTCTCAGATACAAGATTGCTTTGACGCTTCTTGTATTTGAGCTTAATATTGTTATAGCTCTTCATAACTTCTGATAACACTTTGATAAGTTCTTCTTTATTAAGTTTAGCCATTACCTCTTCAGCGTCAGAGTCAGATTCAGAGTCAGATTCAGATCCTGAAGTTCCTTCCTCCTGATCTTCTATGTCTGCCATCAAAGCTACATTGGCACATTCCTCTTCTGACTCAGATTCAGATTCAGATGTATCTGAATCATCCCAGGTGGCCATTAGAACCTTTTTCTTCTTATCAAATTTTCTTTTAGGCTTCTCTTTCAGCACCTTTGGACATTCATTTTTGTAATGTCCAGGTTCTTTACATTCATAACAGACAACCTCCTTTTTGCCAGATCTTCTGTGTCCAGAAGACTCTTTTCTTTGGTCAGGCTTCCTGAAGTTTTTGAACTTCTTTCCTTTATGCTTCCAGAGTTTGTTTATTCTTCTGGACAGCATGGATAGTTCATCTTCATCTTCAGATGAGGATTCTTCAGAGCTTTCCTCTATTACCTGCAATGCTTTAGCAGATTTATTAGATTTTAAAGCAACAGATTTACCTTTCTTTTGAGGTTCATCTTCCTCAAGTTCAATTTCATGACTTCTTAGTGAACTGATTAGTTCCTCCAAGGAGATCTTGTTCAAATCTTTAGCCATTTTCAGCGCAGTCACCATAGGTCTCCATCTGGTAGGTAAGCTTCTGATGATCTTTTTCACATGATCAGCAGTAGAGTATCCTTTATCCAGAACCTTTAGTCCAGCTGTAAGTATTTGAAATTTGGAGAACATAGCTTCAACAGATTCAGAGTCTTCCATCTTGAAGGCTTCATACTTCTGGATTAGAGCCAGAGCCTTTGTTTCTTTGACTTGAGAGTTTCCATCATGAGTCATCTTTAAGGACTCAAACATGTCAAATGCAGTTTCCCTATTTGTAATTTTTTCATACTCAGTGTGAGATATTGCATTCAACAATATTGTTCTGGCCTTGTGGTGATTTCTAAATTCCTTCTTCTGAGCATCTGTCATAGATTTTCTGTCTATTTTCTTGCCATTCTCATCAGTGGGATGAACATATCCATCTATGACCAGATCCCATAAATCAGCATCATTCCAAGGAAAAAACTTTCAATTCTGTCTTTCCAAAAATCAAATTTCTCCCCATCAAACATAGGGGGTTTGGTACTGATTTTGTCCCTTTCTTCATATTTGTCGTTGGTGTTAGACATTGTATTATCAGCCATAGTAACAACCAAATATATATCAAAGTTTTTCTCACTGGATCTTTACTGTCACTGTGAAGTGGTAGCACACACAGAACCAGGCTCTGATACCAACTGAAGGTGAGAAAATACTTAGAAGGGGGGGTTGAATAAGTATAAAGATTAAAACTTAGAAACAAAACTCAAGTATTTTTATCCTGGTTCGTTGAACTCAATTACTCCAGTCCACCCTTCCTAGAGTGATTTGCCTTTCTCAATCAAGGACTTAATCCACTATTTAATCAACTGATTACAATAGTAAGCACTTAGAACAACTATTCAAAGTCTTCTCAAGAACTACTGATCCTAACTAGATCTTCTTAAGGTTTACAATCAAATGTAAAAACAAATACAAGTGTTTAAATTGCTTCTAATCAAGCTTTATCACAACTGTGATTTTTCACTTAAAGTTAAGAACAAAGAAATAAATTCTAGAAAGAATGTGAATAATATGAGAGCTTTGAATATTAATTTCTTTTTGGATAAAACGTCAATTAAAGAAGATGGGTGAAGACTTGCTTTTATAGGCAGCTGATCCAAGAGAGCTTCACATTGAGAAGAGTGTCCAAAAGGTCTGAGCATTTTTGTCTTCACATCAAGTGACCTTTCCTAGAAGAAGAAAGCACAGAGAAATCCTTTTTGTCCGTGTTCTTGTGTCTAGCATAAATGAGGAAAGAGTCGTTTGGATTATTCCAACGAATATAATCTTTGAATAATTCTTCTTCAATTTTCAGCAAGTTCCATCAGAGTCTAATTTGATTAGAGCCTTTTGATGCTGATCAGAGTTTTGCTGAATCAAAGTCTTCTGCAGCAGGTGTGCTTTTAGCGTGTTTAATTTCAGGAGCATATTTGAGTCAGATCCTCAGTACTGGCAGCTTTAGCACTTTCAGAATCTTCTGTAGTAACTATGCTTTAAAAACTCTTCATACATAATTCTTCTTTGTTTCAGATGCTTCTGACTTGCTTCAGATTCTTCTGGAGCTTCTGCTTCAGATCCTTATGGAGCTTCTGCTTCAGATCCTTCTGGAGGCTACGCTCAGGATCTTTTGTTGGCAGCATTCAGAATCTTCTAATGGATGCATCTGGCGCTTCAGAGTCTAGCATATTTCTTATGTTCAGTTCTGATTTGATTCTAGAGTGATAATTCCTTTACTATCTGCAGTAAAAACTCTTAAGCAAATTTTAGAGTATATAATTCTTAATTACAAAATTTCATAATAGTTATCATCAAAACATAGAGATATTATTAAGAACCAATCTGTGTTCTAACAACTATTTTGCTATAATTATCTGCTTAAGAGTATATGCTAAGGGTTAGAAGGTGAAAAGAAAGACCTTAGGGTTAGTCCTAAGTTTACTCGTCAAGACTCGCATCTTGTGCCTACGTATCCGGGGTAGGGGATGGAATCAGAGTAATCGTAGTTCCCCTCGAAAGGGAGGACGAGAAACTTCTTGACTATGGTCAAGGTTTCACGGGGAATAAATGTTCATAGGGAAACGTTTACGTGGAGTGCGGCGACTCCTATCTCTATGTTGAGAAGAGTTGAATTGAAAAGGGTAAGATAAGTATTCCACGGCGGGAAACCTAATATGGAATGTAGCGACTCCTTCCTAATTCGAGGGTAAAGGGTAAAGTGGTCCACGGAGAGACGCCTAGGCAATTAGAGTTTGAAAGATGAAAGAGTCAAAGGTAAGGACTATTGACGCGACGGTCAAACGGCTAGACTTATTCCTTCGGAGGGGCATTAACGGTAAATAAATATAATGAGAAAATAAATAAGCAACGACATTGAAATACGGGGAGCATGTAAGAATAATAACGCAGTTGAAAAGCGACGATGTCCTCGCATAAATTACAACCATGAAAATGAAATATGAAAAATAAAGGATTAGTAAGTGTACAAATGAGAAATACGAAAGTCGGGACTAAAAATTGGACGAAAATAAACGGGGATTTTAAGCATGATTATTTTAGCATTTTTTATAGAAATTAACTTTAAATAAAAATTAAGATTAATCTGAAAATTAGTCTTAATTAAAAGGGGGGGGGGGAATAGCAATTTCTAAAAAAATTTAATTTTTAAAAGTTAAATTTGATTTGTTTTAAATTACTTTTTCTAAAAAATTAGAATTTAATCTTTATAAAGTTTTAATTAGAAAATCAATAAAATAATAACTAAATTAAATTTATTAAATTTATTAAAAATGTTAATTTTAAAACTTTAGAATTTTCAATCTTTGAATTGAGACTTTGAATTCCAAATTACATTTTAAAATTAAATTTTAAAAATAGTTTTAATTTTAGTTTTTTTAGTTTTTTTTAAAAATGGTTTTTAATTATAAGTTTTAAAAAAGGTTTTAAAAATGGTTTTAATTTATAAAATTAACATAATTTGTATTAATCTAATAGAATTTTAATAATTAACCAAACTAATAAGACAAAATTATAAAAAATAAATAAATAAATTATAAAATAAAAAGAAAAATGCAAAATAAAAAGGGGAAGTGGTCAGTTTGCTGAATCATTTAGGGTTTGTGAAAACCCATGTCCCCTTCTTCTTCTTCGCTGCGGCACAACTCCATGGAAGTCCTCTGAGCTTTTTCTTCCACTTTTCGTCCGCCATGACCTTCATTTTCGTCCCTTTATGATTCCTCCAAAAAAAACCAACCCAAATCATGTTGGAAAGTTGCTCACCTTCGGGTTCGAAGTGATTTCGCTGATGATTTGCAGTGACTTGCGGTGATGACGAGGTTGTGGGTGACGACCGATGATGAAGAAAACTGAGGCTGTTATGAGTTTCAGTTTGTCCGTCGGTGGCGATTTGCGACGATGTTGGTTCGTTCTTGCTTTTGGACGCCGTTTGATTTGTTGACGTATGATGGTTAATAAGGTTTCTGCCTCGAATCCTCTGATGGGCTTTAGGGTTCTTCGAAATCCTCTTTTTTCTCCCCTTTTAAACTGATGATGAACCGTTTTTATATTGATGATTTTTCTCTGATTTTGCTGGGCCTGGGCGTGTTGTTTTGTTACGATTTTTGATGATTTATTTGTGTTGATTGTTTGTCATAATTTTTCAAGAAACTTTGTTTTGATTGTTATGCTTGGGTTGTTGTTGGAATTTCTGCGTTTTTCATGGATGATTTGGTCTTGTTGGAGCAGAACTTGCGAACAAAATAGCTTTGATCTGTTTTGGTGGTAGAACTTTGAGAAATGTTGTTACGCGTTTGGTTTGATCTTGTCTGGTTGCTGGGACTTGCGAAAATTGTTCTTGGACTGGATATCCATTTCTTCATTTTGGATATCCATGGACTTTGGATTATGGATATGTTCTAAGTCTTGTTTGGCCTTGTTTGCAAAAAAATCAAATTTTTAGAATAAGCACTTTTTCCAAAAGCACTTTTCCAAAAAATAACTTTTTCTCTCTCTTGGAATACATGAACAGAAATCTGTCGGATTTACCGATGTCAGAATTTAAAGTCGGGAGTTGGCGACGACCTTGTCGTTGTTGCCCTTCTGACACTACCCGATGATGAAAATTAACTGAGGGTATCAAACTGATAAACAAAAACCATTTCTGATTAATTTTAACACTTTAACCATTATCTTTCTCTGTTGTCGGTTTTTACAGGTCCGAAAAGTCGAAGGTTGAAGAATTGGATGCGGAGACAAACTTAGAAAAAATTAGGAATTTTAGAGCTTAGGACTTAAATTTTAATTGTAATTGTACATTGTAATAACAAAAATAGAATTTAAATAAATAAATTCAATTCTTTTTTAATAAACTGAATTTATTTCTCCAAATAATTTCATCCAATTAAACTCAACCCAATAAATTCATTTAATCAAGTTTATCCGACTAAATTCAACTGACCAAGTTCCTCCAAATAAATTTGTCTGATTAAATTCATTCAAATAAATCCATCTGACTAAGTTCATTCAAATAAATTCATCTGATTAACCTTTGACGTTCCAAACTCCGAATTGAAAAATTAGAATCACATCCAACATAAAACAAATCCCTTTGCAAATTAATTCGTACCTGATAATAGAAAATCGGTAAATATGATCCTGAATAGGTAACCAAAGAAATCCTATTAAGTGGCGAAAAAATTGTCCTCCGCATTTAAAACTCAAATGGTATCTCGAATAATCTAGCTCCGTAACCTGAATCAATTCCAACTGAATGTCTGTGATCAACCCAACTGATGTTCATTAGAAATTCAACGTGAACCAAAATTACTGTTTCTTTAAAATCGACTAATGACTAGCAGAAAGCAGGAAAACGTGTGTCCGTCAGAATAAACTCCTCAAAGCAAATTCTAGCACCGATTTAACCTGGATCCACTTATATTGCAACGCACTCTGCTCCATATGGTTTAGGAAGAAAAACAACACTTATGAAATCCAACTGACGACTAAATCTCGGCTCTTGAATAGAATGTACCGTGTCACAAGAAACCTGACGTCAAAATTGTCGTAAAATTCAACCCCTTCTCAAATAAGAATTGCACGACTCAGAGATTGAAACCCTAATTGCTTGAAGAATTCCTGATGACGACTTGGCTTCACAAATTTTCAGCAGACCGCAAATTAATGACCCTTTTGCCCTTCATAAATTAAGTCGCACACAGTGTGATTTTCCTGCAAAAACCAATAGATTGGGCAAACCGGTTAGCAGTTAGCTAAAATACAATGCAAAAGAAGATGCGATGCGAAATGAACCTAATAATCTAAGGGTAAAATTTGGGGTATGACAGTTGCCCCTGTTTAAATAGCTTCACCAGATGATTTGAGCGACGATGGCTCGAGAAATCATGATGAAAGGGATTTAAATACAGATAACCAAAAATTTTGCCCTTAGATGTAGCGATATGCCATCTTATGGACAAAACGAAACAGACTATAATGCTGACAATGCCATAAATCTAGTATGATGTGTATGATGGAAATGACAAATGCACGGATGCAAATGACACGACAACACATGGACAGACACAACGAGTAACCGCATACTGGGTAAACAACACGACACTGAGGAATTCTAAAGTGATGGCCAACTGGTGCGAGTACGACCAATTGTCACTTTTGAACGAACGATAAGAAGGGGGTCCTCAATGAAGATGGCACCGGCGAGACGACCTCTACTGGGGAAAATCTGATAGTACTGTTCAACAGGTTTAGGCATGACCGGCTGATACTCTAGGGTAGGATCAAGTATACAGAATGTTGGAGCATTGAGCGAGAATAACGTCTGAGCTTTTAGAAACAGGATCTTCAGGAATCATTAGAAAATATACAGGGTAAAATCCGTTGTATGCCACAATAAATGAACTTTAATGGGAGAATGCCCTGATAAATTTCTCGAGAGAGAACGACCACTTATGGTTGGAAGGGACTTACATACCATAATCGAATGATAAGCTTCAAAAATGTGATTCAACTTCTTCTTTAATTAAACAATTCATTCAGAAAGGGTAAATAAACTTCCCCACACTTCAAAGTTTGTGTGCTCTGAATAGGTATCTGTTTCTTCTTTTACTAAAGGGTAAAATAAACCTCCCCACGCTTCAAGGTCTGGTGTTCTCTAAATAGGTCTCAGTTTCTTCTTTTACTAAAGGGTAAAATAAACCTCCCCCATACTTCAAGGTGTGTATGCCATGAACGGGTCTCAGTTTCTTCTTTTACTAAAGGGTAAAATAAACCTCCCCCATACTTCAAGGTGTGTAAGGACAACGAAAAACAACTTCTCAATGGAGATGGCCATTTGCTGCTAGTCATGATGAAGATAGGATAAGCTTCTCAGGCGAGAAATAACACTTATTTGCAGGAGTAGCAATGATAAGCTTCTCGGATGAGAATTGCTTGTAGGTTATAAAATCTAATGTAATGAAGGTTGTAATGTAATGAAAGTTGTAATGTAATGAAGGTTGTAATGTAATGAAGGTTGTAACGTAGTGAAGGTTGTAATGTAATGATAAGCTTCTTGTACGAGAACAGTCACTGGTCGATTGTAAAATGTAATGTAATGTAACGATAAGCTTCTTGTATGAGAACGGTCGCAGATCGTGTAAAGATGTAATGATATAATGATAGGCCTCCCAGGTGAGAACTATCATTTGTCGGTTGAAAGATGTAATGATATAATGGTAAGCTTCTCGGATGAGAATTCTCGCATACCGCTGTAAAATGTAATGATAAGCTTCTCAAACGAGAATTGTCGCTTGTCAGTTGTAAAGATGTAATGATAAGCTTCTTGGACGAGAATTGTTGCATACCATTGTAAAATGTAATGATAAGCTTCTCGGACGAGAATAGTGGTTGACCGATATTGTAATGTAATGATAAGATTTTCCAATAAAGAGAATGGTTGTTTACCATGTAAGGTGTAATGATAGGCTTCTAAGGTGAAAACTGTCGCGTACCGCTGTAAAATGTATTCTTGAATGATAGTGCAAAATAAATGCACGTCCAAGTAGGTTCGGCAACCGACAGGACCGAAGTTCAAATCTAGAATCGAGCTAGAAAGAATTCATCAAACAAGACTCCATTGAGGAAAAGAACTCAAATGAGGATTATCTTATCCTAGCACGAAAAGATAGATGAAATAACCATCATCCACGAGGGTTAAACTCTATGAGGAAACTGGAAGTAATAGGTATTTTATGCTTAGGGCTGACGATCTACTTGGAGAGAACGAACAAACCCAATTACTCGGCGATAACGACAAACGACGACAAGGATAGCAAACATGCAGATGCTAATGCGTATGTAAATGAAAACGCGATGAGTATGTAATGCATATGCTAACAAAACAGATGAGAGGAGGAAGAGAACAAGAGATGAAATAAACATCTCGACAGGGATACCCATCGACCTCTGCAACAGTACATCTATCAAGGGATAGGAAAGTTGATGGAACTAAATCTGACTTCAAAGTTCCAACTTATCTGAGGAGGAAATGATCCACTTGGGGATACAATATCATGACTTCACATGGGGATACAATATCATGACCTCCACACGGGGATACTGTTGCGGTGGAAATAGGATCACAAACTATTAATGAGTTTGAATCGCAATTCAATTCACAACCGCTCTTTGATTTATCCGAAGGAAAAGGTCAAAAGAGGGAAAACCTATTTTGCATCGTAAACACAATGCGGGGAAAGATATAGGGTTCGGGGGTTGGTTAAATTTAGGGAAGGTATTAGCACCCTAAACTTCTGTAGTACTCTACAGGAACCTTTTGTTCAAATGTTTACTATTTTGCTTTATTTATTTGCTTAAGATATATATACAAAGGAATTAAAAGTGAGAAAGGAGACCTAAGGGGTTAATTCTAAGTTTACTCGGCAAGACATCGCATCTTGTGCCTACGTATCCTTGCGGGAGTGGAATCAGAGTAATCGTAGTTCCCCTCAAAAGGGAGGTTAGAAACGTCTTGACTGTGGCCAAGGTTTCAATGGGGAATAAACGTATCTTAAGGACATGCTTACGCGGAGTGTAGAAACTCCAAATCTCTACGTTGAATTGTTAAGTTGTAATTTAGGGTTAAATTAGGGATTCCACGGCAGGAAACCCTAAAATGAGCGCGGCGGCTCTTTGACCTAATGCTAAGGGTAAAATTGCAATCTTGCCTGCGGCGAGGCATTTGTGAAAATTAGGGTTTGTGAGATTGTAAGGGTTTGAAGTTGAGGACTATTGGCGCGGCGACCAAAAGCTAGACCTAACCTTCGGATGTGTGTAATGTGACAGAATAATTGATGAATGTGTGAGATAATTGAAATCATACATCAGCAGAATTTTAAATGCAGAAACGTAAATGTGATTGTTGAGATTCGCAAGGTTACAGAGGAGGAACAGTTACAATAATATGATACAATTCAATTTTAAGAACGCAAACATAAAGAAGCAACGTGGTAAGCTGCACAGTGAACGAACTAGGTTAGTAAACAAAATTTATGAAAACAGAAGCATGAAGCTATGAGACATTTTTTGTGGTTTTTTATTTTATGAGAACATGAATCTAAGCTTAATTAATTTTTTTTACTTGATAATAAATAAAAAAAGATTTTAATTTTAAAAAAAATATTTTCTTTTGGTTTTAAAAAAAGGTCTTAGTTTTAGTTTTAAAAAAAAAAATTGATTCTAATTATTAAAAAAAAGTTTTAATTTTAATATTGTAAAAATGTTTTAATTTTAATCTTTTAAAAAATGTTTTTAAATTATTATTTTATACAAAAAACAACTTAAATATTAGTTTTTAAAAATTTTAATAATTTAATTAATTAATTATAAAAAGAAAAAAAGTAAAAAAAAAATAAAAGGGTTGGGCCGGTAATCACCTCCGGACCCAACCCGGATGGTGGAAATATGAAGTAAGGGGAACTAGGGTTTTTAGAACCCTATTTTCTTCCCCGCGGCGCCGTTTGTCTTTCTCTCTTCCATCTCTCTCGGTTACTTCCGATCTTCTTCACTCCTTTCGTTAACCTGAAACAGAACATGAAACTCGTAAGGAAAATGTCTCATGGCTCACATTTATGGTGAAAACGATCGATGATGAAGTGAGCTGATGCTTAGAGTTGATTGCCCGCCGACGGCGAAGGCGATCTTCTCGTCTGTGATTCGCGGCCGTCTGTGATTCAGATGATATTGATGTTCGGTGATGATTGTCGTTCGCCGTCGATGATCTTCGTTGCTGTTTCTTACGAAGACGATGATGAGGGCTTCGTTTCCTCTGAGTCTCGGCCGCGCCACCTAGGGTTTCGCATGCGATTTTTGAACGTCGTCCTTTTTCTAGGGTTTACTCAGGTGGTATCGTTCCCTTTTATATACTCTTGTGACTCCATGGGCTTTGTTTATGATTGAGACCCAAATTCGAACTTTCAATTTGACATGATGAGGATTGGATTTGATTTACGTTTTTTCTGATACTTTGGGATTATTCCTCTTTTGGATGCGATTTATATTACTGCTGATTGGATTGGATTCTCTTTTGATATTTGCAGATGTGGATTTGATTTTCCTGATGGATTTTCAAACACGGCTTTTGCGATTTGCTCACTGACTTGATTGGATTCGTAACTGGATTTGCTTCGAAATGTTTTTATTCTGATTTGGAATTGATATCGATATCAAAATCTCTTTCTGTTATTTTTCTGATATGGTTTGCCTTGCACCTTCAGGTTGGATACGGTTATGATTTATGATATCTGATATTGATTATGTCATGGATTTGGTTTGCTTTCCAGATGCTGATTGGATTCATACAGATTCTGTTTTCATTTTCTGATAAGATTTGATTTCCAGTTGATACGGATTAAATCTCTTTTCCTAATACAATCTGGATATTGGTTTGTTTTGCTGACATGGATTCTTTTCCTGATGCAGTTTGGATTAGCTTTTCCTCTTCTTCTTTCAGAGAGGGCTGGTACTACGGCTTAGGTCGAGTCAAACGATGCCGAGAAGAGGGTATACGGAGATGATGACAATGTTCTGAGCCTTCTGGTGCTACTTCTGGTTTTGACGCCGCGGTTGCTTTTGACAGTTGCTGTGTTCTGTTGAATTTGGTTCAAAACAGGGTTTCTGGGCTTATGAACTGACATGGTTTTGTGAACTTGTTTCACTTTCTGATACGCGGGTTCTGCTTTGTGGTTTGATACGATTCGGTGTGGTTTGTATTCTGAACTTGATTCTCGACATTTTACTGAACTGCACCATATTTCTGGGTTTTTTTCTGCTGAACCTGTTCTTGAATTAATGCTGTTATGCTTTTCTTTGGATCCTGTTGGATACTTTCTGTTAGTAGGAACTGAACTTTGTGATTTACATTGCCCGTGACAGATTTGTAGGATGTTTTCTTCTTGCTCTTGCGCATGAACTTGCCACTCATGACTTATTGGTCCCTCTTTTCCCTTCTGAGTTTGAGCCAGCTTTGCATTTATGATGTTTGTTCAGATTCGATGCAGTTTTTGAGTTGCTTTGGTTTTGAGTTCTGAATTCTGAACCTGGTACTGATGCTGTTGTGGAATTTCAGGTATTGGAAGAACCTTGAACATAAAGTGATTCAGACCTGCTGGCATCCGGGTCTGAGTCCGAATTTACCTTTGTATCAGTTTGGAAATCCAATTGCGGCAAAAGCGAATCAGTCCCGCTTCTTTTATCACTTCTATCTCTCGGATGTCCCGCATGATAAGAACGGATGTGACCACTTGATCTGACGCCAACGGCGCGGATTGGTAACGGGGGTAGGACGCAGCTTCGGTTGTGCCACTCCCGGCACTCGATGATGACGCTGTTCTGAGAGTGTCGAAAACAAACTTCTAACATTTTTTCTATTCTGTTTTGTTTTATTTCTCTTTGTGCAGGTTAATCGGAGGAACATGGAATGCTGTCCAATGAATGAACCTCATGAAGACACCAATGAATCTTTTAGGACTTAGGTTTCTTAGAGTAAATGTAATATTTGTAATTTAATCATACAGCAATTCAGAATGTAAAATGATTCAACTCCTTTTGTACCATGACATTCTTTATGAAATAAAAATTCCCAAAAGTTTTCATTTATCCATGATCATTCAACTTTAAATTTGTTTATATTTAGTTCTAGTTAAAAAAATTATAAACGTTTGTGAATAAATCCACAAATATTTAAATTCATTAACCTAGTCATAAACCATAAACATTCCCGAATGATATTCTTGTTCGTGCTTGTCTAGCCCGTAGTCCTAATCTCATCACCTGACTACATTCACTTGTGTTCCAACTTAAATTCTAACCAGCAACTTTATAACCAAACACGGGTGTGCGTCGTAATCACAACAGATTCAGTATCAATGATAACATTGCCCATAATCGAATTCCACTGATCAAATGCTAAGAGCAACAATCCAATAATACCTCATTAAAACTGCGCTTTATTAACAGAAACGGAAGGGCTCTGGAAATAAACCATGATGAAATGGATCTTAAATCCAGTTGTTTCCGACAAATTTTGATACCGAATACATCAGATTGACGTCTTGATATAATCAAAGCAGGTGCTAAATAAATGCCTCAGAAATAGTGTCTCGAGTGTCTCAAAGCTTAGTAACAGCCCGTTTTCAAAGAATTAGCGGAATCCACGTAAAATGACCAAAATACCCCTGGAACCAATCCTGCAAACAAATACCTCCATGACTTGATAGTAGTTAGCAAATGCACAGATGAGATGCTATGCGAAATGACTGACTGAATATAAGGGTAAAATTTGGGGTATTACAGTTGCCCCTATTTAAATAGCTACACCAGACGATTTGAGTGACAGAGACTCGAGGAATCGTGGTGGAGAGATTTAAATATAGATAACCGAAAATTTTGCCCTTATATGCGGCGATATGCAATGCTATGGACAAAGCGAGAACAGATTAATGCAGATAACATGATGCGTATGATGAATTGCGAAAATGCTGACGAATGCGACGACACAGGGACGGACGCTACTAAAGGGTAAATGAACTTCTTCATACTTCAAGATCGTGCTCTCCTGAATATGATTCCGCTCCTTCTTTTACTAAAGGGTAAATGAACTTCTTCATACTTCAAGATCGTGCTCTCCTGAATATGATTCCGCTCAAACCTCCCCGTACTTCAAGATCGTGCTCTCCTGAATACGATTTGGTTCAAACCTCCCTATATTTCAAGACAACAGGGAAAATGGAAGCCCAACTGCTCCATGGAGATGGCCATTTGCTGCGAGTCATAACAAAGATAGGATCGACTTCTTAGGTGAGAAATGTCGTATACCGATGTTGTAACATGTAGGATTGTAAAGTGTTGTACTGATAGATTTTCCAGGCGTGAACTGGCGTGTATTTGTAAAGGATTGTGGTTGATTTTCTTGAAAGATAGTGCAAAATAAATGCACATCCGGGTATAGTGATGAACTTCTCGGGCGAGAACAGTCGCGTATCTGTCATGGTATGGTGAAAATCTTTAGATGGTGCAAAATAAATGCACGTCCGGTTGGGCTCGACGACCAACAAGACTGAGATTCAATCTAGGATCGAGCTAGAAAGAAAACTGGTAATCAAGACTCCATCGAGGGAATGAACTCGAAGGGTAGATATCTTATCCTGGCGAGGAAAGATAGCTGAAGTAACCGTCATCCACGAGGATCGAGCTCTGTGGGGAAACTGGAAACACATATGTATTTTATGCTTAGGGCTGTCAATCTATTTGGAGAGAATGGGCAAACCCCAGTTACTCGGCGGTAACAACCAACTGATGGTGAAACACAATGAACCTGCGAGCGCTAATGCATATGTTACTGTGTATGTTAATATGAATGTATGTTAATGTTTATGTATGCAAGATGTTATGAAATGAGTATGCAATGAGTATGTAATGAGTATGTAATGAGTATGTAATGAATATGTAATGAATAGGCATGTGATGCTTATGCCTCTGCGTATGCTGACGAAACAGACTAGAGACGGGACGAGAGATGAGATAGTCATCTCGACGGAGATACCCTGCGTTCTCTGCAACCAATACGTCAATCATGGGAAGAAATGGTAGGACCACATCTGGTTTCAGAATTCTGACTTCTCTGGGGAGAGGGCAATCTGCTTGGGTGCACAGTATCACGTCTTCACATGGGGAGAAGAAAACCTGAGGGACACTTTCGAGTTACCCAAGAAAAGGTTGTCAGCTTATAGTCTTTCTGGGGACTGTGTCAGAGCAATGATTTGAAAGTGTTTCTGCAACAATGAGATTTTTCGAGGAGTGAAGAGATCCTTCCGAAATTTCCACTAGTCAAAGTAATTTCTTATTTTTTCGATTGCGTTTTCGAAGAACAGTTTTTTTAAAAAATTCAATGCACCTTTCATTTTCAAAATTTTAAGAATAAATGCATTTTGCATAACAATAGAAAACAAGAGTAATGCACCAAGGAATGTAAGTAACAAAATGGTATCTTTTATTAAAGGATGGCAGCTTGCTGAGGGCATAGCTCCACAGATGATTATGTTTTGAAATTGGCAACATGGGAAAAGGTTACATTGAATCCAACGACACCTACTGACACTAATAACTAAGACTAAACCAGAATCTTGCTTTGGACGAGGATGAAATAACTGAAAAATGGCTCTCATGCGGAATGGTGTGTTTGCGATGATCAGTGTTTTCTGATGCAATGAAATGCCTTTGTCCCTAACTTTTGCCTGGACCGCCCTTTCGGGTTTTCAATCCACCGGGACGCTCTTTTTTGCCTAAGCCGCCCTTTCGGGTTTTCAACTTAGCGAGCTTTTTATTAGTATTTCTTTTTTTCAACCCTTACTTTTGCCTAAGTCGCCTTTTGCGGGTTTTCGACTTAGCGGGTTTTTAGGCATAATATTTTCGGACTGCATCAGAATTCACGGGATGTGCTAGCTCTTCACCAGCCATTGTTGTAAGTATCAGAGACCCTCCGGAGAAAACGGTCTTTACAACAAATGGGCCTTCATAATTGGGCATCCACTTTCCACGCATATCTTTATGCACTGGCAAGATCTTTTTGAGTACGAGCTCTCCTTGACGGAACTCACGGATACGAATCTTCTTATCAAATGCTCTTTTCATCCGTTTCTGATATAATTGCCCATGGCACATAGCGGTCATGCGTTTCTCGTCAATGAGATTCAACTGATCCAGTCTGTCTTGAACCCACTCAGCTTCTTCAAGTTCAGCTTCCATCAACACCCTTAAAGAAGGTATCTCTACTTCAATGGGGAGTACGACGTCCATTCCATACACCAATGAGAAAGGTGTTGCCCCTGTCGAAGCTCGCACGGAGGTTCTGTATCCATGCAAAGCAAACGGTAACATCTCATGCCAATCTTTGTAAGTCACGACCATCTTTTGCAGGATTTTCTTGATAGTCTTATTCGCAGCTTCAACGGCCCCATTCATCTTAGGACGGTACGGAGAAGAATTGTCATGAATGATCTTGAAACTGTCACACAGCTCTTTCATAGTCTTGTTATTCAGATTGGTGCCATTGTCAGTTATTATCCGACTTGGAACTCCATAACGGCAGATAATTTCTTTCCTGATGAAACGGGCAACCACTTGCTTAGTCACATTGGTGTAGGAGGCAGCCTCTACCCACTTGGTGAAATAATCAATAGCAACAAGGATAAAACGATGACCATTAGAAGCCTTTGGCTCAATTGCCCCAATCATGTCAATGCCCCACATTGAGAACGACCATGGTGACGACAAAACATTCAACGGCGATGGAGATACATGCATTTTATCAGCGTAAATTTGGCACTTATGGCATTTTCTAGCGTATTGGATGCAGTCAGCTTCCATAGTCAACCAATAATATCCAGCCCTTAACATCTTCTTGGACATAGCATAACCATTGGCATGAGTTCCGAAGGTCCCCTCGTGAATCTCTTGCAGTAACATGTCCGCTTCCCGTTTATCAACACATCTGAGCAAAACCATGTCGTGATTTCTTTTGTACAACACACCATTACTGATAAAGAACTTTGAAGCCAGTCTTCTCAACGTTTTCTTGTCCAGACCGGTAGCACCATCAGGATATTCTTGCTTGACGAGATAGTTCTTGATGTCATGAAACCAAGGCCTTTCATCCACCTCCTCCTCTTCGACTACTTGACAATAAGCGGGCTCAACTTTGCGTTCAATATGGATAAGAGGTGCTTCATTAACGAATTTAACTTTCCACATGGATGCTAACATGGCTAAAGCATCAGCAACGTGATTCTCAGATCTAGGAACATGCTCGAACTCTATCTCGTCGAAAGACTTAATCAGCTCGACAATGTAGTCCTTGTAAGGGATTAACTTCTCATTCTTCGTTTCCCATTTGCCTTGTACCTGGTAAATAACTAAGGCTGAATCACCACTTACTTTGAGGAGTTTGATTCGGAGGTGAATTGCTGCTTCGAGGCCAAGAATACATGCTTCATACTCTGCGACATTATTAGTACACTCAAAGTCTAACCTGGCTGTAAACGGAGTGAACCCCCCTTTTGGGTTCATCAAAACGGCGCCTATACCATGCCCATTGAAATTCGAGGAACCATCAAACATCATCCTCCACCAAAGACCTAGTTCTGGACCTTCGCTCGGATCTGGCTCTTCACAATCTCTCTTGATCAACAAAATATCCTCATCAGGAAAGTCGAACTTAAGAGGTTCATAATCTTCAACTGGCTGATCTGCAAGATAATCTGATAAAATACTACCCTTAATTTCCTTCTGGGGTACATACTGGATGTCATATTCGGATAACAACATGTGCCAACGGGCTAGCCTCCCGGTTTGAGCAGGTTTTTCAAGAATATACTTGACCGGATCCATTTTAGAAATCAACAATGTGGTATGACAGACCATGTATTGCCGGAGGCGCCTAGCGGCCCATGCCAACGCACAACAAGTTTTCTCCAATGGTGAGTATCTGTTTTCACAATCGGTAAACTTTTTGCTCAGATAATAAATCGCATGTTCCTTTCTTCCAGTCTCATCATGTTGCCCAAGCACACAACCCATAGACTTCTCAAGAACAGTAAGGTACATAAATAACGGTCTTCTAGGTACGGGAGGAATCAGAATAGGGGGGTCTTGCAAATAACTCTTAATTTTCTCAAACGCTTTCTGACAATCAGGGTTCCACTCAACCGTCTGCCCCTTACAAAGCAATTTGAATATCGGCTCACAAGTAGCGGTCATGTTAGAGATAAACCTGGAAATATAGTTCAAACGCCCAAGAAAACCTCTAACTTGTGTCTCGGTTTGCGGAGCTGGCATATCTTGAATGGCTCGAACTTTGTCAGGATCTACTTCAATCCCTCGTTGGCTAACAACAAAACCAAGCAATTTTCCAGATCTGACACCGAAGGTACATTTAGCGGGATTCAACTTCAACTGATATTTCCTGAGTCGTTCAAACAACTTCACCAAATGGTCTAGATGTTCCTCTTCACTCTGAGATTTGGCTATCATATCGTCCACATACACCTCGATCTCCTTGTGCATCATATCATGAAAAAGAGTGGTCATAGCGCGTTGGTAAGTTGCCCCTGCGTTCTTCAAACCGAAGGGCATGACTTTGTAGCAAAAGGTCCCCCAAGGAGTAATGAAAGTAGTCTTCTCTCGATCATCGGGATCCATTTTGATCTGATTATAGCCAGAGAAACCATCCATAAATGAGAACAACGCAAAACTGGTTGTATTGTCTACAAGTGTATCAATATGTGGTAGAGGGAAGTCGTCTTTCGGACTTGCTTTATTCAGATCCCTGTAATCCACACACATCCTAACTTTACCATCTTTCTTGGGCACTGGCACAATGTTGGCAACCCAATCTGGATATTTTGCAACTGCCAAGAAACCTGCATCTAACTGTTTTTTAACCTCATCTCGAATTTTCAAAGCCATGTCGGGTCTCGTTCTTCGGAGCTTTTGTTTGATAGGTGGACAATCCGGCTTAAGTGGCAACTTGTGAACAACAATATCTGTGTCTAGACCAGGCATATCTTGATACGACCACGCAAACACATCAATATATTCTTTTAACAACTCAATCAACCTTTGCTTAACCTCTGTCCCAAGCATTGCACCAATCTTGACCTCTTTCTTATTCTCATTTGTACTAAGATTAATTAAGTCCACCTGCTCTTTATGCGGTTGGAGCTCTGTGTACTCGTACTCAATCAATCTTGTCAGTTCAGCGGGTACTTCAAAATCTTCTTCACCCTCGTCTTCAGCTTGATTGATGGGTGCATCCCAGTTAGGAGTGTCAGTAAAGTCATTGGATCCAACAAGGTTTACGATGTCTCTGCATGATGGAAGGCTTAATTAATTAAAATGCTCAAAGATATGTAAGATAAGAAATGAAATGCTATTTTTTTGTTTTATTTTTGAAAAAAAGTTGCCAACTTCATTTTTTAAAGGTGAAAACGAAAAACGCAAATGAACCAAAATGGATTTGAACAAAATGCCTTTATTAATATCCTTTTAAAAATGAAAGGTGGCCCAACAAAAACGACCCTATAGCCTTGGGCAGAGCTACGGATTTTTATTTGAAAACGTAAATAAAAATGCTAAAAATTACTTTGACAATGGAAAAATAACAGGGATCTCTACGGCCTCCCAGTTGTTCAAAGCTGCATCACCCTTAAACACCAGGTTGCTCAAATCTTCATTTTCCTCACAGTCACTGACGGCATTGACTTGGAAACCTCCGCTGATAAATACCTCTTGGATAACCTTCGGGCGCCCTTCGACAGTTGTGGCAGCTCTATTCTGAGTTGGTTTGTAACCCAACCCAAAGCGATCAGTCTTGGTCTTGACATCAATTACCTCTCCCCAACCTTCCGGAATACCCCTGTCAATCGTTGATTTGGTACTCTTCAGAGATGCAAAAGATGGATTACCCTGGCCCACTGTCTCTTTGACTTCTAACAGAACAACATTGGCGATCTCGAGTGCTTGAAAGGAGATTTCCAAAGCATTCTCATCGGCCTCGATGTAACGGAAAGAAGACAGGTTACTGACCATCAGATCCTCCTCGCCGTGTATAATAACCAACTTTCCATCGATCACGAACTTCATCTTTTGATGTAACGTTGAGGTTACTGCCCCAGCGGCATGAATCCACGGCCTTCCAAGTAAGCAGCTATAATTGGGATTAATGTCCATGACTTGAAACGTGATATTAAAAACTTGCGGACCAATCAGGATAGGAAGCTCAACCTCCCCCATTACCGACCGGCGAGAACCATCGAAAGCCTTGACGATCAGAGGAGTAGGTTTCAACGCAGTCTCTTTGAAAACCAACTTATCAAGAACCCTCTTAGGTAGAACATTCAAAGAAGAGTCGGTGTCCACTAGCACTCTCGCTAAATTGTCCTCCTGACATTTCACTGATATATGTAAAGCACAATTATGATTCGGACCCTCCTTTGGTAACTCTTCGTTGCTGAAACTAAGGGTGTTACATGCGGTCAAATTGGCAATCACACTATCAAACCGACTGGTGCTGATATCTTGATCCACATGTGCTTGAGTCAAAACTTTCTGCAAGGCCATCCTATGAGCGGGTGAATTCATCAACAGAGATAAAATCGAAATCTTGGAAGGAGTTTGATGAAGTTGATCGACAACTTTATAGTCACTTTTCTTGATGATCCTCAAAAACTCAACATCTTCATCATTCGTAACGGCTCCCTTACCTTTGTCTTTGGCAGGCACTGGGATATTAGTGGTTTCCTTAGGTGGAACCTCATTGATACGGGGAGTATACACATGGCCGCTGCGAGTCATCCTGCTTGCCTCTGCGATATTGGTCACAGTGTCCTTAAACTCTTCATTTGGAATAACCTTCCCAGACTCCTTGTCAATCATCGTCACGTCATATTTCCAAGGCACAGCCTTAGGATCACTGAAAGGAAATGGACTTGGTCTTCGAATAACTATAGGCTTAGGCTGATTCACCTCAGGGATAGACGACTTTGGTATATCGAACACGAGATTGGCGGAACTCGCCCCTGACAGATTAAACACTGGTACCTTACCCTTTGATTCAGGCTGATGGAAGACAGGCTCAACCACAGCGACTTCATCCTTCTTGGCTTGGCTTGTCACTTGTAAAACACCCTCATTAATCAACCTCTGAACATCATTCTGAACCAACACACAACCCTTAACACTGGCTTCACAACTTACGCATGCAACGTGGGAAGTATCTACCAGACCAGCTTCAAACAGTTTCGAATGGAATATCTTGAGAGGAGCCTTAATCTGTACAACATCAAGGACATAACCTTCCTCAGAATCGGCACTGATGGCGTTAACACTTTCATGGTTGGGAAAAGGGTTCTTCTTAACATTCGGTTGAGGATCTTCGAATGACAAAATCTTCTTTTCCAATAAATCCCTGACAAGGTTTTTGAGAGCATAACAGTTCTCCAGATCGTGACCAGGCGCACCCTCATGAAATAAACAATGAGCGGCGGCGTTGTAATTGGCGGGTAGAGGATTAGGAGGTGGACCCAAAGCTCGAGTAGTGATTAGACCTTGCTTGACCAATGAGGGATATAGCTCGATGAAATTCATTGGAATCGGCGGACAAGGTTTATACGTTCTCTTGTTCGGAACATTCTAGCGAGGAGCCGGATTCTTTGGCTGTTGAGGAGCAGGAGCGTTGGGCGCCTGTAGGTAGTTGATAGGAGGCGGATAAACAGGAGATTGTTGCATAGGTTGATACATAGGAACCTGTTGATTGAAAGAAGGTGCAATAGCTGCCACATATGGCTGTTGAGCATATTGGATTGGGTACCCTTGAGGTTGAGCATAACCTTGCGGATATTGATAAAATTGGTCCCTTCGTCTACCAGAGGATATAGCATTAGTCTCACCTTCTTTCTTCTTCTGAGAGCTATACGGAGGTTTCTTCGGCTGATCCTTTGAAACACTATGAGTATTTGTCATTTTACCGCTTTTCATACCCAATTCAATCTTGACACCCACAGCAACGATGTCAGAGAAATTTGAAGTCACACTACCCACCATTCTCTCGTAAAATTCTGGACGGACCGTGTCGACAAACCAATCAGCTAACTCTTTCTCGGTCAAAGGAGGTTCTACTTGCGAAGCAATCTCTCTCCACCTTTAAGCGTACTCTTTGAATGACTCAGAACTCTTTTGTGACATACTCAACAACTGTCTTCTGTCAGGAGCCAGATCCATATTGTACTTGTAATGTTTGATGAAAGCGTCGGATAAATCTTGGAAACTCTTAATGCGAGACTGGTCCAAAGTTAAATACCACTTGGAAGAAGCACCCTTCAAACTGTCTTGGAAACAATGAATCATCAATTTATCATTCTCAACATGGGCAGCCATTTTGCGATAGTACATGATCAGATGGCTCTTAGGACAAGTGGCACCTTCATAGCGGTCGAAGTTCGGAGTTTTGAACTTCGGGGGAATAACCAAACCTGAGACCAAACAGACGTCCCTTACAGCAGCCCCAAAGATTTGATCACCTTCTACCTTTCTCAATCTCTGGACGATAGTGTCTACTTCCTCATGAAGCTTGTCATGTTTCTCATAACCTTCAACATTCTCATCAAGATTATCGAAGACGGTCTCATTGAAATACGGTTGCGCACGGGTGTGCACAACAGGTGGTGCAAAGATAGGAGCCCCCCTAGAAACTTCAGAAAACAAAGGAACGGCTTGCTGAACAGGTTGATTAATCGGAACAGTGGCTTGAGGTGGCACAAAACCGGGAGCAAGACCATAAGGTGGGTCCCTTGCTACGGTCACATTCGGTGGAGGGTCCACAGTAACGCCGGTAATTTCTGAAACAACAGTGGGCTGGGTATCCATCTTAGCATTCATGACGTGTAACAATTCCATCATACGCCCCATACCCCCTCGAAGGTCTTCAAGTTCATTGCTAAGGTGATCAATCTCTTTTGTCTGATCCTCCATTCTCTTCCGAGTTTGAGCTCTGGTGTTGTACTGGTGCCGAGAACTCAGGGTGACGAAACTGGAAGGCGAGAGAACCGAACATGAGAAAACGGAAGACACATGCAATGCAAGAAAGTATATGATGCTATGATGCAAATGCGAATGAAGATTTCATGGAATTCAAACATTTACGAATGTCGTGGGGTACCCAAATTTTTTTCCTTGTTTCTTCATTTTTATTTTATCCCGCGATATAAATGATGTTTGAATTCCATGAACTACAATGCAATGGGATGCTTTATGGATGCCATGCACATGAATACACAAAACCCTAGGTTAAAAGTTATGAGCGGAGTTAAGGTCTACCCATCCCCAAAAGGAGTGTACTATAGGTTAGTTGTACCTGCAGAACAAGGTTCTAAAAAGTGCCCAAAGTCATCAGCCCATCTTTCGGATATTATCAACCTTCCGACTGACTCAGGGGTTAATAATATTCTCAAGAGAACCTCTTTTGAGTGTAGTATCGCGTATCAACCGTTGTAGGATTACTCCCACATAGCTCCCGCACTACGTCCTAAATAAGGCCAAGGTGGTGTAAAGGTACTACGGTCCTCGATATCACAGACTCCAATCGACCATGGAAAAAGTTTTCACGATTACTCGTTCAACCGAACCATTTTCGAAAAGGTCTCAACTGAGCGGTGATTCTCGAATCAGCTTGGTCGGGATTCACTCCCTATAAGCCTCATCGAATATATCCCCATCCTATAATAATGTCACTAGTCCGGGCGTAGGACTTATCTCACAACACAAGGAACAAATCCCCCAAATCAGAGCACAAATACATACATGCAAATGAGTAATAACACAGATAGTAATAAGGATGAACAAGTTAGGGATGACCCTAAAAAATTAAGAGATTCCCCAGTGAAGTCGCCATTTTCTATTGCGGTGGAAATAGGATCACAAACTATTAATGAGTTTGAATCGCAATTCAATTCACAACCGCTCTTTGATTTATCCGAAGGAAAAGGTCAAAAGAGGGAAAACCTATTTTGCATCGTAAACACAATGCGGGGAAAGATCTAGGGTTCGGGGGTTGGTTAAATTTAGGGAAGGTATTAGCACCCTAAACTTCTGTAGTACTCTACAGGAACCTTTTGTTCAAATGTTTACTATTTTGCTTTATTTATTTGCTTAAGATATATATACAAAGGAATTAAAAGTGAGAAAGGAGACCTAAGGGGTTAATTCTAAGTTTACTCGGCAAGACATCGCATCTTGTGCCTACGTATCCTTGCGGGAGTGGAATCAGAGTAATCGTAGTTCCCCTCAAAAGGGAGGTTAGAAACGTCTTGACTGTGGCCAAGGTTTCAATGGGGAATAAACGTATCTTAAGGACACGCTTACGCGGAGTGTAGAAACTCCAAATCTCTACGTTGAATTGTTAAGTTGTAATTTAGGGTTAAATTAGGGATTCCACGGCAGGAAACCCTAAAATGAGCGCGGCGGCTCTTTGACCTAATGCTAAGGGTAAAATTGCAATCTTGCCTGCGGCGAGGCATTTGTGAAAATTAGGGTTTGTGAGATTGTAAGGGTTTGAAGTTGAGGACTATTGGCGCGGCGACCAAAAGCTAGACCTAACCTTCGGATGTGTGTAATGTGACAGAATAATTGATGAATGTGTGAGATAATTGAAATCATACATCAGCAGAATTTTAAATGCAGAAACGTAAATGCGATTGTTGAGATTCGCAAGGTTACAGAGGAGGAACAGTTACAATAATATGATACAATTCAATTTTAAGAACGCAAACATAAAGAAGCAACGTGGTAAGCTGCACAGTGAACGAACTAGGTTAGTAAACAAAATTTATGAAAACAGAAGCATGAAGCTATAAGACATTTTTTGTGGTTTTTTATTTTATGAGAACATGAATCTAAGCTTAATTAATTTTTTTTTACTTGATAATAAATAAAAAAAGATTTTAATTTTAAAAAAATATTTTCTTTTGGTTTTAAAAAAAGGTCTTAGTTTTAGTTTTTTAAAAAAAATTTGATTCTAATTATTAAAAAAAAGTTTTAATTTTAATATTGTAAAAATGTTTTAATTTTAATCTTTTAAAAAATGTTTTTAAATTATTATTTTATACAAAAAACAACTTAAATATTAGTTTTTAAAAATTTTAATAATTTAATTAATTAATTATAAAAAGAAAAAAAGTAAAAAATAAATAAAAGGGTTGGGCCGATAATCACCTCCGGACCCAACCCGGATGGTGGAAATATGAAGTAAGGGGAACTAGGGTTTTTAGAACCCTATTTTCTTCCCCGCGGCGCCGTTTGTCTTTCTCTCTTCCATCTCTCTCAGTTACTTCCGATCTTCTTCACTCCTTTCGTTAACCTGAAACAGAACATGAAACTCGTAAGGAAAATGTCTCATGGCTCACATTTATGGTGAAAACGGCCGATGATGAAGTGAGCTGAGGCTTAGAGTTGATTTCCCACCGACGGCGAAGGCGATCTTCTCGTATGTGATTCGCGGCCATCTGTGATTCAGATGATATTGATGTTCGGTGATGATTGTCGTTCGCCGTCGATGATCTTCGTTGCTGTTTCTTACGAAGACGATGATGAGGGCTTTTGATCTTCCTCTTTTGGATGCGATTTATATTACTGCTGATTGGATTGGATTCTCTTTTGATATTTGCAGATGTGGATTTGATTTTCCTGATGGATTTTCAAACACGGCTTTTGCGATTTGCTCACTGACTTGATTGGATTCGTAACTGGATTTGCTTCGAAATGTTTTTATTCTGATTTGGAATTGATATCGATATCAAAATCTCTTTCTGTTATTTTTCTGATATGGTTTGCCTTGCACCTTCAGGTTGGATACGGTTATGATTTATGATATCTGATATTGATTATGTCATGGATTTGGTTTGCTTTCCAGATGCTGATTGGATTCATATAGATTCTGTTTTCATTTTCTGATAAGATTTGATTTCCAGCTGATACGAATTAAATCTCTTTTCCTAATACAATCTGGATATTGGTTTGTTTTGCTGACATGGATTCTTTTCCTGATGCAGTTTGGATTAGCTTTTCCTCTTCTTCTTTCAGAGAGGGCTGGTACTACGGCTTAGGTCGAGTCAAACGATGCCGAGAAGAGGGTATACGGCGATGATGACAATGTTCTGAGCCTTCTGGTGCTACTTCTGGTTTTGACGCCGCGGTTGCTTTTGACAGTTGCTGTGTTCTGTTGAATTTGGTTCAAAACAGGGTTTCTGGGCTTATGAACTGACATGGTTTTGTGAACTTGTTTCACTTTCTGATACGCGGGTTCTGCTTTGTGGTTTGATACGATTCGGTGTGGTTTGTATTCTGAACTTGATTCTCGACATTTTACTGAACTGCACCATATTTCTGGTTTTTTTCTGCTGAACCTGTTCTTGAATTAATGCTGTTATGCTTTTCTTTGGATCCTGTTGGATACTTTCTGTTAGTAGGAACTGGACTTTGTGATTTACATTGCCCGTGACAGATTTGTAGGATGTTTTCTTCTTGCTCTTGCGCATGAACTTGCCACCCATGACTTATTGGTCCCTCTTTTCCCTTCTGAGTTTGAGCCAGCTTTGCATTTATGATGTTTGTTCAGATTCGATGCAGTTTTTGAGTTTCTTTGGTTTTGAGTTCTGAATTCTGAACCTGGTACTGATGCTGTTGTGGAATTTCAGGTATTGGAAGAACCTTGAATACAAAGTGATTCAGACCTGCCGGCATCCGGGTCTGAGTCCGAATTTACCTTTGTATCAGTTTGGAAATCCAATTGCGGCAAAAGCGAATCAGTCCCGCTTCTTTTATCACTTCTATCTCTCGGATGTCCCGCATGATAAGAACGGATGTGACCACTTGATCTGACGCCAACGACGCAGACTGGTAACGGGGGTAGGACGCAGCTTCGGTTGTGCCACTCACGGCACTCGATGATGACGCTGTTCTGAGAGTGTCGAAAACAAACTTCTAACATTTTTTCTATTCTGTTTTGTTTTATTTCTCTTTGTGCAGGTTAATCGGAGGAACATGGAATGCTGTCCAATGAATGAACCTCATGAAGACACCAATGAATCTTTTAGGACTTAGGTTTCTTAGAGTAAATGTAATATTTGTAATTTAATCTTACAGCAATTCAGAATGTAAAATGATTCAACTCCTTTTGTACCATGACATTCTTTATGAAATAAAAAATTCCCAAAAGTTTTCATTTATCCATGATCATTCAACTTTAAATTTGTTTATATTTAGTTCTAGTTAAAAAAATTATAAACGTTTGTGAATAAATCCACAAATATTTAAATTCATTAACCTAGTCATAAACCATAAACATTCCCGAATGATATTCTTGTTCGTGCTTGTCTAGCCCGTAGTCCTAATCTCATCACCTGACTACATTCACTTGCGTTCCAACTTAAATTCTAACCAGCAACTTTATAACCAAACACGGGTGTGCGCCGTAATCACAACAGATTTAGTATCAATGATAACATTGCCCATAATCGAATTCCACTGATCAAATGCTAAGAGCAACAATCCAATAATACCTCATTAAAACTGCGCTTTATTAACAGAAACGGAAGGGCTCTGGAAATAAACCATGATGAAATGGATCTTAAATCCAGTTGTTTCCGACAAATTTTGATACCGAATACATCAGATTGACGTCTTGATATAATCAAAGCAGGTGCTAAATAAATGCCTCAGAAATAGTGTCTCGAGTGTCTCAAAGCTTAGTAACAGCCCGTTTTCAAAGAATTAGCGGAATCCACGTAAAATGACCAAAATACCCCTGGAACCAATCCTGCAAACAAATACCTCCATGACTTGATAGTAGTTAGCAAATGCACAGATGAGATGCTATGCGAAATGACTGACTAAATATAAGGGTAAAATTTGGGGTATTACAGATACGATATCATGACCTCCACATGGGATTGCTATCATGAATCTGAATTCTGGTCGCAGAAGTCCTGTTTACTGGGAGAGTCATCTCAAGACCGAAGACTTCCGAGGATAAAATAAATATCCGCTTCATGGGGAAGTGTGGAGCTTAGGCAACTTCCTGGAGAAAATGTAGCAACTTCCTGGGAAAAGGTATATCAAACTTCCCTGAGGATAAAAGACATCAACTTCCCGGGGGATAAAAGTGCATCCAACCTCCTAGGGAGAGCTACATCAAACTCACTGGCGAGAATTAATCAGACATCCCTGGGGAAAGTATCTTGACTTCTTGAGGGAATGTGGAAATCTCCTGGGGAAAAACTCCTTGAGGAAGCATGGCATCCTTAATGAGGAAAATAACGATTTCACTGAGATTGGGTCCTCAAATAAATATGTACCACTTGGAAGGTGCTGGGGAGATCTCTTCAGTTTTGAAAGTCACTCGAGATTACCTGATCGTTCCAAAAGTGTTGTCAGCTTATAGTCTCGTTGGGGACTGCGATGAGGCAATGGTTTAGAAGTGTTTCTGCAACGATGAGACTTACTGGGGAATGAAGACCTCCTGAAGTAAGATTCATCGGGTGCATGAAGCATGTTGTGAAACAAGTAGTTTTGATCTTGATGGACTTTGTAGTAGTCGCCATTTTGAAAAGCAATATGCCCCAGAGTACCTGCTCTGTGAGGAAGTCATCTCGAGAGGATTTTACAGAGAACATGGAGTCCAATTGCCCCACTATTTTCGAACTCTTTGAGAGATTTGGTCGGATCTCGACATGACTAGCTCGGAGCGACAGTGTTATGACTGAATCTTCGAGAAATAGCTCTTAAGAATGTAAGGCTTGCATCCATACAAGATTTGGAACCCGCCTGCCCCTGTTTAGCAGGATCTTCAAGTTTTGATTTCCATATGTAAATTTCCAAGATATCAAGCAAAATCAACACGCATGAAATGCTAATCCTGAAAATTGTTAATGCACGTATGTATTTGTCTTGAAGTTTTTTGTTTTTGTTTTGAAAAAGATATCGCAATAACTTGTGACTGAAATCACTAGTTAGGATATGAATTTAATTTATAAAGCCAACGTTAACTTAAGTATGGCTCATAGGAGTCATGAAACATTATATCGTCGGGTATGCTTTCAAAAGAAATCCTACTTCAATTAGGTCTTTTGATGGTTGTATCGTGGCTTGGTTCACGGGTTTTAAGAAACAAAGGATAAAGGCTCAAAGTTTATTTGTACCTACCCATTCTTCGTGATGTTCTCCAATCCTACATTCAGTTAACTGGATGCGAGCACTCGTCTCTCAATCGGGTTTGCTATGGTCGAGGACCCATTAAGGCTTTGGACATGTCAGTCACTCACCTATTTTCTTTTGGTGTTTGATCACACGACTTTGTTCTTTATTGGAGATTCTTCATCATAATCCCTTGTTTTTTTTGCTTTTATTCCCTAAATTTTTCCTGGACGGAGTCTTTTGAATTTGACATTGGAGTCCAACGGGATGCCCCAGTTTTTCCTAAGTCTCCTTCATAGGTTTTGACTTAGCGGGATCTTTCATTCGTATTTTTTGAACAGGCGTGTGACTCTTTTGAAATACTTGTAAATGCCCCACTCTTTAGGTAGTAGAGGGATGGTCATTATGCTTTTGACTTCTACTCTCCTAATATGTTAGAGATAGATAAAATGGGTTCTCGAAGCTTTGTTCCTCCTTTTTTTGAGAGTCTGAGCGTTCGATTAGTTTAACTGAAGAACTACCCTGCCCCAGGTTAAAATTGAGGGTTCCTATTTTGAAAAGAAAAACTCCTACTTCAAGGCTCAAAGGGGTTAAAGAGGGATTATCATCCTTATATCTCTAGTTTTTTTTGGGATTTGAAACAATGCCTTACATCATCAACAGGTTTCAATAGAAAGCATATGACAAGAGATATGATGTTTTGGTTCATCATCCTCCTCCCAATTCTCTATCAAAGAAAGAGATCGGGTAAAGTTGGCATTATAAATTATGAAAAAAAAAATTTTTTTGAGTGAACACAAATGGATTTCTTCAAGACAAACATATGCATTACATTAATTAATTAAAATAAACAAGTTCTTACATGCTAATTGTGCTTAATCAAGTGAACAAAATACATATAAATAAACAAAATGAACTGTCTAAAGAAATTTATGAAGTCTTCGTATTCAAGGTCGGCACAGTAGTAGCGGTTTCCTCTGGTGGATCCTCATGGAAACAAGGAGTATGAATACGATCACTGCGAGTCGTCTTGCTTACCCCAGCTGTATCTGTTACTGCTTCATTATCAGTCTTCAAGTCTTCCTTCAGAATAACTTTCCTAGATTCTTGGTTGATCACGGTCACGTCGTCTTGAGGAATACTGAAATGCAATGGACTAGGATTTTGAATAATTATCGGCTTCGGCTAATTCGCTGTAGGAGTAACTGGCTTAGATATGTTGAAAATAGGCTTTGCAGAGCTGGATCTTGGAAATTGGGAAACCCTAAGAGGAGTCCTGATCTTCGGCTGAGGATCATCAAAAGACAGGATTTTCTTTTCTAACAAATCTCTGACAAGGCTCTTGAGAGCATAACAGTTTTCCAAGTCATGGTCGGGCGCACCCTCATGAAATAAATAATGAGTGGCGGCGTTGTAATTGGCAGGTAAAGGATCTGAAGGTGGACCCACCGCTCTAGTGGTAATTATACCTTGTTGCACTAATGATGGGTACAACTTGGTAAAAGTCATCGGAATCGGAGGATACAACTTGTATTGTCCCCTATTCGGACCGTTCTGATGAGCTGCTTGATTCTGCGGCTGTTGATAGGCAAGAGCATTGGGCACTCGTCGATAGTTGACAGGAGCTTGTGCAGGCTGATAACCAGGAAGTGGTTGATACATCAGAGACTGATAGACCAGAGCCGTTGCACAGGCTGATACATAGGACCTTGTTGATTGAAGGTGGGTGTAACAGCAACTACATAAGGTTGTTGAGCATACTGAACGAGATAACCTTGAACATAATTCTGCTGATATTGCTAAGGTTGGTAAGCAGCCATTTTACGGTTATACTTGCTCGAGTGACTCCTCAGGCGTGTAGCTCTTTTATGATGGTCGAAGCTCGGAGTTTTGATTGGAGGAATAACTCTTCGAACTGGTTGAGCAATAGGGGGAGGCACCAGGCCGGGTTGAAGACCATAAGGATGTACATTCGCAACTGTAATAGTTGGTCAAAGACCGGTAATCTCAGAGACAACAGTGGGCTGAGTGTCCATCTTCGCGTTCATACCTTGTAGCATTTCCATAATCTGCCCTACACTTCCTCGAAGATCTTCGAGTTCACTGCTAATACGGTCAAACTCTTGATTTTGTTCTGCCATTCTTTTCTGAGCTTGGGCTCTAGTGTTGTACTGATGCAAAGGACCTAGGGTGACAGAACTGGAGGGCGAGAGAACCGAGAATGAGAAACCGGAGGAAAAATGCAATGCAAAATATGATGCTGAAATGCAGAATGCAGATGCAAAATTTCATGGAATTCAAGTATTTACGAATATCGCGGGATACCAAAGAAACTTTTATTTATTAATTTTGATAATGAATTACAAGAAAATATTCTTAAAACAAGTCTTAACATAATGGCTAAATAAAATCTAATAAAATCCTAAGGAAGCATTGTCCACAATCAACTTCAAAGGGTAGGCTGAGAGTTGGAGGAAAATAAATCCTCGTAGACTTTTCTCTTCTTGTAGGAAAGAGATTCTTCATTCTTTGCCTGAAGTTTCTTCCAAAGTTCGGCATTCTCACTAATGACAACCTGATATTTGTTCTTCCATGCTTCTGCCTCATGTTGTGCTCTTCTCAAAGCAATCTTCAACTCTTCAGCTTCGGACATGAAAACTTGAACAGGTTCCCTTCTTGGAGGCAAAGGATCTTGACGAGAATAAGACATCTTCAGCTTGATTTCTCTTTCTCAAATCCAATGAAGATATGGTTCCATGGACACACAATTAGGCTTTCCCAGACTTTCTCTACCTTTCTTATGCAAATGACGCCAAGCGGACACAATCTTATCTTGAAGTTCTTTGTTGTCCTTGAAGAAAATTCTCTCCACATGAACACTCTTAGGTGGTTCCTTCAACGGATATCCTAACTGTCGACGAGCTAGAATAAGATTGTAGCTGATTCCTCCATTAAAACCAAGCAAGGGTACATTGGTAAAGTCTCCACAACCATTAACGATTAATGTCTCATCATACACACGGTTATACCAATCAATATCCGAGTGAGTTAGAGCCATAATCCTCTGCGACCATCGTCCTTTATCGAGATCCCAACAAGGACTAGACTTGGGCAAGTGCGAAATAAACCACTTGTATAATAAAGGCACACAATAAGTAATCATCCCTCCACCATGGAAGTTTCGGAGATGTACGGAATGGTAAGTGTTATCTAATAAAGTCGGTACTGGATTATTCTTCATGAAGATCTTGATGGCGTTGAGATTAGCGAGGCCTTCAAAACTTGGGAAAAGTAGCACTCCATAAATAAGTAAGGCGAGGATTTCCTCAAATTTATTCATGCTTATATGATCAGCGTAGTATTGAGCTTTCTTGATTAAGAAATCCGTAGGCAAATCAAAAGTCTCACCTTTGGTAATCATATTGTCCTTGATGTCAGATACCTTCAGATATATGGCTCTAGCAATGTCTTGTTCTTTAGGGTTCACCTCTAAGAAAGGGAAAGGAGACTCCTTCAGAATAGGTAAACCCACCAAATGAGAGTATTCTTCTAAGGTAGGCAATAACTGATAATCTGGGAAGGTGAAGCAGTGATAATCCGGATCATAGAACTGTAGCAAAACAGAAAGAAGTTTATCGTCCACTTGGAGTCTCAACAAGGATAGCAGCTTCCCATACTTGTTTCTGAACCCCTCTTGATCTTCAACTAAAGCTCCTAGCTTCTTTAGGTCATCCAACTTAAGACCCTTAAAAGAATATTTCAAAGTATTTTTCCTATTGTAATCCGTGGTATCCTACAACGTTCATAAGTAAGGATGAATTCCATGAAATCTAATGCAATATGATGCTTTATGGATGCAATACGTAAACACACACAAGCACACGAGGGTCCTAGGTTAGAGGTATATGAGCAGAGTCAAGGTCTACCCATCCCAAAGGGTATGTACTAAAGGTTAGTTGTACCTACAGAACAAGGGTTCTAAAGAAGTGCCCAAAGTCATCAGTCCATTTTTCGGATATTATCAATTTCCCGACTGACTCGGTGGTTAATAATATTCTCAAGAGAACCTCTTTTGAGTGTAGTATCATGTAACAACTATTTTTGGACTACTCCCACATAGTCATCGCACTACGTCCTAATAAAGGCCAGAGTGGTGTTAAGGTAACTACGGTCTCCAGTATCACAGACTCCTAGTCCAAAATAGTAAGTGTTTTCACGACTACTCGTTCAACATAACTAATTTTCAAGAGGGTCTTAATTGAGTGGTGATTCTCAAGTCAGCTTGGTCGGGACTCACTCCCTATAAGCCTCATCGAATATATCACATTCCTATAATAATGTCACTCAAGTCCGGGTGTAGGACTTATCTCACAACAAGGATACCCCAAACAAGGTACAATAATATTATATACAAACAAATAATAAAGCAAAATAGCAAGCATACACAAAATAGGAATAACCCTCAAAAGATAGGTCATTTGTCCCTAGTGAAGTCACCATTTTCTGTTGCGGTGAGAATAGGATATCAAATTATTAATTAATTTGAATCACATTTTTAGTTCACAACCGGTCTTTGATTTATCCGAAGAAAAGGTTAAAGAAAGGAAAAACCTATTTTGCATCGTAAACACAATGCGGGGAGAGATCTAAGGTTCGAGGGTTGGCTAAGCTTAGGGAAAGTATTAGCACCCTAAACTTCTGTAGTACTATACAGGAACCTCTTGTTTTAATGTTGCTATTTTACTATAATTATCTGCTTAAGGGTATATGTTAAGGGTTAGAAGGTGAAAAGAAAGACCTAAGGGTTAGTCCTAAGTTTACTCGCCAAGACTTGCATCTTGTGCCTACGTATCCGAGGTAGGGGATGGAATCAAAGTAATCGTTGTTCCCCTCGAAAGGGAGGACGAGAAACTTCTTGACTATTGTCAAGGTTTCACGGGGAATAAACGTTCATAGGGATACGTTTACATGGAGTGCGATGACTCATATCTCTATGTTGAGAAGAGTTAAATTGAAAAGGGTAAGATAGGTATTCCACGATAGGAAACCTAATATGGAGTGCGGCGACTCCTTACTAATGCCAAGGTAAAGGGTAAAATGGTCCACGGCGGGACGCCTAGGCAATTAGGGTTTGAAAGATGAAAAAGTCAAAGGTAAGGACTATTGACGTGGCGGTCAAACGGCTATACCTATTCCTTCGGAGGGGCATTAACGGTAAATAAATATAATGAGAAAATAAATAAGCAACGACATTGAAATACGGGGAGCATGTAAGAATAATAGCGCAATTGCAAAGCGACGATGTCCTCGCATAAATTACAACCATGAAAATGAAATATGAAAAATAAAGGATTAGTAACCGTACAAATGAGAAATACGAAAGTTGGGACTAAAAATTGGAAGAAAATAAACGGGGATATTAAGCATTCTTATTTTAGCATTTTTGTTAGAAATAAAATTTAAAGAATGATTATGATTAATCTGAAAATTAGTCTTAATTAAAAGGGGGGGGGGGGGGGGGAATAGCAATTTTTAAAAAAATTTAATTTTTAAAAGTTAAATTTGATTGGTTTTAAATTACTTTTTCTAAAAAAATTAGAATTTAATCTTTATAAAGTTTTAATTAGAAAATCAATAAACTAATAACTAAATTAATTTTATTAAATTTATTAAAAATGTTAATTTTAAAACTTTAGAATTTTCAATCTTTGAATTGAGACTTTGAATTCCAAATTACATTTTTAAATTAAATTTTAAAAATAGTTTTAATTTTAGTTTTTTTTTACAAATGGTTTTTAATTATAAGTTTTAAAAAAAGTTTTTAAAATGGTTTTAATTTATAAAATTAACATAATTTGTATTAATCTAATAGAATTTTAATAATTAACCAAACTAATAAGACAAAATTATAGAAAATAAATAAAAAATTATAAAATAAAAAGAAAAATGCAAAATAAAAAGGGGAATAAGTCAGTTTGCTGAATCGTTTAGGGTTTGTGAAAACCTATGTCCTCTTCTTCTTCGCTGCGGCGCAACTCCATGGAACTCCTCTGGGCTTTTTCTTCCATTTTTCGTCCGCCATGGCCTTCATGTTCGTCCCTTTATGATTCCTGCAAAAAAACCCCAACCAAAATCATGTTGGAAAGTTGCTCACCTCTGGGTTTGAAGCGATTTCGCTGATGATTTGTGGTGGCTTGCGGTGATGACGAGGTTGTGGGTGACGACTGATGATGAAGAAAACTGAGGCTGTTGTGGGTTTCAGTTTGTCCGCCGGTGGCGATTTGCGACGATGTTGGTCCGCCATGGCCTGTGATCAACCCAACTGATGTTCATTAGAAATTCAACGCGAACCGAAATTATTGTTTCTTTAAAATTGACTGATGACTAGCAGAAAGCAAGAAAATGTGTGTCCGTCAGAATAAACTCCTCAAAGCAAATTCTAGCACCGATTTAACCCGGATCCACTTATATTGCAACGCACTCTGCTCCATATGGTTTAGGAAGCAAAACAACACTTCTAAAATCCAATTGACGACTAAATCTCGGCTCTTGAATAGAATGTACTATGTCACGAGAAACCTGACGTCAAAATTGTCGTAAAATTCAACCCCTTCTCAAATAAGAATTGCACGACTCGGATATTGAAACCCTAATCGCTTGAAGAATTCCTGATGAAGACTTGACTTCACAAATTTTCGGCAGACTGCAAATTAATGATCCTTTTGCCCTTCATAAATTAAGTCGCACATAGTGTGATTTTCCTGCAAAAACCAACAGACTGGGCAAACTGGTTAGCGGTTAGCTACAATGCAATGTAAAACGAGATGTGATGCAAAATGAACCTAATAATCTAAGGGTAAATTTTGGGGAATTTGTGACATTCCTCAAGAATCTTCTTCTTAAGCTTTAGAGAATATGGTACACAGACTTTATCTCTGAACCTTATAACACCATTCTCATCAATTATGAAATACACCTCTTTACCTTTTATGATCATTGAACACTTTAAATCTAGAGCCAAACAAATGATGTTTCCAAACTTTAAGTACAAATACAATAGCCGCTAACTCTAAGTCATGAGTGGATAATTCATCTCATGAACCTTGGGTTGTCTCAAAGCATAATCTTATCACATTATGCTTCTGCATAAGCACACCACCCAATCCCATCATGGAAGCATCATAATACACGATAATCACTCATTGGCATCTAGTAGAACCAAAATAGGAGTGATGTTAACCTCTTCTTAAATTCTTGAAAACTTTCCTCACACTAAGCATCCTACACATAAGTTTGTCATTTTCGAGTCAATTGAGTCAAATGCAAAGCCAACCTTGAAAAGCCTTATATAAACCTCCTGTAATAACCATACAATCCAAGGAAACTTCTGATCTTAGTAACAAACTTAAAAGTCTTCCATTACAATATTACGTCTACCTTAGATAAATCAACTGCTGTTCCACCACTGGAAATCACATGACCAAGGAAGCTCACTTCGCGCACCATAACTCACACTTGGGTGTCGCTACGCGAAAAATACACAGATTCACCACCGAAATTTATTTATTCCGAAAGGAAAATATTGATAAAACCCTGAAAGGTGAAGAACATGGTCTCACAATCAAATTCAGGTTCAGAAGTCGGTTATGCAAGGGGAAGATATTAGCATCCCTTACATCCATCATACTCAATGGGAACCATTTAGGTTCTCTAAGTGCGAGCGAGTGTCATTTATCTAAAGGTTACTAGCTAAAGGGGGAAAATAAGTTTTAAATTAGTGTGTTCACCAAGGATTGGGCCATCGTGTCTGCGTATCTCCATTATGAAATAAAAAGTCAGAGCTCTATAGTTTAGAGTAAAAAATAAGTGTTTGTTGGTTGATTTTATACATTGAAAAAGGGGTTATAAGAGTGACATCTAAAGGCAAAAGAAGAGTTTGATGAGTCGATTTAATTTTTAGGATTTTTGGGAAAGATTGTTTTTTATTAGGATTGCATTAAAGACTATGGGTAGAGGTGAATATTTTAGACTACCAAGCTAAGTGTCTTGTGTCAAAATACTTGGAGTAAGGCCAGGAAAGCTCCATTCTCACTACTTCTCCACCACTTAAGGCTCGTGGCGCACAATCCTAATCGTATTTTACTGTGTTTTTGAGTTTATGAAGAAAGGGCCGTTTGACGTTAGATCAAGGGTTTTATTGTGAAAACGTTGCTTGACATTGGATCAAAGGCTTTTTAGAAATTGGTGCAAGGGAAAGGTTGATGGCGATGCATGCAGCGATCGACTTACAAGTTGGATATGACTTGATGGAGATGCACAAGGCGATTGACTTATAAGGTTTAAGAGAGAACGATGAGGTCGATCCTAGTCCTTAAGGATAGCTAGCAAGCAAAACCACAACCAATGAAAAGCGAGAAAGTAAAGAAAGTACACAAAGGATGAGGGGGGGAGTACATGAAAAATACCAGGGATGTGTGACATGGACAATTGTACTCCATATGCTTTGGTCAATCATAAAAGTCCCATCCAATGCTTATGTCAATCATAAAAGTCTCATCCAATGCTTAAGTCAATCACAAAAGTCCTTAGTCCTTTATGTATCCCAAATTTTTAGTCTTTTAAGTTCTCCCATTTTTATCATGTTTTTATTTCATTGTCCTTATCATACAAAGTATGCAAGCATAAAACAATAAATAAAAATGAAACCCTACACTATTACATGTCCAAGGGAATGGGAAGCATACAGACTTGCCGGGGGGATAAGTCCTAAACTTATACAACTTTGAAGTGAAAAAATAAAATGACAAGCTACATTTATCACACCATTTATTCAATGTCCAAAATGTGCCAAAAGACTTCCATCAATACCTCAAAGTGATACCAAAATGTTAGTGGAATATATCAAGATGCATGAAAATTACATACAAGATATTAATCAAAGTGAGGTATAAAATCACTCAAAAATAAAGGCACAAAGATATATAAATGTGGCATATAATCAACCAAGCTATATGCAAAAAATTCTAACAAAATTATGACATAAAAAATCTACAAAAAGAAAAATTCAACAAACTACATCACAAAATTCACCAAAATATATTATAAAAATTCAACAAAATAATCACAAAATATTAACAAAATAATATTGCACAATTTCAACAAAGTATAGTGCCAAAAAAATTCACCAAGAAGATAGTACAAAAATTCACCAAAAAATAGTAAAAAAAAAATGAAAATGAATTCCAAAGGAAAATAACCAAGCAGAGGGTGCAGGCCTGGATTCTGGAGGGTCCAATAGCACTTGACTAGGGCTGGGTAAGCCAAACTACTTAGTGTTGCAGCTAGGGGTGTACCAATAATATTGTGGGTGAAGAGAGTGTAGAATGGGCTTTAAGGCCCAAAACTACAAGTACCATGAAACAAGTACGGCACTGCATTGCTTCAAGGGTCACAAATTGAACTAGAAACCTCGCACTCGTTCTCTTCTCTCTCAAAGTTACATGGCAGGAAACACAAAATCTCCGTCGCGCTAGAATTCGCCATCTGCGGCGGCGGAGAACGAAAATGCACCATTCTTACACCATTGGAACTGTTTCGAGCTCCTCAACCTAAATCGCCAACTAGATTTTTTTCTAATTCCATGCCATACTTCAAATCGGACATGTATAAAACGAGAACCCTAGAATCTCATACTCAAATTACACGGCGCTCGCACCGGATAGGAGGCCAAACCACGGGGTTTGGCTCCTGAAGATTCTATTTACATCTTAGCAATGTGAATTGATGAAATTAGATCAAGAAAAGTGCTTACCGGTGCAAGAGTCGCTGGAGAGGTGAAGACGTCCAGGTGACCTCTGCTTCTTGTTCTTGCTACTTTTCTTCCTCTTTCCTTCTTCTACTTTTTCTTTTTTCTGCGTGTGTGATTCTTGAAATTGTGTTGCGATTGTTGAATTGGTGAAGGTTGAATGCGTTGAAGATTGGAGGTTGTTAAAGCTTGTGGCAATGGATTATGTTAACAGAGGGAATGTGAGGGTGATGATTGAGGGGGTGTCTAAAAATTTAAAGCTGAGTGAAGAGTGGTGAAGAGTGAATACTGAGAGAAAGATGACGATGGTGAAAAAAATGGTGATTGAAAAATGATTGGAGGAGAGTTCAATTGTGAAGATGTGATATTATATAGGGCTGAGGTTTGCAATTGTTTTGGATTGGAATCAGTTAGGGAGGTATGAAGTTTGTTATGATGAACTTAGTTAGTTAACTCACTGAGTTTAAAGGTTAGATTCGGTTAATATGTAGGTTATGAGTTTTTGATTGTTATGGATTTATGTTTGCGGCTTGTGTTTTTGCCTTAGTAGCTTGTAGTTTGGCTCATAACTGGTAGTTTCTTGCAGCTTGTAGTTTCTTGCTTTGTGGCTTATGATTTTAAGTTAGCTTTCAGCTTCTTTGTAGCTTTGTTGCTTGTATCTTGTAGTTCTGCAACTTATGTTTTGCTTCTGGCTGCGTAGTGTAACTTGTTCTTGTTTTGCACTTGTAACATAATTTTTCGTGGCTTGAGATGGCAACTTGTTTCACATCGCAACCTGTATTGTTTTTGCTTGTAGGGAATCAAGATCTTTGGAAGTGCTTTGATCTTTTTGTACCAATGTAATTGGAGTGTCCTCATTTTTGTATTTATTGTCGCTTTTTATTAAGTGACTGCTATGCGTATACCTTTGAATTGCTATGGAAGCTGATGTCGTCACATTTTTTGGAAATAGGTCTAAGTGCCCCTTCTTGCCTCCATGGAGTGTTGTACGATCACAAGTATGCAGTGGTGTATTCACTTTTGTTTGGAATCTTAATAGTGCTCAAATGGAAGTCACAGGGTAAGGTATACATGCTGATGCTTGTTGGATTGTTAGGATGTAGGTGCGGTTGGAATTAGCTTGTGAATTGTTAACTAAATTCTTGAACTGTTTTAGGCAAGTTACAAAACAGGTTTATGGATTGAGACATGAGCAAGGATGTGGCATGATTACATTGATATAATGGCTATTGGAAGCATAAAGTTACTTAAAGAAAATGGAGAGCGTGGTTGAAGGAAAGTGAAGCAAAACTTTCCCCATATGGAGAGCGTGGTTGAAAGAACGTGAAGCAAAACTTTCGCCATGAAGCCTTGTATACTAGGTTTAAGGAATTAGGCTTAGGTTTAGGAATGTGTCTTGATGTAATTTTCTTTGTGTAATGTGATATAATGGTAATGGTGGTGATTTTGTGATGACAGTGTAATGAAACCTTTTGTGCCCCTCTTGAATTTAATGACGAAACTTCATATATTAAAAACCTTTCTCCTAAATTGCATTTCTTTCCTTTCTTCTTTTGATAATGTATTGTGTAACTTTTGGTGTTAATTCAACAAGATATCTTATGTTTTGGTCCCAAGGCAATTGAAGTATAATCCTAAAGAAACTTGTGCCATAAGTCACTAAGTTTTGTGCCCCTCTTGAATTTAATGACGAAACTTCATATATTAAAAACCTTTCTCCTAAATTGCATTTCTTTCCTTTCTTCTTTTGATAATGTATTTTGATAATGTATTGTGTAATTTTTGGTGTTAATTCAACAAGATATCTTATGTTTTGGTCCCAAGGCAATTGAAGTATAATCCCAAAGAAACTTGTGCCATAAGTCACTAAGTGGATGATGTCCACAAACCCTAATTTATGAATAAAGCCCGAGTGAATCTCCTTGTACAAGAACCATATTCATGTGTCTTGGCATTTAAGCAGCAATTTATTGAAGAAGACACCCTTTTGAACCATGCTATTCAAAGCCCTGCTTGATGGATGATGGATGAAACCTTGATCCCTAGCTTGAACAGTAAGACACCTCTTGAATGATGGCTTCCTTGTATTGCATAATGAAAATATTTTTGAAACAAAATCCTAATTGCCATGAACACATCAAGGTCTCTTCAATAACTTGCACTTTAAGCAATGGTTGAAGTCTCTTGAATGATAAGATGCACTGATGACGAATTTCACAAGAAAAACTCTTAAAGGCCATATGATCAGGGAAATAACCCTTAATCAAGCGATGATGGTGAGAACCAGAAGAAGATGATGTTTAAAAAATATCCATGCCCTTTTAGATGGCACTTTGTAGGATGAATTGTGTGGCAAGCAGCCTTGAAGCCACTTCATGTGCTAAACAAAGACTAAACATTTTGAGAAGGAGGAGTTTTAGATGGAGTTAAGCTTCTGAAAATTCATCTGATGATCTTAAGTATAAGGGACAAAACCTTATTTTATGACTTTTGCATCTTTAGTTGAAACAAACCTGCAAAAGAGGAAACCCTAGTGTTTTATGTAAAGCCTAATTCTCCATGACCTCTAATCCAAGTAACAAGCCTTAATGTTAATGAATGCATGATGTGTTTGATGACCTAATGAAGGGTATGTACATAAGAAATATGAGATGCATAAGCCATAAGATTTGAATGAAAGGGTTGAACAAATTTGGGGTATGACATTGGGCAACTTCACATATAGCTTATTCTCTTGCAAAGACTGTAGTACAACTCTCAAATGTTCTACATGTTTTTCATCTATCTTCAAATACACCAAGATGCCATCAACGAATACAACAACAAACTGATCCAAATAAGGATGTAATATTATGTTCATGTACTCCATAAACACCTAGCTGATTGGACACACCGAACGACATCACTGAGTACTCAAAGCGACCATATCGGGTTATAAAAGCAGTCTTCAAAATGTCTTATGACTGCACTCAAATCTGATGATAACCTGATCTCAAATCGATCTTGTTGAACACGTAAGCACCAACCAACTGATCCATAAGGTCATAAATTCTGGGAAGAGGATACTTATTCTTAATTGTGGCCTTATTCGGTTGTCGAAAGTCAATACACAAACTTAAGCTACCATATTTCTTCTTCACCAACAACACTAGTGCTTCCCACGGTGACACGTCGGCTCTAACAAACGTTTTATCAAGAGAACCTTATAACTATTTCTTCAACTCACCCAACTTTGATGCATACATTCTATATAGAGCCATCGACACAGATCTAGTACCATGCACTAAATATATGGCGAACTTAACTTCACATTCTGGAGGCAAGTCATAACTATCTAAAGGGAAAACATCAGAAAATTCACACACCATCGACATGTCACTAGCAACAACATTGCTCTCCACTCTCAAAGAAGCGAACATCACGAGCACCTGATTATCCTCCCTCAAAAACATCTCAACTTGACCAATGGACATGAATCTCAAACCGGTGCTTTCTTCATATTTAGGAAACAACACAGTCTCAATAACACCTACATTTTTGGAATCAACATTTAATAAAATAATTCAATATAAATCGACAAATAGAGTGTTACTCATGCTTCACCAAAGCATGAAAGAACCACAAATAAAAAATTTAGAAATAAGTTGTGGAAAACCAATAAGTTTATCGTATAAATCTTAGCAATAATTGATGAGAAAGTGGTCCAACAATTCTTTAAATAAATAAGACATGCAACAAAAGAAAACATAGAACAACATGTTCTCCAGTGTTACATATTAGGGCGACTTTACTAAGACCCGAAAGATAAATATGTAAAGAGGCTTAACGTCATCCTCTAACATTAAGGATTTACTGTTGCACCTGACCATCTGTCCCCTAAAGGAGTACAAACACAACAACAAATAGAAATGGGTGATAATATGCTCAAATAAACTAACAGTGCAAAACATAGCCCGGGTAGTATCACATAAACACAATCACCACACAACTACAAACATATTCATCATTCACCCACATCACCAAATGATCACATATTTGTTTAGAACATCAAACAATCATAATGATAACTTGATCACCATGGAGGTATATATGCAAATGTATCCTCAACTTGATTTTAAATGCAAATGCGGTACCAATTATTTGGACATTAAAGGTATGTTACTTACGTTCACCCACAATTGCTCCCGATCCCATCATTGGACCAGGGCATACCACATGGTTATTGATTCGTCGCTATAGAATCAATAATGCTTCACTGATTCCCATTTATAGAATGCAGTTACTCGCTCCTCATTCCACCACTGAATCAGAGCACACCAAAATCGTTACTGATTACTAATCATTGAATCAACAACACTTCATTGTTCTCATCATAGGGGAATCAGTTACTCACTCCCGAACCCACCATTGGACCACCGAACCAAAGTTCGCACACAAATGATGCATGACAAATGTGCAATTACGCCAAATAAGGCCACCAATACGACATAACATATTCAAGCTTACATTATGACTCACCATTACATAATTTACACAAGCTTGACAACAACATACATATTCACATAGTATACTAATATTTATGCACAACAATAATTCACCAATCATAATTATGCAATTAATTATAAAACTTCACATAATTATACATGCAATTATAAACAATCATTCATGCATCAACATCAACATCAATGTCACTCCTTATGAGGTATTCATCAATTCAATCAATCATAACAATTAAAAGTTCTTTCATCATCATCAACTACCATATAATATTACACTTTAAGGAAACTTATATTTAGTCTCTTAGGGCATCACCATGAGATAATTTTACGCTTTAGCTTTCCAGCGCTTCAAACCAAATCAACCTGGTTATGATGGGTGGACCGTCACAAAGCTGTCGACCGTCAGCTCGCTGGACGAAATGACGGGCAACTTATCACAAGGGTGACAGTCATCGTCGTTGCAGAATGCAGAACTATGCATTTTTTCATAAGTGGAGGCCTTCCACACCTCCAATTTCAATTCCGTTAAAAGGCAAGTGCTTAGAATCCGACATAGAATAATTATATATATTAAACATGTTAAGTTTACACTGATTAACAACATAATTCGTCAATTACTTATAGATTCAAAACTACGTTCATGGAATCAAAACTCATCATTTTCAACAATAACAATCATACTCATGACAAATTATTATGAATAACAATTAACATAATCACAATACACAAAATTCATATTGATATCATCAATCCTAACAAATTCAACACCAATTCATATCGATGACACACAATTATCAATAATAGAAAGAAAGAAAAACCTAGAGCAAGGTAAGGGTCCATCACCGCTCTTCACACATTTAACACCCATTATTACAATAGTCCCCCCTTACCTTAATTTATAGCAAGCAAGCATTCCCTTTAATTATGGTCTTCTTCCCCCTCAAACCTTTTGTTGCTTATTTTCTCATCGAATGCTCTTTCTCCAAAATTTCACGTAGTGTAAAACTTGGCCTCCACTAATCTCTATCAATTTATATTAACCTAATTTAACACTTTTAACTATTCCAATTAAGCCCCAAACTTGCCTTAAATCTCACTGTTTTATCCCATTAATTCATTATTCTCAATCTCTACCCAAACTTTTAAAATTTCCTATTTTCTTTATTATTTTAATTAACAAAAAATAACTATAATTCTAATTAATTCTCATAATTCACTGAAAATCCCTAAAACCCCTAAACATGCAAAATACACCAATAATTAAATTAAATTAATTTAATTCAATTAAAATATAATTATAAAATATTGGTGGTGAGGCTTGAGTTATATTCCATTTAGATGTTATCATTAGAAGATCAAACTTATCAACCCTACTTAGTCTGATTACATTTTTGGCCGTTTTATTCTTGGCTTAAGTTGTTATCATCAAAGACTAGATGTTATCATCAAAAGCATGTTCCTCTTCAATTAACCAATAGCAAAACATGGTTCCACATAACTAGGGACGTAAAACTACAAATGCATAGTTCGACGTGACATGGAAAGACAACACTGTCGGGCATATCAATCTCACCACTCATCAATGTGAGATAATATATATGCTATAGACGACCACATAACAAACAAATAGAAGATCTGCGAGTGCACATTTCATTGTTATCCCCCCGAGAAAGATGTCGTCGACACTATCAGGAAAACTATGGTTGATTGTGCTAGACGCGACGCCGCCCTGAATCCGCTAATGAAAGAACTTCATGGTGGGAACAAATAAATGATTATTACCGTCACCGACCTATATAGAATAATTCGCATTTTCTAAAGGACAAAGTTATGAGGGTTATCACACCTAAAGCAGATAGTATCTCATAGCAACAGTGGGGCGAACTTGAGGTTGATCGGAACATTGGCTATAGAATGAGGATTGGAACCTGACAATACGATAACAACAATTTACATACCAAGTACTAATGCTTAATACAAATGAGGGAACCTTTGTCATCCTCTCAATTGTATTCGGTCATTCGTGGGTATCAATCTTTAACCATGATATGTATTTTATCAAAGAAGATTATGATTTTTGAAGGAGTCAAAATAACCATTAAAGTGATTTGAAAGATCATTCAGCCTCAACCCCATTTGTAAGAATGTCATGATATATAACTGCCCACCTAGCGTTGGTCGAGAGTGACCCCAGAAGTAAAGCACATTACCAAAGGCTCAAGCCAAGAATCTACCGCAAACTGAGGGGTCCAAACAACGTTGAGGCTAAGCATTTTAGAAAAAGACATTCAAATTTCGAGGTGTCTTCAGCCACAATTAACTGAGAGATCAATGTCACTAAAGAAGCTTTTGCCTCTTCAAGGGCATTCTCTGTAACCTCTAAAGATTTCTGTAACTCGGGCATATTGAGTGTTAGAGTAGAGGGGGAGTTGTGGGTATCCACCTCCTTCTGAAGGCCACACAATCGAACCATCTCTTTATAAATGTCATACACCTTCTTTTAGATTCGAGACAAATCATGAACAACCATATCATACTCACCATTCCATTTATCTCTCTCCTCAGAGGGATTTTACAAAGCCAAAACGTCCCCTCGCCTCGCGGCTGCAATGGATATTAAGAAGGCACTACGAAACATCTAAAAAATGGCCTTCGAGATTAACTCAATCTTCTCTGCATTAGGAAGATTCTAAAGGTAAGCAAGATCTTGCTCGAGAACATAAGCTTATGCTTTTTGCAAGGTGAAAGGGCCTGATATTGGAGAATGTCGAAAAAATTTAAGAGAGCAAATGAAACTTCAAACGCCAAATACAACAAGTCACGTAGGACAGGGGTAGACAACTAGAGTCTCTTCTGCGAATTATGATACATAGCATATGTAAATAACATGTGTATCTTAATGAAATTTATTCTTATAACATATATACATATTATCTAAATATAGGTCATGATTTATATATTGGTATATTTCCAAAGGGATGATAAGGAGACATGGAAGGTTAATGACACCTATAACAAGAGGGAAATAGTAGGGGGACAAACAAAATTGAAATAAAAATAAAACAATAAAATGAAAGAAAAAGACCAAAAGGTGAAAAAGAAAAACGTCTTTCAAATTTCCCGCCAGAGTTATGAGAATTGCTGAGATATCCTCGCCGGAGATCCGAACAGTCCACGGTGAAGGAGATGATCAGCACATTCTCTCCCGAATCGAGGCAATCGTCAAGCAAATCGAAACCAACTCCACCGACAAACTTCCACCGGACACAGCCACCGTTAATCTCCGGCAATGCCTGACTCACCTGAGTCAACTCGCTCCACTTTCCAACTCATTGAAGCTTCAGATTTGGAAACTCAGCTACCGTCTCTGGAACGTCTGTGTCGACATCTCCAACACCGCCACTATCCGCTCTTCATCATCCACCACAACCGCCGAAAACCAGGCGGAACTCCGACATTTGACAGCCGACCTCCTCTCAATCGCAAGCGATGTAACCGGTATTCCCTCTCCGGCGATCAAATCGGCTTCGTTCTACTACAAGACCGGCTTGTTGTGGCACAACCTCCGGAAGTTTGATCTTGCTGCCAAATCCTTCGAGCGAGCCACCGATCTGATCTCAAGACTGGATGTAGCTTCGATAACTGACAGCGGAGAACGAAAACTGTTGCTGGATTTGAACCTTGCGCGTTCCCGAACTGCATGGGAGGTTCGTGACCCGAACCTCGCGGTGGCGTTGCTGAACCGATGCAAGAGCATGCTCTCTGGTTCGTGCGAGGACTACATGGAGCTTGCAAAGCAATTCATGGCGTTTGGCAAATGCTCGCTATCGAAAAACAGTGAAGACGCGGAGAATCGTGATTTGAGCGAGGCGCTGAAACTGATGAACGAGGCGTTGGAGAATTGCGAAAAGGGAAACGGTGCATCGAGAACACGGGAAGAGAAGGTAGAAATCAGAGGGTTAAGGTGGAAGGTTTTGAGGTTCATCGCCGCGATCCATTTGCAAAAGGATGAATTCGAGAGTGTGATTAAGTGTGTGAAGGTTTTGAGAGATTCTGCCGAAGGTGGAGATGATCATCCAAGCCTTTCGGTTTTGGCGATGAAGGCCTGGTTAGGGCTAGGGAGGCACAACGAAGCGGAGAAGGAATTGAGGGGAATGGTGATTGATAGAGGGATTCCAGAAGGTGTTTGGGTGTCTTCTGTGGAGGCCTATTTTAGTGCCGCTGGGACAGCAGGAGCGGAGACGGCGAAAGGGGTGTTTTTGGGGCTATTAGGGAGGTGTCATGTCAGTGCTGGTGCTGCGGTAAGGGTAGCGAGTAGGGTGCTCGGCAGCGGTGGTGATGGGGGTAAAGTAAGGGCTAAAGTTGTTTCTGAGCTTGTGTCTGATGAAAGGGTGGTGGCGCTTTTTGCAGAAAAGGAAGCTGCCAAGGATAGAATAGCAATGCATGCTGTTCTGTGGAATTGGTATGGACATTATATTAACTCTTTGGTTCATCTTAACCTGTTTCTTCTGCTAGCTGCATGACTGTATAAATTTGAATGTAGTATGTGATTGTTTTGTGCCCTTTGCATGATAATGACACGGCGGGGGTGTGTCTTAAGCAGATTAACTTCATAAATAGAACTCTTTGGATTTGTTATGTTAATGTTTTGCCATCCTTAATATTTCACAATATGTACTAAGTGTGTGATTGAAAGTACCAAAAGTTTTTGAAGTTGTGAAATTGCTACATAGCTTTCTTGGTTGAAGTTGAACTGATCTAAGAGGAAATTCGAAATAAGCTAATTGCTGTTCAGTTTTTTGTTTATTGAATATGATGTAAGAATATTATTGTGTTTGAATATACATATATACTGGGTACAACATTGGCTATATAAGCTTCCTTTTTGGGGTTTTGTTTTCACAGCTTCAGAACATGTTCTGAATTAATGTCAAGTAAAACAGAAAGATACAATTCAAATCACATTCTAGCAAACAACCAATAGAATCAGGTGAATTTTTCCGTAAGTATGTCTATGCAGTTTTAGTTCTCGAAACTACAGTTTTTATCTAATCAAGCAGTAACTTCCATCTACATTCATTCTCTTGGTACATTTTAAGTCATCTAGGTTGACCCTTTTCTGTGGCTTTCAAATAGATTCTGGACAACTACATTCATTCTCTTGGTACATTTTAAGTCATCTAGGTTGACCCTCGTGTCTGTGTCTTTATCAACTGCTTTCAGTCTATCTTTTTTCAATGACCCCTAGAAATTACACCTTTAGAGCACTGCATCAGAAATATGTTGAAGGGTTTACAATTTACTACATGAATATTTGCATTTCATATGATTGGGCGATACCTTTGAAGATTTTCTTTCAAGTGATACCACTGATCTCAATATTTCTACGTGATTTTCAGCGGTGCTGACAATTTTCAGTCAAAAGATTATCAGACTAGTGCAGAACTTTTCGAAAAATCAATGCTATATATTCCACATGACACAGAAAACAGAATACTTAGAGCCAAAGGCTTTAGAGTTTTGTGCCTCTGCCACCTTGGTCTCTTGCAGCTGGATCGAGCCAAAGAATATATCGATGAGGCTGAGAAGGTATTGTTGCAAATTAGACTTTTGAATTTGTTGCAAATTAGATTTCTGAATTTGTTGCATTAACATTTTTCTCAAATAAAAAAGTTCTTCTTTTTCCATCTTTGCAGCTTGAGCCCAACGTTGTTTGTGCTTTTCTTAAGGTACCCTCTTCTCTATCTCCGTGTGTATTGGTTCTTCTGTATCTATGTCACACACATGTATACATAAATATAGGTGGCGTAAAACAGCTGACAAATTCAAAATATCTTACAGATAGGTTTGGATCTCATGGAGACACTTTACATTGAATTCCTAATCAATGTTTTAAGTTGGTTACTACTTATAACTAAGCTCACTTGCTTCTAATTAGAATAGTGTTGATAATTGAATGAGATGAGAACTTATATTAACTTTTCATTTTTTTTAATTCAGTACAAAATTTATCTCCAAAAGAAAGACATCCAAGGTGCTATTACTCAAATTGAAGCAATGACTATGTGCCTTGACTTTCAACCAGATTTCCTCTCACTTTCAGCCCATGAAGCTGTTGCTTGCAGTGCTCGACCTGTTGCCGTTGCCTCTCTATCAACAATGCTAAACTTCTATGCTTCAGGAAAGTCCATGCCAACAACAGAAGTAACAGTTATGCGCACCTTGGTCACTGTTCTATCTCAAGAACCGGATAATGAACAGAAAGTTCTTAAAACCTTAAAACATGCCCATACACGAGCATCTGAACTTGGTTCTGATTGCTTCTTTGGAAAAGAGGAGGTTGGAAGACGTGAGCTAAATTGGTTTGCTGTGACTTCATGGAATTATGGTACAAAGACAGGACATGATAAGAACTATGAATTGTCTGCTGAGTTTTTAAGACTTGCATCAAATTTTTATGCTCTAGTTAAAGGGTCTGATGATGAGAACAATGTCATGGTTTGTAAATCATTAGTGCTCTCCGTGTCATCAATGATAGCTTTAGAATTTCAGAGGAAGGCTGCTATGTCAGAAACTGAAGTCAAACAAGCTGTAACTTTACTAGATAGAGCTGGGCAGGTATGAAAATGTTGTTTTCTTCATTACATGGTACCGGATACATTAGTCTTGTCCAATGGGTCAATTTTTCTTGATGGATAAATTAATTTGTATTTTACTATCAAAAGTCATTTGTTGTTAATTTGTTAGGTTATATTTTAATTGTAAATCTTGATACAGATGCTAAAGTCAATTTCAGCTGGGAACTCTGTTAATGATAGCCAATTGAATACCATTGCACCTGACCTTTTCTTCATGCACACATTCTGTGCTTATGATGTACAAGGAAGGTTAAATGACTTAGGATCACAACTCTTCACCGTGAAAAGTTTTGCCAGTTCAAAGGCTAGCAAGCCTCAGCACCTTCTTCAGATAGGCCTACATGCCTCACAGGGACCACAGTCTAATCACGAAGTAGCCACCTTTGCTCTAAATGAGTGTCTCTCATCTTTCCTTTCATCTCCTGTTCCAGATTATCCAAACGTTGCTCTTGTTGTTCGCAAGCTTATAGCCATTGCTAGCATTCACAAGGGTGATAAAGATGATGATCTTGTATATAGCATGTACAAGCAAGCCTATAGGATAATGGTTGGTTTGAAGGAAGGTGAATATCCAATTGAAGAAGGAAAGTGGCTTGCAATGACTGCATGGAACCGAGCAGCAGTGCCAGTGAGGTTGGGTCAGATTGAAATGGGGAAGAAATGGATGAATGCTGGGTTCGACATTGCAAAACATGTTCCAGGCATGGAAGTTTACAAAGCATGCATGGAAGATGTCCTTAGCAAATTAGAGAAAAAGCATTGATATGCATGGATTTCAAATCTGGTTTCTAGTTATAGAATTCATACAAATTGTATAGGACAGAAGCTTAGTTCATGTAAATGTAGAAAGGATCTGGATTTTCATTGGAAATTTTGTATGAAGGAACATGCTATTGTCAGATAGTACTTCTCCTCACATTTCCTTTATATCAAAAAAAAGTCCAAGCTAGTTATATGAATGATTAATAATTACCATAGAAAAAGAGACTACTCTTCTACAATTCAAATTTCCATTGAGAGGCAGACACATCACCTCAGGTAGAAAGAGACCCTTGTGTTCCCCCAAACCAAAATATTCACTATAATTACATGCTACACTAGTATGTAGTAGTATTTTAGTGAATAAACTACTAAGATACTTTTGCAGGAACTAGTAAGATATCCGTAATTTTGATATTACATAAATAATTGATTTAGATATACTTCTTAAAGGTTATTTTAATTGAGAAAGTACACACAAAAATTATAAGTTAAAATATTAAAAAAATGCAATATTATGATACAAAATGTAATGGAATATTTGACAAAGAATTTCAAAAATCAATAATAGTAAGAAATATATAAATAAAAATATAACATGTGTTACAAAAGTTGCAGCTTTAGATGATATTGCTTGCTTATTAAAAGTTGAGTTTTGAAATTTCTTAATTAGATGACTTATCAAAGTAATGGTCATCTAATAAAAATCATTATTGTGCACAAAAAAAAGGCATTGATTTTGGATCAGTTTTATTGTAACAGATGAATATTTTCTAATGCATTCTTTTCACGAAATTCATAATCAATATTATTATTGTATTCTTAAAAAAAAAACAAGTTTAATTTAATATTGTAAATCTGAAGGCAGAAGTTATATTGCATGAATCATGCTCAATAAATTGCCACTTTTGGCTTAGAGCCTCACCTAAACAATACATAAATGAATTATACATTACAATTCAATTGAACAGTATATAAAAGACAAAGTAACTTTTAATTTTCACCACACCATATTTTTCCAACCTGTTATAGACCTCTACTCTAACCATACATAAATCATCCTTTATTATCTTGTTGAATTTCTTTCAAGGCATTAAGATTAAAAAAAAAATTAATTACTTGACATGACAATGAAATTGCATATAGAATAAAGCATATATGGTAATGAAAAAAGAAAAACAAAGGAGGAATTGATTCCTTACCTGCTAACTAATTGAGCTACGTTAGCCGGTTGCTTTACTAATTTAAAAAAAAAAACAATTCTCCAATTCAAGACCGCTTCTTTTTTCTACAACAAAATGAGATTAAACATTATCAACTCCCAATCTATTCTCTTAACCATGAAAGGACAAACATGCATTAGATATCAAAGAAAACATGCATACTACACTTGCATATATAAGAAATAGAACTTATTAGACATGAAATATGTTTAATTAACTCACACTATTAGGATACAATGAATTTTTATTCTAATGCCTTTTTGTTTTGTTTATGTCTCATCAGCTCATAACAATTTGAATATTCTAAATCCTTAAAATCACTAAATATCATTAAGTCAACTTTCACTCTTGTAATGCTCATTGAGTGGTCAAAAGCTGATAACACGGTTGCTAGTGGAGATTTTTGATATAAGGTGCTTCATCACATGAAAAAATATTAGTATGGTTAAACCAACAACAAATTGGATTGATAGTTGCAATGATTTGGTATCTTTCTACAACACATCAAAATGTATCAACTCCAACCATACAAGTATGAATTTTTGTGGCATTAATGGTACACATCTTAAGTTTTGTGTACCAATACAAAAATGGTTGATTACCACCACCATGGTGTTATTTCAATACTACTACAACATCCATTATTCTCATAATTTATTGGCTAATCACTTTACTGCTTTGCATCTTGCATCACGGTCCCATGAAATTTCAATCTCCAACATTCTTTGATGTTGATCACTAATTGAGATGACATTGGCGAAACAAATTTGTGGAAGCTGTAATAAACCATTTATATACCAGAACAAAAAACTTACTGCTTTGTGAGTATGCATCTCACAATTATTTTCAAGTTGTGTCAGTATGCACAAACTTAACTGCAGAAAGGACAAACAATATGAAACCTAATGAAAGTATGCATAAACAATATAGTGTGTTTTATTGCTAATGCACTTAATGATCACATACACACAAAATTAAGAAAGTAAGAAAAATTGTCCAAAAAGTGAAGTTTTAAGAGAGAATGCACATTGATTACTATGACAGAGACAATTCAAAACCATGATTCTATCTACAATTTAGACCAGTGTGGTTTTATTTAAATGCTAAACACTATCAAAATACAACTTATTATATAGATTAAATATCAACAATTTATTATTAAAATTTCAGAATGTAGATGTCTATTATTTCAATACTTTTTGACAACTGAAAAAACAAAAACATTTAGTTGTGAGGGAGATGGCAGAGGAAAATTTTGGACTATCCATCCATGGAAATTTATTACCTTGCACTTTTATGAGATTTTTACTGAATAATTTATCAATATACAAAATGAAACTATAGAAATTAGCAACCAACAAACTTGAGAGTGAAGGTTCTCTGTTTTGCCGCTCAATTTTCTAGTCACGGTCCAAAACCTGCCGAAAATAGATAATTGTTAAAAAATTTCATATATCAAACTCAATAGATTAAACTGCTTTGAATATAACTATTTGATAAAAATAATGGAAACAACAACAACGATAATCATTAGAAAGTTTAGCTTCTGGAAAATAATATTTCCCTTGCATATAACTCATCTAACTAAAAAAAAAACATACACATGTAAAAGTATATCAAAGTATATTAAAATAATATCAAAGTTAAATTGTTTCTTTTGCAAACCTAAGCAAATGTCATTTGCAGTACCTAATCCAACAACGTCTATTCTAGTGGATGGACTTGTAAGTTCAAGAATTATTGGAAGAAATTAAAAAGTGAAAAGCTGAAAGTTTTATTTGTGCTATCATGTGTAACATAAAAGATATAACACAATCCACAAATTTCATATTTCTTTACGCTACATCGATTTAGATGTCGATCCATATAAAGGAACCATACCCAATTTCTTAAAAATCATACCATGAGAGGAAACCATTTATGATGGAAATAGTTTATCAGTCTCTCATATGATAATGTGTCATCAATTTTACATAGAATTCATAAGTGACACATCTGTATGATTCTTTCCATCAAACACACGTGAATTTTATTCTAAAAGTTGGCCAAGAAAAAATAATCAAATTATATAACAGTTGTAGTAGATTTAAAAATATAACTATTCATACTTTACAAATTAACTAAATCTTGAAGACATTGATTTGTCCAAGAGCTTACCACTTAATGTATACACATATTATCCAAATACCGTAAATCATGAATAACCTTGAGCTAGAAGTCCGTTGTTCAGCAATGACCTTTCTTCGACTGCGCCAACTAAATGAAGTTGCAACGTTGAGTTTATTATGAGACAAACTGAGAAAATAGATAAAATGTATAATTGTCATCCACTACTAACGTTGTTGCATGTTGTCATACCCCAAATTTTTACCCCTAGATTCCATCACTATTCTAGGAGCATCAAACATATTTACTAACCCTAACTATGTTTTAAGTTTGCTCTTGTGTGAGTTTCATCTGAATTAGGGTTTTGCACCTTTGGAATCAAGATGATTATTGCTTGATTAGTCAATGTTTTGGATTGATCATCATCAAGCTAAGTTTTCATACACTTAAGAGGCCTATGTTCAACAAAAATCAAGTTCTAATTGATCACACTACAAGATCATTGAAGCCTAATTTCAGCTAACCCTAAATTAAGGTTTCATCAAGGAAAAGTCAATTGTGCCCTGATTTTGATCCAAGCATGTTCCCAAGCCTTGGGACATGATTCAAGATGCTCATATACATTCTTGAAGCCTATTCATGATGTTTGAAAAGCTCAAAGATGCAAGTTCTTTAAAGATCATGCAATTGAATTCATCTGATACAAGTTTCAACTAACAAAGTCAACCCTTTGACTTTTAGGGTTTTCGGTCCAAATTGAAGCATTCAAGCCAAATTTCATCAAGACATGTTTGATCAATGGATTTGAACATGAAAAATCAATATTTTGGAGGTTTCTTGCAAAAGGGGTAAACTTGGATATTTGAATTTTTTCTAAGTGTGGGAAAAAAAACCTAGTTTTGGTACCAACTTTAAAAGATCATAACTTTTAATCCACACATCCATTTGTTGAGTTACAAAGGTCAATTTATATCCTCCATCATGTACTACAAAAGTTTCCAACTGACCTATGGGCAAAAGAGACTTAGATTTTGAGATATGGAGCTTCAAAGTTTGGAAGAATTTCAAAACACTTAGAAAAAAATTTTAAGGCTGATTTTGGTCATCAAATGCAACAATTTTTGGAGCGAGTTTTCATCATGATCCTTTTGGATTCAAGAATTTCATCAAATATGAAAGTTGTAGGGAATGTTTGATACTTTCCAAAAAGTACAACAGCTCCTCGTTCCCATTTGTGAGCTAGGAGAATCAAAGCCATGAAGTTAGAGTTTTGAAACTTGAATTTTGAGGTTATGCACTTGATGAACTTGATGCAAATCCAATTCCATGTTGTAAATATTTGTGTTTCAGAAGCTATTACTTGTAAATATTCACTTGATCAGAAGATTACACGAGTTTGGAGGCATTATCCATTAAATTAGGACACTAACCACTTGATCTTTCCATTTTTGGCATAAAGGCATGACTTATTTTGGTAAAGGTGACTTTATGCATAAAGTCAGCTTCTTGAGCTTATCCATTGTTCCTTCTGAACTCAAAGTACTTTGTGGATCAGAAGCAACATCTCTAAGCCTCCCAACCACCCTACAAAAGGTTTTACTTGGCATTGGAATCACCCCTATGTTGTTCCAATCATTCTAACCACTCAAATACCTTCCATAAATCACCCCTAAACTATTACAAACCTTGCTTGGCATTTGTAACTTCATTTACTTGAAGTTCCATTTTGGCACATTCACACATTTGTAAGAAGGAAGGTACATTCTGTTCCAAGGCTCCTCAACATCCCAAAACCTCCTTAGAGGTGTATTAAAGCTATCCAAATCATCAAAGTATAGTTGTAACATCTTTGGAAGATTTTCAAGAATTGCTTCAAGAGGTAAGTTTACTAAAATATTGAACTCTCCAAACCATGCCATATCTTGATGTACATTGAACATGAACTTGTTTGTTATGATGTATATGATGTTTTTGATCCATTAGTTGTTGTTTTATTTTGAAGCATCTTTAGACAAAACTAATGATACCACTAAATTCCTTGTGAAAAATCACGCAAGTTTGGTTTTTACATCATTAAGTTTCATGGATCATTCAAATAGTTAGAGTGGTTCTTGCAAATGAAATTGTTGAGGTTGATGCTGCAGCTATGACACATTAGGGAAGGTTTTTAGGTCCGCTTGGTTTATCTTTTATTTGATGGAGGTGATACAATGGATGTATCACCACCCCAGTGGTAGAGGCTTGTGCATATGTATGTGTATGACTGAGAGAACTGGGGTTCGAATCCCTCTCGCCTAATTCTTTTTATTTCTTTCCACCTTCAAGTAACTTTCATATGTTATGTCATGATTCCAACCTTATCCTCACGTGCGTGTTAGTTCAACTGACTATGTTTTGCGATGTGAACCAACCTGGCCGGGGTTCAACACCCACCAAGGCCATTTCTTTTTTTTAATACTTATTTTTGTTATTTTTCTTCATAATTTCAAACTTTTACAACTTCTTCATTTTAAATCATTTTTGACTCATTCTTTTTGCAAAATGCTCATGATGATATATATTTTCTATTTATAGAAAGAAAATACCAAAAATATTTATTTTTATGGTACTTAGGCATGTTTAAATTGAATGATATTTTTAGGGTTTCTTAAGACTTCTTTTGTTTCCTTTGAATGATCCCTTGAGTTTATTTGTGTCGATGGACTTGTATGCACCTTGTGTATATTGTGTAATTCTTATATGATGTTTTAACGTTGCATCCCTTTGATTCACCTTGATTTTCATGCTTGTTTAAATATTGTTTACATGTAAATGTATTGAAATGTTTCTTTTGTTCATACCATTGAAACTTTGGTTGTTACCTTGCTATCAACATGTAATCTTCCTCCATGTTTGTGTAAAATATTGATGTATACATGTGGTTTATGCTTGTAATATCATGCATAAGTGTTTCCTATATGCTTTTATGCCTTAAATTGTAATCTTAGGATACATATTTGTATGAGAGAACCTTGTGATGTTATCTCCTTCCTCAAAGCCATAATTGAACCCTAATTTACATGGTGGTTGTTACCTACTTGTCATGAATTATCCAAGCTTGTACCATTCTTATTTGTTCCATCAATGTATCGTTTTGTTCATATGATGTTATAGATGGGTGTTTATGTGAATCTTTGTAAAGTTTCCACTTTGTTCAAAACCATGTTTGAAACCCTAATGCATGTTTTCCTCAATTTTGACACTTAATTTGTATCCATGATGTTTTAGTCTTGTTATAACTATATTTCACGATTATTTAGATGTTGTAACATCTATGGTTACCTTTGGTTATAACCATTTGATTCTAAACTTCTTTTAATGAATGCTTGATTGTTACTTGTCATCTGTTACCTTTGTCAACCTTTGCTTGATATTGTCACATACTTGCCCTTATCTTCTTGGTTGTTACCATGATCACATGTTTTCATCATGCTTGAATGAATATATGCTTGAAATGTACTTGAATATCACCTTGTATTTGTTACCTCTTAAACTTTGTTAAGTTTTCCCCAAGTGATGTAGCTTGTTAGCTCTCATCAAAGAGTTGCCTTTTTTTCCTTAGTCCAAAGGAAAGTCTCTCTGTTGAATTAATATCATAGATAGCTAATTTGTTAGCCTTCCTTTGATCTTGTTAGAGTAATTAGGTTATTCAACTTAGCCTTAAGTTAGAACCTATATCGCTTTGGCTTTGTTAAAACCAAGACTTTAGCATACCTTATTAGTAGTCCTACAACTTAGAACTTAGGTCGAGAGTTTGTTAACTCTAGGTGTGTACCATGGTTATGTGTACTCACTTTCCCTTTTGACTTTTGTTAGAGTCAATCCTCAGTTAGGTCTTTCAACTTAGACTTAGAGAGTTTGTTAACTCTATATAAGTATCATTGTTATGGATACTTATTCCCCTCGGAACCATGACCATAGTAAAGAGTTCCTCAACCCTAGTTAGGTGAACTAAGATTGCTCTGATTTCATTCTTGTTAGGATACATAGGTACGAGGTGCAACATCTTGGTGAGCATACTTAGTGTATATACCTATAAGTCTTTACCTTTAGCATTTTTACCTTAGTAGATAACCATTAGCAAGCAAACATTAGCAATAACACAAATACCTAATAAGAGGTTCATGTAGAGTACTACAAATACTTAGGAATCTAACACCTTCACTAGGTATAACCAACCCCCGAACCCCACAATCTCTTAGCTTCATTTTTACGTAGAGACTTAGGGCTTTCTTCTTTCTTTATCCTTTCTTTTGGATAAATCAAAGCTCGGTGGTGAACTTTAATGATTTTTGATTCAAGTTAATCAATAACTTGATATCTGATTCTCACTGCAATAGAAATGGCGACTTCACTGGGGATAATTTAAGAGGGTTATGCCCACCTTGTTTGCATTTGTGTTTTGTTTGCTTTATACATGTATATTTATAAATATCTGTATATCATAGCTGTTATGTTTGGTTGCATGTGTGCATTGGGTTGATACCTTGAGCGGTGAGGTAAGTCCTAGCCCGGAATTGGGTGTATACTTATGATAGAATTATGGTATGATTAATAGTTGAATTTTGGAAGTAGTCCTAACATGATTGACATATGATGTAACCATGCTCAGTTGAGGCCCTCTTTAGGATTACTGATGTCGTATGAGTAGTCGTACATACATTACTTTTTCTGACCTGAGAGTCAGTGAAACTGAAGTCTTTAGTTACCCACTTACCCCACTTAGCCTTTTTAGGATGTAGTACGATGACTATTGATCGCGACTTTCTATGTCTAATACAACCTAACTGCAAGTGCACAGTCTATCGCGTAGTAATAATAGATATCGATCCCACAGGGACTCGTAATCAAACTAGTGTTCTCGGGAGTTACTATGCTTAGCTAGGTAGATAATGTTTGAGGGAATAAGATTGTCACTAAAGGGAACTAAGGATGTTAATTAAATTATAATTAAGTGAATCGATATGCAGTAATCATGTTCTTTGGGGATTTGACAAGTTACCGGTATACGAAATATTTTTCAGAGTTTATTTAAGCAGAAAATGGTGATCTGAAGACTCTCGCCTCACGATGGTTATTGACGCTAATCATAATTCTAAGGGCCAAACGTACGCTTTGGTGTCCCATTCGGGGTTAAAATTATTTTTTGGAAATCTCTAAATTCTAATTCATTTTAAAGTGCTTTCGCTGTTATTAAAATTAATGACTAGTGTTTACTATCTGGTCTTGCCGCAGCTTTCGCTTGTTGGTTCATACCTTAATTAATTTCCCACTTTCGTGGCAAAACTACTTTTAAATAAGTTCTCGCTTTCGCGACGAAGTTTATTCAGTAAATTAATTTAAACACTCAGACCATAAACAACTTTTGAAGAAGATAGTTTTCAACCGGTTATTATCAAATCCCTTCTGAATTATTATTACATATCGATTACTTTGATTTAGCTAGACATGGATTTGGGAAAGGTAAAACATAAATAAAAACAATAAATAATAGCATGCATCATAATAAAAACTGGAATTACAATTAAAATGAGAAACCTATAAATATTCGAATTGACCTTTGGGCAGATCCTCCACAAATGTTGGCAGGATTCTGGTCTTTGTGCCAATTGATCGTACAACAGAAATAAGAATTATAGAAGGAATGAAATGAATGCAGAAAAAGAAAAGAGAAACAAATAAGAATAGAAAAACTGGAAAGGTTGCTCTGAAAATAAATTGGCAGCACTTCGTTGTCTGAATGCGGCCCCCTTCTGAGTTCCCCTTCTTCCCCTTTTATAGAAATGGAATTCTAACGGTTATAACTTGAAGAAGGTGGACTTTGAGGCAGAATTATCAGGGAGTAGTGGTCCACTATTTGGGACTTGGAACTGCTTCTTTCACGTGCATTTGAAGTGGGGCGTTTTTCCCTGCATGACGGTCGTCACAATGTGTGACGGTCGTCACAGCAGTAAAATCAGCATTCTGCGTTTTTCATGTTGTTTTCATCCGGTTTTCGTCCATATTTCATCTGAGATTGCTTCTTTTCTTCATATTGCCTTGTTTAGACATGATCATTAAATACCTGCAAAACATCAGACAAATAACACGGAAATAACCCGAAATCGGATCGAAAACAGTTAAACTTCAGTTGAATTATGCATCAAAATATATATACGATTTCGTGTTATCAAACTCCCCTAAGCTTGAATCTTTGCTTGTCCTCAAGTAAAACAGGTAAAAGTCGGCAAGCACGAGGCAGCTTCTTCGTTCGCAAAGTTGGGAAAAACCGGGATTCTTGGTAAGAACAAAACGAGTACCATGACGACGCTGGACTACAAGTCTTCGGAGGTCTCCTTCTTATGCAAATCGGTCCCAGTCAGCTACTGTAGCTTGGTGTCAAGGTTCTCGCGGCAAGTTCGCCCTGTTTGTTCTAGCGCAATCACATTAAGCCCGTTGTCCATACACTTTCATGGCGAGTCGACTTGTTAGTGAATATGATCTCATTTCTGTTTTGATCTTCTTCATTGATCATAAGCTTATATCATTGATTTTTCAATGAGTTTTCGTGCCGTTGAGCTAAATGCTCGGGTGAGGAGCACCTAACTTAGAAGGAAATGTGTCTTTATATTTTTGGCTATCTAGCTTTCTTTTCATGATTTTTCATCTTTTTGGAGATCATACACTTATTTGCATCGGTCGCTCGCTTAGAAGTGTTTTAGGATGGTGCTGACTGCTAGTATAAACTACTTGGGGCTGAGTTTGCGTAGACACTTGAGACTTTGGTACACGTAGGTAGTGAAACCGACTCGCATAAACCGGAGATCTAAGGTGTCAGGAAGGTACTGGTTTTGTTAGAATTGTCGTCTCCTCGGAGTTTCAAAACTTAGTTTGAACTCGGGTGCATTCTCGTGATGCTTTTGCTTTTGAGGAACGAACGAAAATTTTTTGTTTACGTCGAATAACGTGGGGATGTTTGCGTAACGGAAAAGGAATATATAAACGAGCTTTATTTGCTAAAAATAGAAAATGTTTGAATAAAAATTACGAAATTTAAAATACAAGGGAATGGGAAATAAACACTCCGCTCCCACACTATCTCAATCAGTGTCCCCACTGATTTGAAAGAATGCGAGAGGGAGATATAACGGAAATGAAAGTACAAATAAACTGAAAATATAGTAAACAAATAAGGAAAATGATAACTAATCACGGCCTCTGCCTCAGTCACGTCCTCGCTCTCGTCCTCTGGCTCTGACTTGGGCGAATCGGTCCTTAAAACTCATAGCTCCGGTGTGGTAGACATAGTCGCGGAGTCCTTTGACCTAAACAAAGCAAAAACAATAAATATTTTAGACTACCAAGCTAAGTGTCTTGTGTCAAAATACTTGGAGTAAGGCCAGGAAAGCTCCATTCTCACTACTTCTCCACCACTTAAGGCTCGTGGCGCACAATCCTAATCGTATTTTACTGTGTTTTTGAGTTTATGAAGAAAGGGCCGTTTGACGTTAGATCAAGGGTTTTATTGTGAAAACGTTGCTTGACATTGGATCAAAGGCTTTTTAGAAATTGGTGCAAGGGAAAGGTTGATGGCGATGCATGCAGCGATCGACTTACAAGTTGGATATGACTTGATGGAGATGCACAAGGCGATTGACTTATAAGGTTTAAGAGAGAACGATGAGGTCGATCCTAGTCCTTAAGGATAGCTAGCAAGCAAAACCACAACCAATGAAAAGCGAGAAAGTAAAGAAAGTACACAAAGGATGAGGGGGGGAGTACATGAAAAATACCAGGGATGTGTGACATGGACAATTGTACTCCATATGCTTTGGTCAATCATAAAAGTCCCATCCAATGCTTATGTCAATCATAAAAGTCTCATCCAATGCTTAAGTCAATCACAAAAGTCCTTAGTCCTTTATGTATCCCAAATTTTTAGTCTTTTAAGTTCTCCCATTTTTATCATGTTTTTATTTCATTGTCCTTATCATACAAAGTATGCAAGCATAAAACAATAAATAAAAATGAAACCCTACACTATTACATGTCCAAGGGAATGGGAAGCATACAGACTTGCCGGGGGGATAAGTCCTAAACTTATACAACTTTGAAGTGAAAAAATAAAATGACAAGCTACATTTATCACACCATTTATTCAATGTCCAAAATGTGCCAAAAGACTTCCATCAATACCTCAAAGTGATACCAAAATGTTAGTGGAATATATCAAGATGCATGAAAATTACATACAAGATATTAATCAAAGTGAGGTATAAAATCACTCAAAAATAAAGGCACAAAGATATATAAATGTGGCATATAATCAACCAAGCTATATGCAAAAAATTCTAACAAAATTATGACATAAAAAATCTACAAAAAGAAAAATTCAACAAACTACATCACAAAATTCACCAAAATATATTATAAAAATTCAACAAAATAATCACAAAATATTAACAAAATAATATTGCACAATTTCAACAAAGTATAGTGCCAAAAAAATTCACCAAGAAGATAGTACAAAAATTCACCAAAAAATAGTAAAAAAAAAATGAAAATGAATTCCAAAGGAAAATAACCAAGCAGAGGGTGCAGGCCTGGATTCTGGAGGGTCCAATAGCACTTGACTAGGGCTGGGTAAGCCAAACTACTTAGTGTTGCAGCTAGGGGTGTACCAATAATATTGTGGGTGAAGAGAGTGTAGAATGGGCTTTAAGGCCCAAAACTACAAGTACCATGAAACAAGTACGGCACTGCATTGCTTCAAGGGTCACAAATTGAACTAGAAACCTCGCACTCGTTCTCTTCTCTCTCAAAGTTACATGGCAGGAAACACAAAATCTCCGTCGCGCTAGAATTCGCCATCTGCGGCGGCGGAGAACGAAAATGCACCATTCTTACACCATTGGAACTGTTTCGAGCTCCTCAACCTAAATCGCCAACTAGATTTTTTTCTAATTCCATGCCATACTTCAAATCGGACATGTATAAAACGAGAACCCTAGAATCTCATACTCAAATTACACGGCGCTCGCACCGGATAGGAGGCCAAACCACGGGGTTTGGCTCCTGAAGATTCTATTTACATCTTAGCAATGTGAATTGATGAAATTAGATCAAGAAAAGTGCTTACCGGTGCAAGAGTCGCTGGAGAGGTGAAGACGTCCAGGTGACCTCTGCTTCTTGTTCTTGCTACTTTTCTTCCTCTTTCCTTCTTCTACTTTTTCTTTTTTCTGCGTGTGTGATTCTTGAAATTGTGTTGCGATTGTTGAATTGGTGAAGGTTGAATGCGTTGAAGATTGGAGGTTGTTAAAGCTTGTGGCAATGGATTATGTTAACAGAGGGAATGTGAGGGTGATGATTGAGGGGGTGTCTAAAAATTTAAAGCTGAGTGAAGAGTGGTGAAGAGTGAATACTGAGAGAAAGATGACGATGGTGAAAAAAATGGTGATTGAAAAATGATTGGAGGAGAGTTCAATTGTGAAGATGTGATATTATATAGGGCTGAGGTTTGCAATTGTTTTGGATTGGAATCAGTTAGGGAGGTATGAAGTTTGTTATGATGAACTTAGTTAGTTAACTCACTGAGTTTAAAGGTTAGATTCGGTTAATATGTAGGTTATGAGTTTTTGATTGTTATGGATTTATGTTTGCGGCTTGTGTTTTTGCCTTAGTAGCTTGTAGTTTGGCTCATAACTGGTAGTTTCTTGCAGCTTGTAGTTTCTTGCTTTGTGGCTTATGATTTTAAGTTAGCTTTCAGCTTCTTTGTAGCTTTGTTGCTTGTATCTTGTAGTTCTGCAACTTATGTTTTGCTTCTGGCTGCGTAGTGTAACTTGTTCTTGTTTTGCACTTGTAACATAATTTTTCGTGGCTTGAGATGGCAACTTGTTTCACATCGCAACCTGTATTGTTTTTGCTTGTAGGGAATCAAGATCTTTGGAAGTGCTTTGATCTTTTTGTACCAATGTAATTGGAGTGTCCTCATTTTTGTATTTATTGTCGCTTTTTATTAAGTGACTGCTATGCGTATACCTTTGAATTGCTATGGAAGCTGATGTCGTCACATTTTTTGGAAATAGGTCTAAGTGCCCCTTCTTGCCTCCATGGAGTGTTGTACGATCACAAGTATGCAGTGGTGTATTCACTTTTGTTTGGAATCTTAATAGTGCTCAAATGGAAGTCACAGGGTAAGGTATACATGCTGATGCTTGTTGGATTGTTAGGATGTAGGTGCGGTTGGAATTAGCTTGTGAATTGTTAACTAAATTCTTGAACTGTTTTAGGCAAGTTACAAAACAGGTTTATGGATTGAGACATGAGCAAGGATGTGGCATGATTACATTGATATAATGGCTATTGGAAGCATAAAGTTACTTAAAGAAAATGGAGAGCGTGGTTGAAGGAAAGTGAAGCAAAACTTTCCCCATATGGAGAGCGTGGTTGAAAGAACGTGAAGCAAAACTTTCGCCATGAAGCCTTGTATACTAGGTTTAAGGAATTAGGCTTAGGTTTAGGAATGTGTCTTGATGTAATTTTCTTTGTGTAATGTGATATAATGGTAATGGTGGTGATTTTGTGATGACAGTGTAATGAAACCTTTTGTGCCCCTCTTGAATTTAATGACGAAACTTCATATATTAAAAACCTTTCTCCTAAATTGCATTTCTTTCCTTTCTTCTTTTGATAATGTATTGTGTAACTTTTGGTGTTAATTCAACAAGATATCTTATGTTTTGGTCCCAAGGCAATTGAAGTATAATCCTAAAGAAACTTGTGCCATAAGTCACTAAGTTTTGTGCCCCTCTTGAATTTAATGACGAAACTTCATATATTAAAAACCTTTCTCCTAAATTGCATTTCTTTCCTTTCTTCTTTTGATAATGTATTTTGATAATGTATTGTGTAATTTTTGGTGTTAATTCAACAAGATATCTTATGTTTTGGTCCCAAGGCAATTGAAGTATAATCCCAAAGAAACTTGTGCCATAAGTCACTAAGTGGATGATGTCCACAAACCCTAATTTATGAATAAAGCCCGAGTGAATCTCCTTGTACAAGAACCATATTCATGTGTCTTGGCATTTAAGCAGCAATTTATTGAAGAAGACACCCTTTTGAACCATGCTATTCAAAGCCCTGCTTGATGGATGATGGATGAAACCTTGATCCCTAGCTTGAACAGTAAGACACCTCTTGAATGATGGCTTCCTTGTATTGCATAATGAAAATATTTTTGAAACAAAATCCTAATTGCCATGAACACATCAAGGTCTCTTCAATAACTTGCACTTTAAGCAATGGTTGAAGTCTCTTGAATGATAAGATGCACTGATGACGAATTTCACAAGAAAAACTCTTAAAGGCCATATGATCAGGGAAATAACCCTTAATCAAGCGATGATGGTGAGAACCAGAAGAAGATGATGTTTAAAAAATATCCATGCCCTTTTAGATGGCACTTTGTAGGATGAATTGTGTGGCAAGCAGCCTTGAAGCCACTTCATGTGCTAAACAAAGACTAAACATTTTGAGAAGGAGGAGTTTTAGATGGAGTTAAGCTTCTGAAAATTCATCTGATGATCTTAAGTATAAGGGACAAAACCTTATTTTATGACTTTTGCATCTTTAGTTGAAACAAACCTGCAAAAGAGGAAACCCTAGTGTTTTATGTAAAGCCTAATTCTCCATGACCTCTAATCCAAGTAACAAGCCTTAATGTTAATGAATGCATGATGTGTTTGATGACCTAATGAAGGGTATGTACATAAGAAATATGAGATGCATAAGCCATAAGATTTGAATGAAAGGGTTGAACAAATTTGGGGTATGACATTGGGCAACTTCACATATAGCTTATTCTCTTGCAAAGACTGTAGTACAACTCTCAAATGTTCTACATGTTTTTCATCTATCTTCAAATACACCAAGATGCCATCAACGAATACAACAACAAACTGATCCAAATAAGGATGTAATATTATGTTCATGTACTCCATAAACACCTAGCTGATTGGACACACCGAACGACATCACTGAGTACTCAAAGCGACCATATCGGGTTATAAAAGCAGTCTTCAAAATGTCTTATGACTGCACTCAAATCTGATGATAACCTGATCTCAAATCGATCTTGTTGAACACGTAAGCACCAACCAACTGATCCATAAGGTCATAAATTCTGGGAAGAGGATACTTATTCTTAATTGTGGCCTTATTCGGTTGTCGAAAGTCAATACACAAACTTAAGCTACCATATTTCTTCTTCACCAACAACACTAGTGCTTCCCACGGTGACACGTCGGCTCTAACAAACGTTTTATCAAGAGAACCTTATAACTATTTCTTCAACTCACCCAACTTTGATGCATACATTCTATATAGAGCCATCGACACAGATCTAGTACCATGCACTAAATATATGGCGAACTTAACTTCACATTCTGGAGGCAAGTCATAACTATCTAAAGGGAAAACATCAGAAAATTCACACACCATCGACATGTCACTAGCAACAACATTGCTCTCCACTCTCAAAGAAGCGAACATCACGAGCACCTGATTATCCTCCCTCAAAAACATCTCAACTTGACCAATGGACATGAATCTCAAACCGGTGCTTTCTTCATATTTAGGAAACAACACAGTCTCAATAACACCTACATTTTTGGAATCAACATTTAATAAAATAATTCAATATAAATCGACAAATAGAGTGTTACTCATGCTTCACCAAAGCATGAAAGAACCACAAATAAAAAATTTAGAAATAAGTTGTGGAAAACCAATAAGTTTATCGTATAAATCTTAGCAATAATTGATGAGAAAGTGGTCCAACAATTCTTTAAATAAATAAGACATGCAACAAAAGAAAACATAGAACAACATGTTCTCCAGTGTTACATATTAGGGCGACTTTACTAAGACCCGAAAGATAAATATGTAAAGAGGCTTAACGTCATCCTCTAACATTAAGGATTTACTGTTGCACCTGACCATCTGTCCCCTAAAGGAGTACAAACACAACAACAAATAGAAATGGGTGATAATATGCTCAAATAAACTAACAGTGCAAAACATAGCCCGGGTAGTATCACATAAACACAATCACCACACAACTACAAACATATTCATCATTCACCCACATCACCAAATGATCACATATTTGTTTAGAACATCAAACAATCATAATGATAACTTGATCACCATGGAGGTATATATGCAAATGTATCCTCAACTTGATTTTAAATGCAAATGCGGTACCAATTATTTGGACATTAAAGGTATGTTACTTACGTTCACCCACAATTGCTCCCGATCCCATCATTGGACCAGGGCATACCACATGGTTATTGATTCGTCGCTATAGAATCAATAATGCTTCACTGATTCCCATTTATAGAATGCAGTTACTCGCTCCTCATTCCACCACTGAATCAGAGCACACCAAAATCGTTACTGATTACTAATCATTGAATCAACAACACTTCATTGTTCTCATCATAGGGGAATCAGTTACTCACTCCCGAACCCACCATTGGACCACCGAACCAAAGTTCGCACACAAATGATGCATGACAAATGTGCAATTACGCCAAATAAGGCCACCAATACGACATAACATATTCAAGCTTACATTATGACTCACCATTACATAATTTACACAAGCTTGACAACAACATACATATTCACATAGTATACTAATATTTATGCACAACAATAATTCACCAATCATAATTATGCAATTAATTATAAAACTTCACATAATTATACATGCAATTATAAACAATCATTCATGCATCAACATCAACATCAATGTCACTCCTTATGAGGTATTCATCAATTCAATCAATCATAACAATTAAAAGTTCTTTCATCATCATCAACTACCATATAATATTACACTTTAAGGAAACTTATATTTAGTCTCTTAGGGCATCACCATGAGATAATTTTACGCTTTAGCTTTCCAGCGCTTCAAACCAAATCAACCTGGTTATGATGGGTGGACCGTCACAAAGCTGTCGACCGTCAGCTCGCTGGACGAAATGACGGGCAACTTATCACAAGGGTGACAGTCATCGTCGTTGCAGAATGCAGAACTATGCATTTTTTCATAAGTGGAGGCCTTCCACACCTCCAATTTCAATTCCGTTAAAAGGCAAGTGCTTAGAATCCGACATAGAATAATTATATATATTAAACATGTTAAGTTTACACTGATTAACAACATAATTCGTCAATTACTTATAGATTCAAAACTACGTTCATGGAATCAAAACTCATCATTTTCAACAATAACAATCATACTCATGACAAATTATTATGAATAACAATTAACATAATCACAATACACAAAATTCATATTGATATCATCAATCCTAACAAATTCAACACCAATTCATATCGATGACACACAATTATCAATAATAGAAAGAAAGAAAAACCTAGAGCAAGGTAAGGGTCCATCACCGCTCTTCACACATTTAACACCCATTATTACAATAGTCCCCCCTTACCTTAATTTATAGCAAGCAAGCATTCCCTTTAATTATGGTCTTCTTCCCCCTCAAACCTTTTGTTGCTTATTTTCTCATCGAATGCTCTTTCTCCAAAATTTCACGTAGTGTAAAACTTGGCCTCCACTAATCTCTATCAATTTATATTAACCTAATTTAACACTTTTAACTATTCCAATTAAGCCCCAAACTTGCCTTAAATCTCACTGTTTTATCCCATTAATTCATTATTCTCAATCTCTACCCAAACTTTTAAAATTTCCTATTTTCTTTATTATTTTAATTAACAAAAAATAACTATAATTCTAATTAATTCTCATAATTCACTGAAAATCCCTAAAACCCCTAAACATGCAAAATACACCAATAATTAAATTAAATTAATTTAATTCAATTAAAATATAATTATAAAATATTGGTGGTGAGGCTTGAGTTATATTCCATTTAGATGTTATCATTAGAAGATCAAACTTATCAACCCTACTTAGTCTGATTACATTTTTGGCCGTTTTATTCTTGGCTTAAGTTGTTATCATCAAAGACTAGATGTTATCATCAAAAGCATGTTCCTCTTCAATTAACCAATAGCAAAACATGGTTCCACATAACTAGGGACGTAAAACTACAAATGCATAGTTCGACGTGACATGGAAAGACAACACTGTCGGGCATATCAATCTCACCACTCATCAATGTGAGATAATATATATGCTATAGACGACCACATAACAAACAAATAGAAGATCTGCGAGTGCACATTTCATTGTTATCCCCCCGAGAAAGATGTCGTCGACACTATCAGGAAAACTATGGTTGATTGTGCTAGACGCGACGCCGCCCTGAATCCGCTAATGAAAGAACTTCATGGTGGGAACAAATAAATGATTATTACCGTCACCGACCTATATAGAATAATTCGCATTTTCTAAAGGACAAAGTTATGAGGGTTATCACACCTAAAGCAGATAGTATCTCATAGCAACAGTGGGGCGAACTTGAGGTTGATCGGAACATTGGCTATAGAATGAGGATTGGAACCTGACAATACGATAACAACAATTTACATACCAAGTACTAATGCTTAATACAAATGAGGGAACCTTTGTCATCCTCTCAATTGTATTCGGTCATTCGTGGGTATCAATCTTTAACCATGATATGTATTTTATCAAAGAAGATTATGATTTTTGAAGGAGTCAAAATAACCATTAAAGTGATTTGAAAGATCATTCAGCCTCAACCCCATTTGTAAGAATGTCATGATATATAACTGCCCACCTAGCGTTGGTCGAGAGTGACCCCAGAAGTAAAGCACATTACCAAAGGCTCAAGCCAAGAATCTACCGCAAACTGAGGGGTCCAAACAACGTTGAGGCTAAGCATTTTAGAAAAAGACATTCAAATTTCGAGGTGTCTTCAGCCACAATTAACTGAGAGATCAATGTCACTAAAGAAGCTTTTGCCTCTTCAAGGGCATTCTCTGTAACCTCTAAAGATTTCTGTAACTCGGGCATATTGAGTGTTAGAGTAGAGGGGGAGTTGTGGGTATCCACCTCCTTCTGAAGGCCACACAATCGAACCATCTCTTTATAAATGTCATACACCTTCTTTTAGATTCGAGACAAATCATGAACAACCATATCATACTCACCATTCCATTTATCTCTCTCCTCAGAGGGATTTTACAAAGCCAAAACGTCCCCTCGCCTCGCGGCTGCAATGGATATTAAGAAGGCACTACGAAACATCTAAAAAATGGCCTTCGAGATTAACTCAATCTTCTCTGCATTAGGAAGATTCTAAAGGTAAGCAAGATCTTGCTCGAGAACATAAGCTTATGCTTTTTGCAAGGTGAAAGGGCCTGATATTGGAGAATGTCGAAAAAATTTAAGAGAGCAAATGAAACTTCAAACGCCAAATACAACAAGTCACGTAGGACAGGGGTAGACAACTAGAGTCTCTTCTGCGAATTATGATACATAGCATATGTAAATAACATGTGTATCTTAATGAAATTTATTCTTATAACATATATACATATTATCTAAATATAGGTCATGATTTATATATTGGTATATTTCCAAAGGGATGATAAGGAGACATGGAAGGTTAATGACACCTATAACAAGAGGGAAATAGTAGGGGGACAAACAAAATTGAAATAAAAATAAAACAATAAAATGAAAGAAAAAGACCAAAAGGTGAAAAAGAAAAACGTCTTTCAAATTTCCCGCCAGAGTTATGAGAATTGCTGAGATATCCTCGCCGGAGATCCGAACAGTCCACGGTGAAGGAGATGATCAGCACATTCTCTCCCGAATCGAGGCAATCGTCAAGCAAATCGAAACCAACTCCACCGACAAACTTCCACCGGACACAGCCACCGTTAATCTCCGGCAATGCCTGACTCACCTGAGTCAACTCGCTCCACTTTCCAACTCATTGAAGCTTCAGATTTGGAAACTCAGCTACCGTCTCTGGAACGTCTGTGTCGACATCTCCAACACCGCCACTATCCGCTCTTCATCATCCACCACAACCGCCGAAAACCAGGCGGAACTCCGACATTTGACAGCCGACCTCCTCTCAATCGCAAGCGATGTAACCGGTATTCCCTCTCCGGCGATCAAATCGGCTTCGTTCTACTACAAGACCGGCTTGTTGTGGCACAACCTCCGGAAGTTTGATCTTGCTGCCAAATCCTTCGAGCGAGCCACCGATCTGATCTCAAGACTGGATGTAGCTTCGATAACTGACAGCGGAGAACGAAAACTGTTGCTGGATTTGAACCTTGCGCGTTCCCGAACTGCATGGGAGGTTCGTGACCCGAACCTCGCGGTGGCGTTGCTGAACCGATGCAAGAGCATGCTCTCTGGTTCGTGCGAGGACTACATGGAGCTTGCAAAGCAATTCATGGCGTTTGGCAAATGCTCGCTATCGAAAAACAGTGAAGACGCGGAGAATCGTGATTTGAGCGAGGCGCTGAAACTGATGAACGAGGCGTTGGAGAATTGCGAAAAGGGAAACGGTGCATCGAGAACACGGGAAGAGAAGGTAGAAATCAGAGGGTTAAGGTGGAAGGTTTTGAGGTTCATCGCCGCGATCCATTTGCAAAAGGATGAATTCGAGAGTGTGATTAAGTGTGTGAAGGTTTTGAGAGATTCTGCCGAAGGTGGAGATGATCATCCAAGCCTTTCGGTTTTGGCGATGAAGGCCTGGTTAGGGCTAGGGAGGCACAACGAAGCGGAGAAGGAATTGAGGGGAATGGTGATTGATAGAGGGATTCCAGAAGGTGTTTGGGTGTCTTCTGTGGAGGCCTATTTTAGTGCCGCTGGGACAGCAGGAGCGGAGACGGCGAAAGGGGTGTTTTTGGGGCTATTAGGGAGGTGTCATGTCAGTGCTGGTGCTGCGGTAAGGGTAGCGAGTAGGGTGCTCGGCAGCGGTGGTGATGGGGGTAAAGTAAGGGCTAAAGTTGTTTCTGAGCTTGTGTCTGATGAAAGGGTGGTGGCGCTTTTTGCAGAAAAGGAAGCTGCCAAGGATAGAATAGCAATGCATGCTGTTCTGTGGAAT